>JACCPH010000081.1:40179-76840 GCA_014183095.1 Harringtonia aguacate | reverse complement strand
CACTCAGACCGACCGAGTAAGAAGCTTGACTGGGTGGCCGCCAAATACCGGGTCCTTGAACGTACAGGACCACTTACTTACCGCCTGGACACTCCGCCTGGTGTCCACCCCGTTTTCCACGCCAGCCTTCTGCGACCAGCTGGCACCGACCCTCTTCCCGGACAGACCTCTGATAACACCCAACCACCTCCCGTGTTCACTGACGGTGACCCTGAGTGGGAAGTCGAGTCTGTCCTCCGGCATAAAAAACGCGGCCGAGGCTTCTCAGTCCTCGTCAAATGGACTGGCTACGCTAAGCCTACTTGGGAACCCTTAACCGCTCTCCAACATACGACCGCCTGGGACCGTTACGAAGCCACTTTGCCCGCTCCCGTACGGTCCGCACCTTGAAGGGGGGGTAATGTAACGGGCTGTGCCCATGAAGAGCCTCGACCGCACTCGGCCAATCATATTACATGCACGTGCGCGCTTGGCACGTGCACGCCAGTGCCCCCTTTTCTTCGCATCCCACGATGCAGCGTTCTCTTCTTTTTCTTCTTCTTCTTTTGTAATGCGTTCCTTTTACTAGATACGGCATTAGTCAGTTGAATATACTCGCTCTTGACCCCTTACATATATATTTTCAAGTTTTTGTTCATACAGTAATAACTCCACGAATAAAACAAAGATTTGGGTTCTTTTTTTTAATTTGTATTTTATTTAGGGGGCAGGCTCTCGACCTAGCACATGCCGGGGTGTGCAGGGGTGTCAAGCACTTCCGTATAACAAGGCAACGAATCAGACTAGTACGAGGTCAAACTACCTTCCTGGGCGAAGTCCTGGGATTATGAAAAACATGAAGAAGGTAAAAAAAGTCACCCCTCTCCCATGAGCCTTTTCAGGGTTATTCTGCTTTTATTTCTGGTTCTCATCCCTTGTCTCCTCTTCAGCTTGTCAGCTGTTTATTGCTGTCCCTCTTCTCTCTTTCCCTTTCTCTTCCTTCTTATGTGCCTCGCGCTCACTCAGTAGTCAGTAGTATCTTAGCCTTCTACCCTTGTTGCAGTGCATCTGCACGAGCCAATTTGCCATTCCATCGCTATCCGGGTTCTCCATCCATGCAAAAAGAAAGACTGTACAGTGATTGATAGATTGCATCATCTGAAGAACTAGTACTTGTACTTGTAGTGAGCTGCAAGTCTATTTTTGCATCCCACTCAATCCAGCCCAAAACGGATAAATCCTTCAGTCAAGACCGTTCTACTCATTAAACGGTTCTTTCTGAAGAAAAAAAATGGCGCAGACAGGAGCAAGGCATCACTGCTCCAAATGATGCTTGCCACCGTCCTGAGATTGCTTGTGATTTGATTCATCCCGGAGAATGGCTGAATTTTCATTTGTACTACCAGCCTAACCTGGTTCAGAAAAGACGCTCACACTACTACAGATTACATTTTGGCGATACCATTTCCTTTTCGGACGATCCGTGCTTCGGGCAGACCAGGGTCATAAATTATGACGTTGGACAAACAGTGACGCTAATACAGTACGGCGAGTTCATTGATGGAAGATTTCGCAGAGACAAAGGCCAATGCAGAATACTTCCAACACACCAAAGCCAGACTTGTTCTAGATCGGGGGTCCTCCAACCTTAAGCTGCAGTCACATAAACTCATGATGCTGGTGACACGATCTTGTCAAAGTCAAGCGACTGGCGAATTGTACATGTTGTTCTTTTTTTTTGTTTCGACTGAAGCAGTAAGGCTGCTACTCACTTAATGGGCTGTCTTTCCACGGAATCTGTTCGCTATTGACTTTTCCATTTCAAAAACTTATCACGGCAACTTTCTGGCTTTAATAGTAACAGAAAAAGAATCGGCATGCTCTTGACACAAGTTTTTCTTGTTGGCTTTCTGCTGGCCATAGGGCTAGCTGCCGGACCCGAGTCCTTAGCAGAGCCTTTGTTTAATGCTAATCTTTCAAAGGCAGAGTATGTACCCACCGCTTTTGTTTGTCGAAACTAGCAGAAAGCACACTGACTACGAGTTGTAGATTTCTCACTCCTACATCGGGTCTAAGGCGTAGGCAATCAAGCAGCACGGATCGTCCGCTATGTGGCGCTCCTTGTGGCTATTGCAGCGGTTCATGCGTGGCCTCGAGTCCTAAGAAACGAGAAATATTCAATTCCATTACGTCCAACTTGACTTTTGAGAATGACGCCGATGGACCTCTGGAAAAACGCACCTTACCTCGAGTCACACAAAGCGGTATAAACGAACACTTGATGGGTATTATTGACAATCTACAAAATCCCCGGACGGGACGACCCAATAGGGTCGCGCTCTTTTATAAAGGTACCGTATACTGTATTCACAGAGCCGCCGAAGAACCAGAATGCGTCAAGCTCACAGACATTGTAGATGAAGAAGGAGCAGACTATTCCTTTGCCACCGAAAGGAAATTCTCCGATTACACAAACACCCAGACGCTCAATATGGGCTGTACTGATCTCATTGGATGCACTGTTCTTACTCTGGTCTCTACCGAGGCTGTCTGGATGGTATGTGATACTTGTTGAGAACGGTGCTGTTTTCCTGAGCTTTGTTCACATGTCCATCTCTATGCACATATATGGGAGTCGCTGGCATTTGATCCAAAATTTGGCCTCGAACCGGGTGAAGAAGAGCCATCCGAGGAAGATGCATTTCAGCAAAATTGCCTCCACCTCTTAACCAACACCCAGCCCACGCGGCAAACAGCAGGTGCTGGACCAACACCAGAGCTTTATACAGGAAAGACGCCATATCTCTTTATTATGGATCCTCGCCCTATTTACCCTGAAGCCGGCTCGGATCCAGCTACACAAGAACGGTATCCGGACCGAAATGAGGAAATCAATGATGCTCTGACAGCCATGATTCCAGATCTCTTTGTAATCAAATACAACTACCAAGCAGCAGCACTTGTTCCTTATACAGAAGACTATCAAGGGACGGCTGTTTTTGAGTTCGATGCCAATGCAGATGGACATGGTCGGCCAAATTTCAGGCTCTGGTATGAAAATGTCATGGATGACGGATGGAGTCTTGGTTTGATGTAAGAGTGGCGAAAGGGGAGTTGCGTACAGAACCAAATAGTTGGGTGACTAGAAATATGGCTGTGAACAAAACATCACCCGCAGTAGGAATTGGAATTATTTTCTGGTAATATCTTGCAAGTGACCCCGTATTCGAAGAAAACGTCCTCAACTCACTTCGGCGGGAGCCCGAGATTGAGTCAGAGACTATCCGTCAAGCAAGCATGGCACCGTATTGGTGGGTATTAAATGGGAGAGAAAGGGGGGAGGCTTAGCTGCAGAGGCTCACACAATTGTCGCTGTAAGACTCCTAGTTTCAGATGTATTTCAGTCTTTCAGGGAAGTTCTCCAACTTGTTCACGTGACAACATTCCTCCTGTTGAAATTCCTAATCTGACTGCTACACCAAAAAAAGGGTCCCCTCCCTGGCTTTACAGGGTATATAAATCATTCTTCAACTCAACACCTCCTTACAGTACCCCCCGCATTTTCCAGCACTTCTTCGCGAAAACCCCTCTTTTCAACCATTTACCAATCTTTGGCACGTCTTTCTCGAGTCTGAAAACCAGCACATTTGAACCTTGGTTCCTCGCAGCCGTTCTCTACGAAAAAACGACCATCATGCAGTCGTCTGGGCTAGTCACGTTGCCAGTTGAACTAGTTCAGGCGGTCGTTTCGGGTCTCGATCTTGGCGACGTCGCATCGCTGCGGCTAACATGCCGTGAGCTGGGGAACAAGGTCTCTTGTGGAGATTTCGCCGCGTTATTCAAGAAGCGAAAGGTCTATCTGACAACACACGATCTACAACGCCTAGTGGATATCACGGCCCATGACAGCTATGTGGTATCGTTGCTTCAAGACTGCACCTTGATCGGCATTGTGGAGGAGTGGACAGGCAAAGACAGATGGCCAAAAAAGGTCAGATCCGTGTCTATGGCCCCCGAGGACAAAGCAACGGAAACCGTCGCAAACATTACACGCCTTTTGACGCAAGCCTTTCGGAACTTGAAGGAGCGCTCACCGACCGGACGCTTAGCATGTCTTCGTTTGCGGGCCATGGTTCGTATGCCAGACAGAACACTCGTGATGCCAGGCATGATGCCGACCGGAACGCTCTTTATGCCGGGCCATCCTTATTATGAGATGTATGGGAAAGCAACTCTGCCAGCCGACTATCCCCCACCTAACATGTTCCCATACACATTCGACACGGCGCGGCGTACATTTCGCGTTGTTTTCGCCGCATTGGACGAGTCCCGTTTGGCTGTGGGTGACGAATTGGACCTCTTCCACACGCAGATCTACTGCAACTTGACATGCGACTTGTTCGTGGACAGCATCGACACATTCCCATGGTCAGACGTCTTTAAGCACCTCAAAACACTCAGAATAAATACATCGTCGCCGGTTCGGGACTACAGCGATACGGAGCCTGGCACGAGGATCAACACTAGCGAAGGTCTTTGCGATTGGACTGCTTTGTACAAGATTGCTGGCAACAAACTTGCTGTTAGTGGGGAGGTGCAGACACTTCGGCATCAGAGCTCTTATCGACTGATTCAGGGCATTCTGCAACTGCTTCACATCCTCCCGTCCCTTCACACGCTCGTATTAAACTGGCGGAAAACGAAGTTGGCTCAAGGAATCTTACAACCCATGCCTGCCGTTCCTGTGATACCACCTCCATCTCTATTCACGACTGTTAAAAACCGTACACGGCGCCTACAATTCTGCAGCTTAGGTGGCCTCTCATTGACAGAGGCCCAGTTACTCCAGTTTCTCCAAACCACACAACCCGCATCTCTGTTATTGCTGCATTTTTATATCAGAGAAGGAACCTTTGCCCCCATTTTCAAATTCATCGCTGAGCGAAACACTCGGATTTCGTTCTTCATTTTGGATGACCTCTTCGAAGATCATGGGCCCGTTAACTTTGATACCCCCGGCCCTGCCAAGTATCGATACTCGAGCGACCGAGAAACGCCCTGCTCACTGTCAAGACAAGGTGAAGACGTCAAGACTACCGTTTCCTACCATCTGCCTCCCCGTCCGCATAGAACTCGCGTTCTCATAACGGACCAAAACCGGATCTGGCGTCACGATTCTAGCAGATTCTATGGATATCCTGGTAATTCCTAGGCAGGCACCGTAAACACGTCTGGAGTTTCCTTTATATTCCCGCAAAGGAATCATTCGAACAAGGTACAACTGCACAAGTACCATAGTATCGAAGCAATACGATTTTGGCATTGAGATGAAGCATTTGTGATCATGACCCCGTCTAGGTAAAGTTAGTAAAGTAGAGGTGAAAAGGTCAAGACATAATACTTGGACTTGCAGGAGGTCAAATTACTAACCTTTTGGACAAGGCATACTATACGTACTTCCTTTGCGAGACTTCTTCTGGGTTTATCTTCAGGCCTTATTCATTGTCCCTTCCTCAGCTTGTCGGCTGTCCTTGTCTAGCGCTCTCTTCTGTATTCTGTATCCATTTAGAGGATGAAAGTTTCTTTGACAAGTGGATTTGTGCTAACGATAGAGTTAACAATGACAAGGAGGAAGTGTAGATAAAGGCCTGCCTTAGTATGGCGGTTTTGTATTTAAAAATAAATACAATCCCGCCTCTTTACAATACTTTACCAAGGCTCAGGACACTGCCTAGCACGGTGATACAGCTCCATTGTGTCATGACCGTTTCTTTTGTGACTAACGATACAGCAACCACAGGAAGTTCACAAGATTGTTGAGCACAACAGAAAAAAGAGAGCTACACACACAAACTTTGAAGGAGATACAATATCCTACGGTCAGGGACACGTGGAAACGAGACCGGCCATTTCCTATGGGGCATACCTCAGTCACCAAGTTAAAGCAACCCGGATATTGATTGGACGACTGGCCCAAATCCATTGCCGGCAACCACCGGCGAGGACAACCAACGTGGAGAAAAATCTCAGTTACTCTTCGCGCAATTTATCCAGGGTGAATGACACAACTGCATCTCACTTGCGATAGTCTTCAGAAGCTCCAGGAACACACAAAAACTAAGAATGCAGCCGTTGCCCCGAAAAAAAAAGTTGCTTTACTAGACCAGCCGCGCGCATTCTGACTTTGCCGTAGTTGCGCAATCGTTATTATGCTTAGCTCGTAACGCAATACAAGATATCTTACAACGAGTTTTTGTGGTATAAAATTAAAACAGAGATGCTTGGCAACCGGTCAAACAAAGAGCCAAAAAAAGAGGAAAATTGTAAAAGGGTATCATTGAAGATACTTTTGCCAAGAAATGAAGCCCATGCAGATGAAAAAAAAAAGAAAATGAAATTAATGTTCCAAGTCCAGACAAAAGAAAAAGTCCAGGATACCAGCCGCCAGCTCCTTACAGCAGCAGCAGCGCACCGGCCGCCGCCAGCACCGCCAGGCCTAGCGAGTTGGACAGCGCCGCGGCGCCAGCCGTCACCACGTGGGAGGTCGAGCTCTGCACGGGGCTGCTGACGCCGGTGCTGGAGGGGGCGCTGTAGGGCGTGCCGTAGGGGGTCTTGTAGGCCGAGGGCGACGAGAAGACGGCGGCGCCGAGGGCGGTGCCGGCCGGGTTGCCGGCTGCGGTGCCAGAGGCGGCGGCGGTCGACTTGGTGACCCGGGCAATGGAAACGGTTGCAGTCGCGTTGGCGTACGGCTTGCTGGACGACGCCGGGATGACCAGAACCACGACCGGCGACGAAACCGGCGACGAAACCGATGACGAAGAGGACGGCTTCGCGGCCTGGTTGACGGCGCTGGCCGGCGAGGTCGTCGCAGCGACGGTGGTGGTGGTCTCGGCAGCAGGGGTGGTGGTCTCCACAGCCGTCGTCGTTCCGGTCGGCACCACAACCACAGTGGTCGTGCCGACGGCCACGACCTTGCTCGTGACGCTGGCCGGGCAGTTGGTGACCGTGGGCGCGCACGACGTCACCGTCTCGTAGAGGGTGCTGTAGATGGTGCTGATGCTGAGGCTGGTGCTGCTCGTCGTCGTCGGAACCGCAGTGGCCGACGGGGTCGTGCCGGTGGACTCGGTCTCGGTGACGGGGCAGACGGTCGTGTACAGATCGACGACCACGGTCGTGACCTTGCCGACAGGGCAGTTGGTCACGGTCGGGGCGCACGACGTGATCGTGCTCACAGTGGTCGACTTGACAGTGCTGGTGGTCCAGCTGGTGCTGGACACGGACACGCTCGACGACGACGTGATGGGCGATGTCGGGGTCGACGTGGGGATGGACGAGTTCTGGTAAACCGAGGAGCTGATGATGGACGACGTGCTGATGGGCGACGAGGTCGGGACAGTGCTCGAGATGTTGCTTGTCGGCACGAAAGTGCTCGAAGGAACAAAGGTGCTGGAGGAAACAGTGCTCGAGACGGCAGTGCTCGGGGTATAGAAGAAGCTGGAGCAATCCTCGCTGCTCGAGACGATGGTGCTGCTCGAGACAGCAGTGCTCGAGGGAACAAAGGTGCTCGAAACAGTGTTGTTCGGGAGGCTGCTGCTCGAAGAAATTACGCTGCTAGAAGCAGGGACACTACTCGAAGAGATAGTGCTTGAGACAGTAGAGCTCGGGGTATAGAAGAAGCTGGAGCAATCCTCGCTGCTCGAGACGATAGAACTGCTCGAGACAGCAGTGCTCGAGGGAACAAAGGTGGTCGAGGAAACAGTGCTGTTCGGAAGGCTGCTGCTCGAAGAGATCACGCTGCTAGAAGCAGGGACACTACTCGAAGAGATAGTGCTCGACACAGTAGAGCTCGAGACAATAGAGCTGCTGGAGGAAACAACAGTGCTCGAAGAAGAAACGCTGCTAGACGAAATCGTGCTGCTCGAGGAGATGGTGCTGGACGGAGTGGCACTGCTCGAAACGATGCTGCTCGAGGAGACGATGGTGCTCGAAGAAATCGTGCTAGAGGGGATGACACTGCTGGAGGAAATCGTGCTGCTCGAGATGCTGCTGCTGGAGGCGATGGTGCTGCTGGAAGAGACGGTGCTGCTCGAAGAGATGGTGCTGGACGGAGTGGCACCGCTTGACACGATAGTGCTGCTGCTGCTAGACACCGGGGTGCTGGAGGGCAGGACGCTGGAGGATGAGGTGCTGGAGACAGGCGGGGTCGGGCCGGTGGCGCCGATGAGCTCCTGGACGTATTCGAGGTAGGTGACCGAGCCGGAGGACGTAGACACAAAGTTGCGAATGGCAAAGTATTCCTCCCACAGCATGACACCGCCAAACTGCGCGTGGGTGCTGTACTCCTCGAGCAGGGGGGCGAGCACGCTGGGCTCCAGGTAGCCGGTGCCGGCGGCATCGCTGCTGGCGGGGAGGCCGATGAAGAGCGGGGTGTCGGCGTTGAGGGTGCCGGCCAGGTGGTTGACCCAGTCGTCAAAGTTGAAGCCGCTGGTCAGGCCGTCGCAGGCAATGTTGTTGTAGAACTGGATCCAGATGCGGTCAAAGCGCGAGTCGGCCAGGATGCCGGTCATCTGGAAGCTGGGATCAAAGTAGGGGCACTGCGGGGCAGCCGTGATGAGAAAGTCGCCGCTGACCGTGTCAAACTTGCTGCGCAGCGTCGACACCAGCGTGGCCCACGGACCCTGGTCGGCGAAGCTCTCCTCAATGTCCAGGTCGAAGCCGTCGACGTAGTTGTGCACGCCGTCGACGTCAAAGGGACGCACGCCCGTGTACGACTCGTCGTACGGGCCAAACGCGTTCCACAAAAAGTCGGCAAACTCCACGGCGTTCTCGTCGGTCGAAACGGTGTAGTTGGAGTCGGCACTGAATACGCCACCGATCGACAGCAGGACCTTGGTGCCCATGGCGCGGCACGCTGCCAGACCGCTGGTCAGGTACGGGCAGTCGATGAGGAGCGACGAGTCGGGGTAGTAGCCCGCCCAGCAGTGGCCGGCAAAGTTGTCACCGGGGTAGCCGGAGCTGCCGCCGTTCTCGGGCGACACGTTGATGAAGGCGAGCGTCACATAGTCGACGCCCGTGGCACAGGTGGCCTCGAGATCATCGCTGCCCTGCTGGCCGTAGTACAGGTTTACCTGGGCCGAGCTGGCAGCGGCCACAGAAGCCGTGGCGGCGGCCAGAAGAGTCTTCTTAAGAGAAGGCATTTTTGTCTGATATTTTTAGGGGGTCTTCAGATCGGGGAGGGAATTCAAAGGAATGGATTCGGACGAGAAGAGCCGGTGTAAAGAGAGTGTGGGGAAATCAAAAGAACGATGTGATCGATAGATCAAGCGAAAGGACGCAAACCACGAAGGAATGCACGGCAAAGGGAATGCAGGCCGTTGTCTATGGTTGTTGGGATGCAGGCCGTTGTCTATGGTTGTTGGGATGAAGGAGAGAAGAGAGGAGGAGAGGGGAGAGGCAACGGGAATATGCTTCAGCAGCACCTATTATAATACCCGTCCCCCGAGACGGGCAGCGCGGCCAAGTCTTTTCCAATAAGGGCATCTCGCTCGTATAGGCAGCAGGGGGTAAGAGTGCCTGCCTGCACCGCTTCATACGGAGTTCAGGAAGAGTGCTCGCACTCCGGTCGAGTCTTTTCCCCTGTCCCTGAGGATCCGGGTCATAGTCCAAGACTGGTAACGTGTGGGCTCAAAGGCTTCTAGGAACAGGCTAGCGGCATGGCGGTAGGGTGAGGAAGCGCTCTCGTTGGCCTCAAAACGACAAATTGGCTCAAACGGCGGCACACTTGCTCCCCCCTCAATACGACCTAAGAAGAGACGGCGTTAATATCCCATATATATCCGCATGCACACACAAATACTCGTACATAAGCACATGGCGTGCCGATTTGCCGCTGTGCAAGAATTCCCGGCCAGCAGAAGACAGTAGCAGCGGCCGCTTGGGGCCTTTCCAGCAGGCGTCAGGCAAATCCAGGTCTACCGAGAGATGAGACGAACGAGACGAACACGAGCCTACGGAAACCGTCTCTCTAGGATTTCGCACTAATAGTGTTGTGTCTGCGGCACAGTTGGTAAGCTAAACTGACGCGAAGACCCTAAATCCTTGTGGCGAGTGCACTCGAGCATTCTGTCGATCGGCCGCCACAACCCTCTAAAAAGGCCGACTTTGCGAGCATCAGGAGGGTTGGGGGAGAGCCAAGACTGACAGGCGCAATAGAGTTGCCACTAGTTGCGAATGCTTGGCCTATCAATCTTATTCAAAGGGCCTCAGTCTGCCAGGGGTGCACCAGCGGGTCGGCCTCTCTGGTCTGGGTGTGGGCGTGCGGCGCTGGTCCAAGCATGGTTTAGGCGAAGTCCCTTTTTTCAGGGGTATCGCTGCAGGTGGGAGCGAAAAAAAAAAATTGAAATACACCGTTCGATGTGGGGTATTCTTCGCGCCTGCCTAAAACCAACGAGAACAACGGCCTCACTCACAGTTGGTAAGATGCCCATTCTTTAGCACTAACGCAAATTTTAGGAGGGGGAGCCCGCACTCGTAAAACACGATTATCCAGGTTAAAAAGGGGCATTTCTCTCCAATTGCCGCCGTCGTGGGCTAAATGTAGGCCTTCTCCAATCTCCAGCGCATTGGGTGGCAGCGCCCAGCGACCCTGCTTGGCGAGCCTTTGCTGCGCATGCCAAATGCGGCAAGGAGCGCGAAATATGCTTAGTTTTGATGACAAAGTTATTGTGTACTGTGTTCAAAATGTGACGTTACTGGCGGGCGGTCGGTTGCTGCTTTGGGCAGCCGCCCGCAATCGGGTAATCCTCCCTCCGCCTCCCCACGAGTAATTTTTTCTTCAGTGGCCGACCTGCCCTAGCACCGCGCCGTTGTTTCCGTTATGGAGGATACTCGTAAAGTTAGGGGCCATCGATCTCCTCATATATGAGCAGTAACGACGGTACCGAGCTCATCAACAACTGGATGCGCATACCACGTTTATGTGGTCTACCATGGAGCTCTCCGTATGTACAAATATGAGCGCATACTCGTACTTGCATATTGTAGTGAGGAGGCACCCACTCGATCCTTCCGTACAACTCTACCATTATGCGTGACATCTCCACAATTTGCAATCTGCTCTTGGACCACCCTGGCCTGAGACCTGAGAAAGGGGCAGCCCCCGCCCTCAAGCAGTTGCAGTGGGCTTTCTAGTTTGGGAGACCAATGCGATAGCACCCAGTGTTCAGTTTTAGGTTGGGCTTTTTTTTGTGAGGCCGCTGAAATGCGTCGTATGGCTCTCAACTTACTGAGGCCGACCGGTTTTGTCCAATATCTTCTTTCCCGTGCAGCATTACTCGTAATACAAAACCTACAAAGCACTTGCTTGCAGCAGGTCTCGTCGAGCTGACTGGTCATTAGCTATACGCGCCAGATCCACCTACAGCACCTTGATGAACCCGTGCGCCATCCTTATGTGACTGTGTTTCCGCCCGTGCGTTTCCATGCGCTGGAAAGGTCCAGGCGTTTTCGCCCGCCTCTGAGCCAGAACGGATCGGCAGCAGCCTTTCCCTGCTGAAAGACCGGATCCGTGCCAACCACAACCAGTCACAAAACCCGACATGAGCACTGGCGCCCAATGCTGCGTTGAAAAACACACAACCGCACGCATTCTTGGCGGCGCATTCTACAAGCCTCTTCCTGCCGTGTTTGACTTGACAGTGCACGCGTTAGCCTGGTCTGCTGTCTGATGCATCTGGACGTGCTTTCCCTCTGCTTCCCTCCTGGCACGAGCACTCGAAAATCTGGCCGAGGCCTCAATTAATGGGAAGCCAGAAAAGAGAAGTGTAGCCATCAGGCACCAGCCTTGCCATAGAAGCTAGGAGGATTGCTATCCAATGCCCAATGAAACTGGATGCTCGATACAGGATTACAAGGAGGGAGCCGTAAATACTTCTCGACGGCATCAGAGCGTTCCAGCCGGAAATAGACACTGCTTCGACTCGGTAAAGAACATCTCGGCCGTGTCCTAGGAAATCACCGCAGACAAACAACATAATGGGAGAGGAATTCATGTCATATTAAACAATCCCAGGCGTATGGTATGCCACCTGCGGCCGTCCGTCGGATCGTGGTCTATCACATTGAAATGGTGGAGGAGAAGCAGTCAACAGCCAGGCCGTAACCCGTCCACAATCCTAGACGGCCTTTCTATACTTTTTCTTTATTTCATCGCCCCAGTCATTTCCATCGTACAGGTATCATCGTTTGCGGTCGCTTGTTTGTCCAAGGTGCAAATGGCGACATGCCGTGCGGCCCGGCACCGGTCACGACACCGGATATTGCGGTCGTCCTTGCTGGTGGGAGCGGAGGAGAAAGGGTGCACTCATTGACTAGCAAAGTGCATTCACAGTCAGCAATTGGAAATTGAAAGGCGGAGTGGAGGAGAAGTTCTCTGTCTCGTCTGGAGTGCGGAAACGTACGGCGGCAGGAGGAACTCGGCCCAGGAGCTAGCAAGGAACGCCGTGCCGACCTAGAGACAAGACGTCAGCAAGACACGTCCAAAGCATGTGAATGTGCATGTGCACGCAGAGATGCATGGAAATCTCCTGTAGAGAAGATCCCGTGCTTCATCCCAGCTTACCGCAAAGGCCGCCAGGCTCCGCACGAAGGCGGCGTTCTCGGCGGACGTGATGGTGTTGTACGTCGACCGGAAGATGCCCTTGGACGCCGACGCGCGACCGGCCCGCTCGACGTGGATTATTTGCTTCTGCTGGTACATCGTGAATGGCTGGCGTGTTGTCTGCGGCGTGTCGAGTCGGAATGGCAAATGTCAGTTTTCTGTCTGCGTTGACGTTTCTGCGAAATTTTTCTGAAGAAGTGTGATGACATAATGCGACAGGCACATATATTAATTGTTAGTGGGTACTTTGCATAGCGTAACCAAAACCCGCTAAATACAAGTATTTATTATTGCGACGCGTTGCAGCGGTTTTACCCCGGGTTACCCCACTAATATCGACCTCGCCTCTGGCGCGACTTCCTTTGCCCCGTGATGCTGTTGTCCAGGACGACATCAGACAACTAGAGAGACATGGCGCACACACAATCACCAGCGACCCCAGGCCCTGGAGGCTTCTTACCTGACACGGGCCTGCCTTCTCCCACTCCCAGCCAAGCATCTCCGCTTCACAGTCGAGCGCCAGGCTTGCCACACCCCCGGAGCCATCCTTTGCGCCCAGGCTCGGCCAAGGAGGACTTGATCCGGCGCTATGTCGAGGATCGCATTGCCCACATCAATCGGCGGTACTTTAAAAAGTTGGAGCGCCCCCGACCCGGTGACGATGTTTCGGGCTACCAGTCCATAGTGGAACTCTGCCGCGACGTCGAGGACCTTCTTAACGTGTTGTGGCTGTCTGGGACACGTATGTCTCCTGTTCCTCTCCTGTTCCTCTCTTCTCCTCCTTTCCCTCCAATTTTTTCAGTGAATGCAATCCGCCCCATCTGACACCCCCAGCGAGCATGCAAGTCCCCTATCTGCTGAGCATGGCCGGCGACTTTGCCACGTGGGTGGACGGCTTCCCGCTCTCTGCGCGGGCCATGTTTTCCGTGCTGCGCAAGCTCGACTACTGTTTTGCCAGCCTGCTGGCCGGCGAAGACATTACGACCAAGGACGTGCTACCCGGCTTTGAGCAGGGCCTGCATGCGGGCATGACGCGCACCGACATGGTGCGGTGTCGGAGCATCGCCGAATTAACACGTGTCACAGTCGTGGAGGTGATGCGTCGCGGCCCAGACGTTGGAGACAGTGCATCCTGGCAGCAGAGCCGGTCACGATCCGGCAGCCTGTCAAGTGACAGCAGATCCGGGAGCTCGTCGTCGTCGGGAGAAGAGGACGAGACCGAAGATGATGACCACGCCTACAGCGAGCAACAACGAGACGAAGACCAGCAAATTGAACCGGAAGAGGACCAGCAGGAGGAAGCAGAAGAAGAGATGCTTGATGACGAGGAGGAAGAGTTGCACATGGATGCCGGCCGCGTCTACGAGCTGACCCTAGTCAAGCTAGGCGAGGCGCTAGGAGACGGCGGAGGCCGAATTGGAGAAATGGTCTTGGATGATGATTATTAATGTCATCAGGAGATGTCAATCCTTACCTGATATCTTATGTCACTGACCTCTCAGCTTTGCCTCATCTTGACTGTCGCGGGAGCGTGTATATTGCTGCGGCCCCCCATGACCCAAAACAGCAACAAAGCCAAGCAACGCATGCTACAATGCCAACGCCTGTAAGTATGCAAGGCTTATTCACGCTAAATGTAGCAGAGAGAGGCAGCCACTGCGTGAAGGAAGACCAGGTATTCAGCCCACATCAGTCGCCTTGATTCTGCACAAGCTGTCGTATCGTATGATATCATCCGATCTCCATGCTACTCCTCCAGCTCTTTGAGCAATGCCTTGCCTCTCTCGTCCAGTCCGGAATAACGAGCAAGCGTGAAAAAATCCCGAAAGAACCGGCGTGCTGCAGAGTGGTCGGGCATGTACTTTCGTAGCGTAGCTTTCCACTCAGTATCCTCCTCGCCCTGGCCAATGGATGCACTAACATATTCCCACCAGACTGGGAAATACCCGCTGACCTCCCAGTCAATTATTCCTGCCAGGTTGCCGTCTCGAACGATGATGTTGACATTTGTCAGATCGCCGTGGGTAAAGGTGTATGGAGTCGCTGGTGGCATGCGTTCACGTAGACGCTGTCGGGCCTTTTCGGGGATTTTGTCCAATGATTTGACCATTTCTTCCCAGAGCTCTTCGTCAGAGGACAGGGGCCCATGAGGGATGCCGTAGCCGTTGGGAAAGAGAAAGGCCGAGAACAATGGCTCATTGTCGAGACAGTGCATCCGAGGAGCCTGGAGCGCACGAAGCTGGTCCAGAGCAGCAGCTGTTTGCTTCGCCACACGCTCCCTCCCAGCTTCCGTCATGCCTGCCCATGCTTCACTCAGCGGTTCGCCCTGAACCCGCTTGGCAAGCAAAAAATAGCGTCCATTGTCCTCGCTCCACTCGTCTATGATGTCGGGTACCGGCACTGTCGTGTTTTTCTGAAGGAAGCGGGTGTTGATAGCTTCAAAGTTTGGGGGACTGTTGGACCGCTCTTTGAGGATGACTCTTGAGCCAATTGACCAGACTCCCCGATCGCTCGTCTCATAGAATATCTTCACGTGGCTCTCGTAGCGACAGCCATCCTGTCGTTCAGCCGTCCAGCTGCATACCGTGCAAGGCGTTGCGGCATCCATGCTTTAAAATTCAAGGTTTATTTTTTTTTGTCAAGTGAAATTGCAATGAGGAAGAGATTATATTTCGGGGGGTTCCATAGATAGAAGGGTTTGAGAGGCCAGGCAGACACATAAAATCACATGACCAAAGTGAAGTACGAGTAAATCCTGGGACTCCTTCGACTCCTGAAATATCCCATGTGTCGGTATACAGCCTCAGGGGCCGGCCTGGCAGGGCAGAGGGAGGAGCACGTGCCAGAGCATGGGATCGGTGAGACCCCCACGAGGGCTCACGGCAAGGCTCCACCAGTCTGAAACGATTGTGAAATAACTACGTTGCGAGGCCTCTGTTGCCCCTATTCAGACCTAGACTGGACAACCAACAAAAGAAGCATCACCACAGACCATTGCACCACCGCAGGGCACTCACTTGCGGACGTACAGGGCCACGGTGACTTCAACAGTGACATCACAACGATCGTTGATAACTAACTAACCGCGGTGTACCGACACCATGGCCTAATTTATCCGCGTATTGACGTCCTGCATCCTAAAGCCATGTGGAATACTGCATGCCTTTCATATGCTTCTGGACGAACCTTCTTTCCTGCCGCAACCTCTGAGAAAGCTACACACTAGTTCGCGGAAGACGGATTCGTTCATCAACGTTCCTAGTCCAATTAATGAGGCGAGTTATTTTTCATCTAACATGTGCAGATCGAACAGGAGTTTTGAGTGATAAAACGCTGCCAGACTATGTGGCAACCACAAACACCAGTATCATAAATGTTTGACGTTTTTACTATGATAAAGTCGAATTCATACTAGGAGACCAAGACGTAAAATCCTTAGTCGCCGAAACAAAGCTAGACAGAAGAAATTCCAAACCTCATATCTTCATATTAATCATCTCCTTTTTTTTCTTTCGCATTCGTCTCCTGCTTCTCCTCTTCCTTCGTAGGCACAGTACGGGGTACCATCTTGACCACCTTGCATTCGATGATCTCCGTGAGACAGTTGCCCAGATCTCCGAGTCCTTCCACCTTGGCCAGCTTGCCGAGCAGGTACACGACATCGCGAAGCATACTGTATGCACTGATTAGCCTCACTGGTGCACAACAATACAGGGTGTCCTGGGATTCCTACCAATCACGCCCCGTCTCGGTTTCCGCGTCTGTCTCATGGAACGCTTTCCCCAAGTGGTCTCTGTAGCTGAGAAACACGGGTACCATCACCAGTGTCACCTCGTGCTCTGGCAGGTGCCTGTTGAGGGAGTTGTAGAGCTTGGTTGTGTCTCGGACCAGGTCGATCATGTACCTGCGCGCTTGCTCGGGGCTCTCTTGGGACCACGCCGTCTCTCGTGCCCCCTTGGATAGCACGCGCGCGCGCGACTCCATAATCTCCACCAGCTTCTGGTAGATTTCGTTTTTCTGTTCCTGGCAGGCGAAGCGCGCCTCGTCAAACTCGCGCACCAGGTTCGTGCAGGACGGGCCAGCGGACACGTGGCGCCGCACAAATTCGCGTAGGGGCGGGATAAAAGCGGCAACAAACGACAGCGCGCGCGACACCAGGGCCAGGTTCTTTGTTGTGATCCGCTCGAGACCGGCCGTGAGCCTGGCGCCAGCCCCGAGAATGAGCTGGCGGCATCGGGTGTTGAACAGCTGCAGATACGCCACGAGCAATTCGGCGACATCCGGCGTCTTGGACGGGATGGCCGCCATGAGATGGAGGAAGCGTGACGCTCCGTCGAAGCACAGAATGGCGGATTGGGGGAGCAAGAACGTCTCATCTCCAATGGCGGCGCTTCGAGCCTTGCCAGCTGCCTTGGTCGTGTCTTCGGACGCCTCCTCGACCTCCTCCTCTGGGGGCAGTGGCTCCCAGATCCGGCTCGGCTCGGTCCATGCCGGGGGATCCGAGGTGCTGCATTCGAGAATCTGGTCCAGAAGCGCACTGTTCTTGGCGGTAAAATCCTTGTCCTGCCAATTGTCCGAGTCCATACCCTGAGCGAGAGCCTCGGTCTCCTTGTGTCCGAACATCTCTATGAAATCTGTGGTATGGCTATTGATGACGGTTTTTAACGCCGTCCCTTCCCGCCCTGAGATGGCTTCACATTCGTTGGCGAAGAAGAGATTGAGCGTAAAGTAGCGGAGAAAGTGGTCAAGAGACAAGCTCTTGGCTTGCTCCGATCGAACGCGGAGAACCTTGACGATCCTTTCGTGGCTCGCATCCACAGCCTGGTCCAAAAGGCTGGGAAGATCGAGTGTGGCGTGTATTTCCTCTTGGACCGCAAGCGTAGAGGCAGCCTCGGCCGGGTCCGGACTTTCCAATGGCAGCCGGGGCGCAGGAAACTTGGCTGGGTCCGCAGCAATATCCAAAAGAACTCCAGACTGGGTTTTGAGCCGCCACAGAATTTCTGTCACGCCAATGTAGATGGTAGCCAACATTTTCTCTGAATCTTCTGCATCGAGGGCACGGAGATTCTGGGCGAGGATCGAGGACCTCTCTTGGTTGGTGCGATGATGCCCTCCGCTGGTCGATCCGGACGCGACACTTTCAGCGTCTTCGGCAGAGCTGGGAAGCGGTTTGCGAACTGCGTTTCTGATTTCTCGGACGACCAGCTCCCGGTATGTCTGGATGGCGGCCGAGATGGACCTGGACCGATCGAGGCCGGTGATGTTGGGCGAAAGGGCCGTGCACAGCTCGTCCGTCATACCCATATAAGCCGGGACGGATGCAGGTTCCCTCGTCTGCGCTCCCCGGGCACGCAATGCCGTCGTCTCCCATCGAGCGAGGACGTCCTTTGTCGATACAGACTGGACATGGCGTCGAAGGTCTCGGAGAAGCAGGCTGTGGACCCTGGACTCGAAAACTTTGCCGATCCGGGACCGAAGCATCGTCAGGTCGCCGGCCGCCTCCTTCAGTGCCACCGTCCCGCTGATGTCTCGAAGCCGGACGTGTTGCAAGGCGTCCTCTTCCAATGCCTCGCCACGCTCGCCGACCATCAGTAGCTCGAGGACGTCCATTTCAGCAAGAGCCTGTTCCACGTCGCCCTCGTCGACCAGCGACTCGCAATGAGCTACTCCGTCCACAATGTGCTCCAGCTGCAGAATAGCATCGTGGAGCTGGTGGATGTTGCGATGTCTCTGCCGCAATTTCAAGAGCTCCAGGCCCTTTTCTGCCACGTTCATGTCCAGCGATGCCAGACTGCTTCGCAGCGCCTGCATCTTCTCGACCGAGTGGGCTGCGGCCGAGTCCAGCTCCCGAAGGGACCCAAGGGCCGAGAAGAAGGCAGTCGAGGCCACGGAGATGGAGTCGACGAGATGCATCTCCACGGTGTCCATGTACCACGAGAGCTTCTCCTGGAGAATCGCATTCGACGACAGGGCCTTTCTGGGCGCAGACACATCCTCGTCATCGTCGTCGTCGTCTGGTGCATTGTTGTTGCCCGCCAAAGCCGGCGGCACGACGTCGGATCGCTCGCTGACGACGTCGAAAACCCGAGGGTTTTCCAGGCGAAAGTCTGCGTTGAAATACACGCCTGGTATCGTGGACAAGGGCGTCAGATCGTTGTGGCCCTTGTGGCTGGAGCTAGTGCTTCCTCGTCTTTCGCGCCCAGCCGAAGGAGGGCCACTAGGGCCTTTCCCGGCGTAGTCTGGCTGCAAGCCCGGCCCAGGCTGCAGAGGGGGTTCATGCGAGTAATCCCAGAAGGGCCTATCGGATTGGTCGCTCCGCCGCGACTTGGCTTCTGCCCCCTCGCCATCCTTCATCCGCTGCAGCTGCTCGTACAGGACGCGCACCAGCGATATATACGACTGGAACTCCGCCGCCTCGACGAGCTGTATGTCCGTCAGGGCCACAGGCGGAATGTCCCGTGCGGTGGGCACATTGCTCAAGCCGGAAGCCGAGCTGGTGTGCGGCTGAAGACCAGTGTGCAGGATCGGCTGCTGCAGAAGGATCGAGATTGCTGCGTTGTTAGCCGGGATCCACGCAAGGATAATGGCGCTGTCTTTTTACCATTTTGGTCCGACTCAAACACGGTAGGGTCCGCCATGGATCGAGATGGTTGCCTGTTGAATGTATTGGCCTGGCGGTCGAGCTTAAAATGGTCACGTGTGGGGTCCTTCAGTATGACAAAGACGTCAATCGCGCTGCAATATTTGCTCCAGACACGAGTCGCTGCACGGTATGGACGACGACGCCTGTTTGCTGCAGTTTTGCTGCTGCCTAACGTCTGTGACGCGAAGCACGCGGCTGACCGCCATTTTGAAGAGGGGACCCGCCAGAGCCAATAAAATTGGTTCTACAGAAGGCTGCGAGTTCAAGAGATTGTCTCATCGAGACTGAGACCTCTCGCCGCCATGGACAAAGTTATAAAGTCTGCCGTATTGCCGGACCAACTGTCTAGCTCGTGGATCTAGTACTTTAGCCTATGGTTGCATTTTTCCAACGGGTCGGACCTCGGACCGGTTGCGTGATAGAATGCGGACTTTACGGGGGAGACCGAGCAGATATCCTAATCTGCACCCAGACATAACGCAAACGAGAGCAAACAAATCCACGGCACCCGGATCAGTTATCTAAGATACGTAACCGCCCACTGGAATGACGCATCGACACAATGGGAAACATCAACTCGTCATACAAGGAAACTGAGCACGTGCTCGATCTGGGGGACAAGGGCAAGATCAAGGGAATCCAGTACGACGACAAGGCACGCCGATATGCGGCCGTCCCGTACGCTCTTCCACCCACGGGCGAATACCGCTGGAGAAAGCCTCGCAGACTGCCCGCGGACTACTCGTACTCGGACAAGGCAGGCACTCCGTATGACGCCACCGCGTTCCGGCCTCCGTGCCCGCAGCCGGTTTTTAGCACCGGCACCGGCGGCCCGGAGGAGGACGTGAAGTACAGCGAGGACTGTCTGATTCTCAACATCTGGACACCCGTGGAAAAGGCCGGCGAGGCAGGCACAAAATGGCCCGTCTACGTGTGGCTGCACGGCGGCTGGTTCCAGATGGGCACGGCGAACCAGGAGGACAATGCGAGTCCCATTGAGAAGATCTCGACCGGAAAGCTGAATGCCATCTTCGTCTCTGTCGCCTACCGCCTCAACGTCTTTGGCTTCCTGGCGGGCGAGGAGCTGGCCCAGGAGAGCGGCGGCGAGTCGGCCGGCAACTTTGGGCTTTGGGACCAGCGGCTGGCGCTCGAGTGGGTGCACGAGAACATTGGCCGCTTCAACGGCGACGCCACCAACGTGACCCTGGGCGGCCGCAGCGCCGGCTCATACGGCGTGCACGCGCAGCTCATGCACGACTTCCGGCTGGATCCCCAGGTTTCGGGCATCCATCCGTTCCACCGCGTCTTCTTCTGCTCCAACGCCATCCCGGCGCAGCCCCGGCCTCTGAGCGAGGTGAAGCCGCAGTTTGACGAGCTGTGCACGTACTTTGCCATTTCGCTGACGCTGCCGGGCGGCGAGAAGCTGGCCAAGCTGCGCCAGATCGAGTTTCCCGCGCTGGTCGAGGCCTTGGGACACCTCAAGCACCACACGTTCCGGCCCGTCACCGACGGCCTCTTCATCCTGCCGGGCATGACAGAGTACCAGCGCAGCCGCGCCTTTGCCGACCAGTTCCGCGAGCGCCACTTTCGCCTGCTGATCGGCGAGGTCCGCAACGAGGAGACGCTGTACGCGGCCTACAACACGCCGCAGCCCGGCTTCGCCTCGCTGCGCCTCGAGGTGGCCAACTACTACGGCGAGACGACGGCGGACCGGATCCTGGAAAACTACACGATCCCCGGCCCCGACAGCGATGCCCAGGCGTGGAAGGACCTGTTTGGCCGCATCATCTCGGACGGCCAGGTCCGGGCCCCGTCACGGGCCCTCATCCACAGCCTGGTCGAGAACGGCGTGCCTCGGGAGCGGATATGGAGGTATCTGATTGCCAACCGCCTGTCATTCATTGACGAAACGGTCGCGCCCATCTCGTTTGGCGTCGCCCATGCCATGGACAAGCCCATCTGGAAGTAAGTCTCTCTTTCCCTTGACCTCTGAAAACTTCGCGGGCGCTAATCCATCGTAGCTATTCCATCTTCCACGACGCCACCCCCAAAGAGCGGGCATTCATGGACGAGTGGATCAAGCTTCTGGTGGCCTTTGTTCAAAACGACGACACGTACGAGTATGGAACCAGCTCCATCGAGGAGGTCAAGGTGGCCACGCCTCAGTCCACGATCGAGATCCAGGTCGATCCTCGCTGGAAGGAGCTGGCCAAGCTCGGCGACATTTTCGCTGGTCAGATCTAAGTGTAGAGCATAGACCGTGCGTCTCTACAGATACATAAAAAAAGGCCGCAAACCCCGAAGCGACTTTAACGGCTCAAGTACCAGGGAAAAGTTGTAGACGGCCATTTCGAACGCCAGATACCAGTTCTAGATGTCATGTGCAGCAGCCATCTCTATTGTGATCTTAAATAAGGACGAGTGGATGAACAGGATAGAAATTTTCAAGGAACGATAGTAAAATAGCATTGTCTCAAATTTATCTTTTCTCTTCGGTCGCGATGGGTTGTAGTCAATTATAGTCTCTTTCGTATTTCCTGTCCAGAAGGAAAAATTAAATAAGCGTGTTAGGGGAGGCTAATATATGTAAATGAGGTTGCCAGAACATTTCTATTACAGACGTGAACAAAGTTCAAATTGCACAATTTGTGCAGGTTCATTTACTTGAAACGTGGGGAGCTGTATGCCTGACAAGGTCACATTGAAGGAGCTAAGAAGGCATTGCAGCTGCTGACAGACAGCCTTGTCAGTCTGCCTTGACATTTCTTGGTTGGGCAAAGCCCAACAAAATTCTTCCATGCCCAAAATCAACACAAACTGCATCTATTACTGCTCTACGATTCCATGTCTCATCGGCCGACGACATAACTTCCAGCCCTCCAGTAGCAGCAGACCACACCAGAGATGAGAGCCACTTTTTTTGCCATGGCCCTAAGCATGGACTGCCTATTTTGGCTCCTGTTTCTGTTCTGTGTAATATGCAAGCTGCTGGTCTTCATGTCCAACTATGCGCCCAAAGACGTCTGTGACTTGAACTACATGCCAGATGTCATTGTTATTTCGGCACCTCCGACTCCCTTTGCCGAGACAAGCGGCTCTCAACTTTATCAGTACTCTGCTCTTCCAGAACCGCGACACATCAGGCTGCTCAGGATGACTAGGACGGCCAAGACGGCCAAGACGGCAGCCAAGATGCTCTTTGAGGTTGTTTGTCTCCCACTGGAAGAGGCAGCGGATGCATTTGTGGCCGTATCCTACTGCTGGGGAAACAGCCCGCCCACTAACAGGCTCCCACTGCGCGACGGGTCCTACCTTTTGGTGACGGCCAACGTGGAATCGCTTCTGGGGTATATCTTTTCGTTTACAAACGAGTGCTGCATCTGGATCGATTCCGTGTGCATCAACCAAAGAAACGTTTCCGAGAAGAGCCAGCAGGTGCAGATGATGCCGGACATCTACAGAGCGGCACGGGAGGTCCGTGTTTGGCTGGGAGAGAGACGCCCGGAGGAAGAGCGGAGGCAGCGACGCTATCTCCGTCGGGATTTTCACAAGGACAATCACAGCTGCCTTGTTGAAATGGATATGGATGCCGATGCCGGTGACCGTAGCGCAAGGAGCACTGACGGTGCTGCTAGCAACAAGGAAGAAGAGGAGTTTGTGTTACTTGCCGACTTTGTCCCAATGCTCTTTCCAGACAAGCAAGTCGAACAGATGGATGACGAGCTCTTCTGTCAAGGCTGCATTATATATCGGCGGGCCACCAACTCGCCGTGGTGGGAGCGCGTGTGGGTGGTGCAGGAGATGGCTCATGCAAAGCGCGTGCTCTTCTGCTACGGACGGTTTGTCATGACGCCTACGTTTCTTCGCAAGCTCCTTCGCGAGGTCAGCATACAGGGGGCGACCTGGATGTACCACTGCGACAACCCATCCCTGCGCACACTGCACAACTTTGTCGACAACTCCATACGGTTTACTCTTCTGGAGCGCATCCGCCGCGCCATTCAAACGGAGCCGTCTTGGGCTCGGTTTCTGTCTCTGTCTTGGTATCCATCTCGCGCCCCGCTGGCCACCATGCTCGACTGGGTAAACGGATGCCATGCCACGGACCCGCGCGACCATGTCTTTGCACTCCTGGGTCTCGTCGACCCAGCCTCGCACGGCCGCCTGATCGTGGCCGACTATGCCGCCGACACGCGTGACGTCTTTGTCCACGCCATGGCGGCCATGGCCTGCTGCCGCGCGCGCGACTTTTCCTTTCTGGGCTACGCCGGGCTGGGGACTGCGCGCGGTGATTACGGCCAGCCGCTCCCGTCGTGGGTCCCCGACTTTGCCACTTTTAACAGCGAAAGGGTCTTTTCGCCCACGGCTTCGGGGTTTTACCAGGCCGCCACCGCACGGCGGCCGGTTGTTGCAGAAAAGGGGGCCATCTGTCTGGGACGAGGGGAGGGCAACAAGGACGACAAGGACAACGACGACGACGACGACGACGACGACGACGACACCATGCAGCACGGCGTGCCCTATCCCAGCCTACAGTCTGGGCAACCGCGATGCCCGGCGACGCACTGGGACACGCTGACGGTGCGCGGTCCCCTGATCGACACGGTTGTCACCTGCGGTGTTGCGTTTGGTGGCAGCCAGCCGGATGGCAGCAATCCAGACGGCAGCATGAACGAGGGGGCCTGGAGCACCGTCCAGACTGCGCTCGCCTTTTTAGACGACGGCCTGCACTTGATCCAGAGCCTCGGCGCCAGGGAGGCATCGTGCTACGGCCCCACGGGCGAGCACCCCGAGAAGGTGCTCCTGCGTACCATGTTGGCCGACAACCTGGTCAACTCGCAGTTTCCCCGGAAGCTGAGCCAGCTCAATACCACCCTGTTCCGGCGCTTTCTCGAGACTCTTCGTGCCGAAGCAGCTACCGAAGCAGCAACCAAGCGTGACACGTCAGCCTACCTGGATTCCAGCACCAACCAGACCGTTTTCGCGCGATTCCAAGTCACGGCTGGCGCACCGAGCGACACCCCGCATACACACGCCGGCTGCGGGCGACGGCTGTTTGCCACTGCGCGTGGCTACATTGGCTTGGCCGCCAACGCCATCCAGACCGGCGACGAGGTGCGGCTCATCAACGGCGCGGCCGTGCCGTTCATCACACGCCCACCTGCGGTTCCGGTTCCGGTTCCGGCGGTGGACACCGCGGCCGGCGCCGTCGTGCGGCAGCTCGTCTGCGAGGCCTACGTGCACGGCATCATGGACGGCGAGGCCGCATCCTCAAAGTTGTTTCGGGACAAGGACGAGCTCCTGGTTCTGGTTTAGACGCAGGCTAGGGAGACCCAGAACCAGCCCAAACAACCATATCTGGCTATTGGATCAGTCTATTCACCTCAGACACGCATGGATTTCCTTTTTGATTTGATTTGATGATTTGATTTGATTTATTTTAACGTCGTCGACTATGGCGTCAGCCTTTGTCCACTCAATCGAGGAGTATACGACGTGGACACGCGGGGATAGGCCCCGGAGTCCAGCACCTAGTGTCTTTCGAAGCCTTGTTACAGGCATGCCGTGTCTGCTATTCCCTCTTCATCGAGAGACGTTCAGGGTTCGGGGGGTTCGTGGGGCTCTCTCGGAGCTTTGGTGGGAATACACAAAACCAGACCAGTTCCTTCACTGTTAAGTATTCACTTCGAGACTCAGGGAAACCACAAGGGGCAAAACCTAAGTAAACAGTGCTCCTCCTCCGTTATCACCCAGCTTTCCAGAGCGTTCCTCTCTTGGGTCCCTAATCCCAAAGTCGCAATCCAAACGCAGCGATGCCTGCGCGGGAGCGGTGCTCGGACTGGTAAACGTGGCCTCGTGCTGGGTCTTACGAGGACTTGTTCGGATGTGGCGATCGAAATGCGAAAAAGTCGTATCAAAGATCGTAGGAGGGAGCGTGTGATCGAACCGGCGCGAAAAAGTCAGGCGTGAACAGAGGCCAACTCCCAGAATTCCTCTGTTCTTGACGTTTTTCTGAAGTTTTGTGCGTATTTTGCCGAAAATTGCGCACTGTTAGTGTTTTTGGTGCGGAGCCCACGCACCCACTAACAGTAGCAATCTCGGTAAAATTTTTCGGGGGAGAGTTGTGGATTTCCTTTTTCAGGCCAAGGGAATTACAGTTTATTGGTCCTCGTATCTTTTTGCCATTCTCGTCCTTGTATCTTTTACCATTCTCTAGAGTGGACTGAATGCGACAATCACAAATGAAAAGGGAAGAAAAGTGTGGAAAAATTCACGAGAAAGTAGGGTAGACCACTACTTCCTGGTCTTCTTGGGCACCCGCACGAGCCAGTAGAGTGACAAGGCAAGAGCCGTGTTGAAGATGCAATACGCCCACATGAAGCCGAAGTCCCTCCACCGATGACCGAAGCTCATGCTGAAGCTAGACAGAAACGTGTTGGTGTCGGAGACGGCGCAGTACATGCAGTCACCAGCAGCGCTGCCAGCTGCCACATTCGTCGTGTCCAGATACCCTCCATTTGCGGCAATATATGGGGCCATGTAACTGTCGCAGGTCTGGTTCACAGGTGGACTGAAGCTGACCAGTTCACTCGCCTCGCAATGGACCTCGGCATTGCCCAGCGATGTGCCCAGGAAGCCCTCGAGGACATAGGTGAACGGATTCACCCGATACATGAAAATCCAGAAACCGGGCAGATCTTTGGGGCCAGCCAGAACACTAGGGACATTAAATTAGCGGCGGATATTCATTGCTGGTCTTCCCTTCCAGACACTCACCCGCAAAAGGTAAACATCATAATCAGAAGCAGATTGTTGACGCTTCCCGCCACTTCGACGCTCCCCAATGCCGAAATCAGCATGTACGCATACGTGGTCGCAAACATGAAGAAAACCCAGACGTGGAGAAACACTGTCATTCCCCGCTCGTCCACCGAATCGGTGGCGTAGGCATTGCGATACAGCCCGATGGGGAAGTACCACACGATAAAGCACAAGGCTGCCATGACCTGCCGGATGTCAGCACAGAAATAAGAGGAGGGGAACTGCTTAGGACCGACCGAATTCCAGGCCACCTCGACCAGAATGTTGGCAATCAAGAAAACCTTCCACGAGTACGCCTTTGAGGGCCTCTCGCGAGCCTCATAGAGGGTGCGTTGGACCACGAAAACAGGCATGATCTGGTTGACAATCTGGCTGAAGATGGAGAGAAACATGAAGACGCCAAAGAGCTGGTTTTGGATGCCGCGTTGCGAGTTCTTGGCGTTGCAAAAAGACAGGCCAATAAACAGCGCCTACCACAGAGTATGTCAGTTAAGACGACCACAAGATCGCTGCATTGACAAAAAAACACTTACCGCGCCCGCTGACAAGATGACCTTGGAGTAGATGTACATTGGGCTGCGCCAGTACTGCTGAAACACGCGCTTTGTGACCTCGAGGAACTGCCAAAGGAATGGAGCGGCAAACTCGGTGTGGACTGAAGAACTCGCAGCAATGTCGACGGCTGGGCGTGGCGTTGTGGGATCGCTCAGCCTCTGGAGCTCCTTTTGCACGTCGCTGTGCTCGGGCGACTGCTGCCAGACGGCCGGCCAGTCAATGTCAGTGCGAGACCCGGGCGCAGCGCCAATGACGTGCAGCATGTGCTCGGCCGGGTTGGCGCCGGGCGGACAGACAGCGCCCCCGTTGCGGGCCAGGTAGTCTGTCAGCACTGCGGCATTCTGGCCAATGGCCCCGAAATAGATGACGTTTCCCTTGGTCAGAAGCAGCAGGCGGTCGAAGCGCTGGAACAGCATGGCGGACGGCTGGTGGATGGTGCACAGGATGGCCTGGCCGTGGCCGGTCAGCTTCTCCAGCAGGTTGCAGATGGACCAGGACGTCTGGCTGTCGAGGCCCGAGGTGGGCTCGTCCAGGAAGAGCAGCAGCTGCGGCCGGGCGGCCAGCTCAACGCCAATGGTCAGCCTCTTGCGCTGCTCGACATTGAGCCCTTCGCCGGGCACGCCGATGACGGCGTCGGAATACTCGTCCATGTTCAAGAGCTGGATGACGGTGTCGACGTACGCCAGCTTCTCCGCTCGCGAATAGTGTGACCGCTGCCGAAGAAGGGCGCTGAAATTGAGCGCTTCCCGGACCGTGGACGACGGCAGATGGAGATCCTGCTGCTGGACATAGCCCGTGTTGCGCTGGAAAGACTGGTCGCGGAGCTTGCCGTCCACCAGCATGGCGCCCGTGATCACGCCCGTGCTGACACGGTTGGCCAGAACGTCGAGGAGCGTGGTCTTTCCCGCGCCCGATGCGCCCTGTTGCTGTCAGTGGTCGATAGCTAGAAGGAAGTGTATGCAGAATGAGGCCTACCATCAGTGCTGTCAGAGTGCCCGGCTTGACCCAGCCATCGACGTGGTCCAGAATCCGCCGGTTCTCCCCCTGTATCGGTATGTCGTAGCATACATCCTTCCAGTGGAAGACTGACACCTGCTTCTCTACATCCGAGACCACGCCTGTGTCTCCGTCACCGCTGCGCGGCAGCTGGGTTGTGCCAATGTCCTGCGCGACCCCTTCTTCGTCTCTTGGCGTCTTGCCGCGGCCCAGGGCTTTGGCGCCTCGCTTGAACACGAGGACCTCGCCCTTGGATCGCTCCGAGGCGACATACTCTGTGGCCAGCAAGTGTGCGACCATGATGCCCACAATGAAGACGACGAGAAGCCCAAAGTTGCGCCATTTGTGGGAGGCAAGGAATCCATAGGCCGCGTTGAGGTACGCCACACCGCGGACAGAATCGTCGCCAGCCAGCGCCCCCTGGACGGCGCGGGATCGGGCACGAGATGCGCCCGAAGAAGCATCATCATACCCGGCACCCTGGGGGACGAAGTTGGTGCACGGCCAGTCGCGTCCGACAAACTCGTTAACCATGAGGCTCTCGAGGCTGTAGTACACGGGATTGAGCCAGCGTATCCACTGGAGCGCGGCCTTCATGTACGGCGACGGGATGGGGAAGCCGCTGTACAGCGGAATGGCCAGGAGCGCAATCGAGGCGGGTGCCATGGCCTGCAGCACCGACTTGGTGACGGAGCCGAGGCGGCGAAAGACCATGGACATGCACAGGATGGTGGCAAAGGTGATGAGGAGGAAGAAAAAGTAGGGCCCGGCCTCGCGGCGCAGGTTGCCCATAAAGTAGAGCGTCGAGTTGGCCACGACGCAGTTGACTATTTTGTACGGCAGGTCGGCTAGCATGGAGGCGAGCGCCTCGGCGCTGGGGTGGCAGAGCGCGTAGCGGGCGTGCTTCTCGACAATGTGGCGCTTGGCGTAGAGGGTAAAGATTTCCAGGATGCAGCTAAAGGCGTTGATCAAGAGAATGAAAAAGAGCAGGAGCGACCGTCGCAAGAGCGCCGAGGTCGTCTCGGGCAGGTTGAAAAGGATGCTGCCCACCAGGAGCGACTGGAACAGATTGCTCACAATCATGGCGACGACGACGCTGGGGTCGCCCTTGAGCAGCACATAGTTACGCCACAGCGCCAGGCGGATCTGCGCCGCGTACGACAGCGTAAAGGGCGACGCCCGGCGCTGCATCCGGGACTGGTCCTTTTCCCGGGACTCGGACTTTCGGACATTTTGAATTACAGGATGCCGGCCCGTGATTGGTTGTGATGGGTCCAGACCGCTGTAATCCAGATATTAGCCCTACGCCATTACGATTTTGCCACGACAGCGCACCGATGTCGTATTCGGGCTGAAAAGGAAAGACAAGCAAAGCAAGCAGAAGGCAGTGCATCTGTGTCTGGGATAATTTTGTCAAGTCTCATCTCGCAGAAAAGTGAAACTCGACACGGAACCCTGTCAAACTGCTACAGGAGACACCCTAGCGCGAGACTGTTGTGGGAAGCGGCTTTAGCCGCTAGCTGCCATTTTCGCTGGGGCTCAGTTTCGAATAGCCTCCCTTTGTTTTTGGTTCGTGCCTAGGGGTATGCAGATATCTTACAGCGATTTTCCTTTTTCTACATGTTCAATTGGCCGAGCCATCATTATCGAACGAACAAAGTGCCGTTCCTTGGGGGAAATGTCGGGCAGATAGGCCTAATAATTAGGCAGACGTTTATGAAGGGTGGGTGACCACCGTGGCTTAGAGAAGCGAGGCCCAGGAAAAAGGTGTTCCTGACAGACTTTTAAATTCATCCGGCAAATCTTTCAAAATCACCGAGAAATTCCCAGTCCGAGACTTTTCTTTCTTTTCTATGGCATAACACTCAATGGCCCACCAAACACAGAAAAGGCCTATTGCGGTGAGTAGCGATCCTGCTCCCCTGCTAATGAACCATTTTTGTTGACCCGCAACCCATCAGTGCACGCACTGCAAGACACGCAGAGTAAGCCCAGCGTCGACAATTCCCCGACGTTGCCTTTCCCCTATTGACCGGTGTGTGTGGACACTCTTCTCGTCGAGCAGGTGCGTTGCAGCCGAGACTGGACCTGTTGCGAGAACTGTCAAGAACGTGGCGACTTGTGTGTCTACCTCGACCGCGTCAAAAGAGGGCCCAGACGGAGAACCGAGGGCGATTCCAAGTAAGGCTGACTGACTAGGGCCGTCCCACTTCCCCAAGACCGTCGTGGTGCCGCTAACCGAATCAATCCTCCAGGATCAGGAACGAGAACGTGAGCGCTGCTCTCTCGGAGATATTGGACCGGCTGCAGCGCCTAGAAACAAGGACAGCTCCCAGCGATTCGGCCAGCACAACGCAAGCCGATGGCAGCCGTGATGACACATCTTCCTCTCCTCTTTCATGGGTTACTGAGGCGGGCAATCTTCAGTCATTTCCCAGCTCCCCAGGACAAGCAGATCCCACTGTCTTCAACGCCATCAGAAGCCTGAAGGATGCTATTGGCGTGGTGCAGGAGTCTTCGTACCACGGCTTCACCGTGTCGCTGGTTACTGAGGCCATCGACATACCTCGAGACCTAGCAAAGACTTGGGTGTGCAGTAAGTGTGGCCGCTGGTGAGGAAAACGTCCGATTGCTGATGCGGAGATCTTTCCAGACTACTTTGATGCCGTCCCCTCTGGCCTGTTTGGCAAACTAATGGACAGAGCGGTGTTCGAGCTGATACCAGACATCACTGGCATACAGTACATACACCTGGAGCCTGTCCTTTTTGTCGTCTACTACGGAATCCTCTATTACGGCTCGGTCCTTCGATCGTGCGTTGCTGACCCCATTGAGGCCTTCAAATACTCCAGGATGGCATATCTAGGCTGTCTCCGAGCACTCCCTGCCTGGTCACGCAAGGCCATTGGATCGGCCATGGATCTCGCCGCGGCCTTGCTAATGGTGAAGAAACACTCCCAGCTGTATCACGGCATAGTCACAGCTGACGGCAGTGTAGACACGTATCGCGGCTGAATTTTTCGACTACGATTTGGCCGGAAGGATGTTCAAGCTTACTTACGAGTATTGCCAGGAACTGAACATGCACAACTTGGACAATAGCAACGACAGCACCGCGCGAAAAGCAGTTGATGACGACGTGAGAAAGGGGTTTTGGGACCTGGTCCAAATGGACCTCGTTTTCCAGCTCATTTTTGACCAGAAGCCGACGCTGACAGCCAGCGCATGGAAAGTGAACCTTCCATGGTTGGATCCGGACGCGCAACCGCCACATGGACTGCGAACCGTCTCGTTTGTAGCAGGATCTCGCATTTCCTTCATTCTGTTTCGGTTTTGCAAACTCGAGGAGGAGCGCCGGCTCGGCCGGTCAGAACTCATGGAGAAAGCACAAGCGCTCTGCTACGAGATTCAACAGGTTTTTGCAGACTCGCAGCTGGTAAGATACATATCGAAATCTTATGTTCTCTCCCGCGATTCCCTAGAGTGCTTTTGTTAACTGTGAAAACAAAAAAAACTAGGACATCAATCCCCTGCAGGATTGCTGTCCTGGGGACACCGTCTGGCAGCTTGGTCATGTTCTGCTGACTGGCTATACTTCCATCATATTTATGCTGCGCAAGGTGGCGTGTCGGGAGCCAGAATCTTCATCGGGCTCTGAACACGAGGATTGTGACAGCATCTTTGAATCTCCCATGGTAGTCGACGCCGCTCGTCATCTGATTGGCGTCTTCCGGTGCCTTTTGGATCGGTATCAACACCCGCAGACGATTGCCTGTGTGTTTGGCGCGTACCAAGGTTACATTGCGTACGCATGCCTGGCCAACACCATTTTAAATGCCGCCGATGTCCAGCTATATACCCAAGACATTGAATCGCTTGCGTGCCTAGCGCAACAGGTGAGGCTATTGTCTCCTGGTCTAGACCATCTGTCCCCGCTCGTACAGGCAATACAACAGATCGCTGTGAAGCTGAAGGTAAGAGTGGTTCGCTAGGAAGGACCTCAGGGGCTGGCTTGTATTTCAATTTTCATTTTCATTTTCGTCACCATTATTGATAGAATCACCTCCAACTACTGTTCTCGCTGCTTACTCCTGGCACGGAACTACCTGAAATTATCACTTACAATGGTTGACTTTGTATGGAACGTCCACTCTTTCAATTAAAATACAAAAAAAAAAGAGGACTAGGAGATAAAACAAAGTAAAACGACCATAAGCATCAACCACGTCCATACGCCTCATTCAGCTCCCTCTCGTGGACCAGATATGCCTGGTCATCCAGAAGGGTCGAGCTGTATTTGATTCCAAACGATTCAGAATAGGCAATTCCAGGAGTGGACACGCTCTCGTCGCCAGATTGTTCCCGACGAATAGGTAAAGCATCCATAGACAACTGCGCTGCTCCTTGCGTTCCACGCCTATTTGGCGCCAAGCTGGACCGTCCCTTGTTGTAGAATGTATGGTTTGCTGTTGAGTTGCCCAAAATCTTTGGAAAGATGCGTGCGAGGATGAGCCGCATAGAAGGCATACAGGCACAGATGATGCCAACGTTGACTTCTACAAATGACCACTTCGATATGGACACGTCGTCCCAGGTCGGATTCGAGGTGTTTTTGTTAAAGGAGACAATCGACTGAAGCCGCAAGATGCTCACAATAGTCACACTGCATACAATGTTAGCTCATTAAACATAGAAACAGAAAAAAAAGTCGCTCAGCATACAATGTGCCGACACAAAACATTAGTGCCACGCCGACTTTCTTCTTCCAGTGCAGGCGCAGGTGGATGATCTGTGACAGGGGGATTGCAAGCATCCATATATCTAGGGCAATGCTGATGGCAGCATTGGACCAGGAGATGGCGTCGCCCTGCAGGCAGAATCCGCCGTGCTCGCCGTCCCAGCGAGTCCAGTAGAACGAGATAGGCCGACATTCAAAGGTCGTCATGCCGACAAAGAGAACCCCGAAGGCCACCGTGAACAGAATGGTGCCCCAGAGCACGCGGCGGACCAGTTTGGAAGGGAAGATGCGCAGGTAAAAGACAAGCAGAGAGAGCTTCATCAAGGTGACCTCGGCAAAGTAGAGAACGCTCATGACGTAAAAGTATTTTCCAAACTCGTTGATGTTGGCAAAAGATAGGGTCCAGATGTCTCGGCCCATCCCGTTGGCAACAAGACCACACGGTATGATGACCGTGCTGGGTATGCCAACGACGACGGCGATGACAATCAACCCGTCATCAACGGTGAGCTGGTTTTTGACGACGAACAGCCGGTGGGCGCATCGTAGCGTGACAATCACCACAGTGATGCAGGCAAGGCTGATAGCGCAAGAGACCAGTCCTGATGAATTCTTGCGTACTGGGGCACTGCATGCCTCTGATGTTATGTTCCTGGTAGCTGATAACAACTCCAGTTAGTCACGGTCTGAAGCAGCAACAACACAGATCGCAACACCTACCAAGAGTTTCTCTGATAGTGCAGTCCATCGAAGCACATGCCAGAACGGCTTGTTGCACTACCAAAGTGCACATGCATGTTGTATTATATAGTGAGCAGTTCACTGCAGGAGCGACAGACTCGAGGCACGATATCTGAAGAAAAGGAGTCAGGATACTGGAGACAGTGAGTGGCATGATGAACACAGTAGCTGGATACTTACGCCACATTGTGGAAGCGACTCTAGGGCAGAAGGCAATGGCCCCTGCTCTGCAGCAGCATATGCACGTGGTAGCAGTACTGCTCTGAGTACCGTCACGAAAGACGCAAGCTTCATCAAGTTTTGCTTTAAAAAAACTGTACGTGGTTCTGGTCGTCGTCGTAGTCGTCACCGTCGCTGTTGTGGTAAATTTTTGTTTCTCTACTCGAGGTAGAATCAAAATGGGCTCTCTCGATTCATTGACACAACCAACTACACCTGTGTCAGGAGATTGGGTTACAGTCTGATTATCTATCTGGGGGTCCGGACCTCTAAACGCGGTTAGAGGCAGTGCATCTACCAGGTGTACTCAGGGGGTTATGATGATACAACAACCGATGACAGAACGACGGGTGAGAACTTCCACCCTTATTCACATACGGGCAAGTGTGCAACAACTAGCAGAGAGGTGTGTGGGGGTGTAACAGTTATGTAACGACCTCTGCAGCCCAGGTGCTGCCCGGTAGGTAGGAAAAAGCCAGACAAACATCCAAAATCGGGCACATCACGGAGCAAATTCCCAAATAGCATTCACCCTAATCACTTCTAGAAAGATTCTTGGGTTTCTAGATAGTTTTCTATGGATATGCACAATATGTGTTGACGAGCAAAAGGCAGAAAGCCAGTAAACGACCTTCTCATTATGTGATAGTGGAACATGCATCACAGAGCTGAGCTAGTTGTCAGCCTCTCACGCCTTCTGTCTTCCGCCCAGCCGTCATGGCCCGTGCCTTCCTAGTCTCAGAGATAAAATGTGCTGAAACCCCTGTTGGGAAACGATTGACCGGAAACAGAACCTAGAGAGGAAGCTGCTCGGCAAGCTGAGAAGCCACCAATTCAACGCCATGTCAAAAGAAGAACCGACACATCCTCTCAGCCTGTCGGTATGACTCGCCTCCAAGATACGCCACCGTTTCATGTCCTGTTTTTTTTTCTTGCTTTTCCACAAGAACAAAATGCAATGCATGCTTCATGTTCTCTTTAGAAACAACGGTTGATGAGGCCTTGCCGAATTCGCCGCACGTGGTAAAAAGGTCGCAGCTGCGGCTGAACAAGACTTGCCCTCGGTTTGCGTCTTTTTGACAGTTGACAGCCGAGGCATTTCACTTCATTCCCCACCACACCCACCCCCCTTCTCAAAGAGAGTTAACCTCTCCACAGACGTTCTTTTCCCCTTTTCTTTCTTTCTTGCCTTCTTCTTTGCACTGCGTAATTTCGACCGAAAGGGTTAGGTGGCAATCAATCCACTTGGCCCACATATCGAAGCACGAGAGAAGGTCAACAGAAGAACGGAAGAACTTTAATCGAAGAGCAAGCCACGCGGAAGATACTCTAGACACCACGAAACGATATGCCATGGATTGAACTGCACCCCTCCTGACGACGCTAATCATTGACCCCTGAACACTGTTAAAGAACTGATTCCGTGCTACTGCGTCACCATTGCGGCGAGCTCTGATTGTTTCATTCTCATAATGAAAAACGAAATCTGCCATTTCAAGTCTAGTCTATCCTAGAGTCTTATTTCAGTGCAGGGCATATCCTCTGCCTGTCCCGTTACCCATCTGCTGGAAGGACCAACGAGTTATTACCACAATGCTGGCCACCTCCTTCACAGTGACAGTACGGTTCTGCACTGGTGTCTGCCTTTGCCGGTCATTTTCTTCAGCATGGACACAGAGTTTTCGCTAGATTCTGAAGTGAAGCCGAAGGAAAGCTCAAACCAGAAAGTAACCAGAATAGAGGTTTTATGTAAAGGAGAAATCGCAGAGATAATTCGTTGTCATAGCTCCCTGTCCAACCACCTCCAGTGCGATTCCCTCTGCATATTAACAAAATTTAGAGACTCGCAGTTACAGACATGAACTCCCTCCTCAGTATACAGAAAGAAAAGCATAAACAAAGGACAGGAAGACGAAAGGATAAAAAGTCACAAGACTGACAGCTAAAACCCCGGTCGGAGGCACCTTAAATACAAGAGGACCCCCGTCTCTGTTTAGGATAAATAGTTAACTGTGAGTCCTCCGGCGGCAGTCCTAAAGAATGGGCATCGATCGCACTTATTTCCAAACAGCTATACAGCTCTACGTCCCGTAAGAATAGCTTCTTAGTACAGGGAGCCTTAGACTTAGCCGGTAAACGCATGTTATCGTAAGGAAACATGTAGTGCTGACACCTTAGGTGGAATCCAATACTTGTTTAAAGGATTTTGTTGGATTACGAAAATTGCGGCACAGAGACGAGTGGCGCTTCGGGGGGCATAGCCTGGCTGGCTGACCTAATTACTCCTTAGCAGGACGGCTAACTATGGAGAATCCGTATTACCCAAGACAGAAATTCGCAGGTTAAGACAGAAACCTTGCATTACACAGGCCAATCTGCCTGCACACTGGAGGCTCCGAAGGAACGCGGTCCAGTATTCAGCCTAGAAGGAATACCAGCGCCTCAAATCGCGGCATAGCAAGATCCTCTCTCTAAATTTAGACGGCAAGGGAATAAGATCAAAAGCCATGCAAATCGATAACCTGTATATATAGTCACTAAAACCCACGCAAGAAAAGGAAGACCAGTGTACACACAAACAGCAACCCAGAAAAGACCGCAGATCACAAAACCACAAAATCCCACAATACATTCACCATGGTCTGCATCAAGCAATCCACCGTCGTCGTCCTCGCTGGCTTCGTTGGCAGCCTCCTTCTCGAACCTGCTGCAGCCGCCCCCCAGCAGGCTCCCGTACCCATCACCACCGTCGTTCCCATCCCCGGCAGCTGCAAATACAAAACCGTCACCGGCACGATCGTCGGCGGCACCACCAAATTTGGAAAACGTGAAGATGAGGCGCCTCTTCCCACCCTGCCCCCGCAGGCCCCCTACGAGATGGCCGCTGCCATCTCCGTGCTGAGCCCCGGCAGCCAGTGCACGGCTGCCGTCTCGGTCACCCTCAAGGACGGCGCCGATACCAACCTGGGCGGCTGCGGCCACACCACCTGGACATCGACGGTGACGTCGGCCATCCCGGTGGACTGCGATGGTTGCAAATCTCTGCAGTGGAGCATTGGCGGGCTGGGTCTCTGCGGCATGGGTGGCGGTGTCGGCGGCGGGGTGGTCACGGCCGCGACGCCGACAACGTACTGGCCGTTTACATGTGCGACAAGTGCTTAAAGAGGAATTATTATTATTATTATTATTAGTTTTAACGTCGCCGGGACTGATCTGATCAGGCTCCCGTTTGTAACCTCCCTAAGGGTATGCGACGTGAGGCGAAGCCTCAGGCCTATCAAGAAACTACCTATCCGGGGATAAATACATG
>JACCPH010000081.1:0-28877 GCA_014183095.1 Harringtonia aguacate | reverse complement strand
TTTTCTCTTCTCTCTACCGCCAGAAATTATGGAGATTGTCGGTTAGCCGGCGGTAGTTAGTTATCAACGATCGTTGCAATGTCATAGTCGAAGTCACCGTGGCCCTGTACGTCCGCAAGTGAGTGCCCTGCGGTGGTACAATGGTCTGTGGTGATGCTTCTTCTTGATTGTCTCTTTCTAACTCTAGGGGGGGCCGCGATGCGTGCTAGAGTTTTTACCCCTGGATGGGGGGACCCCACAGCCGCTGATTGGCCACGGCGCAAAATCTCACTGGGTCCTGCTGACTATCTACCAACAGAAAGAAAAAATAAGCCTATTCTGCATCTTTTGTCTCTCCCAACAAATAATGCATGATACCGAGATTGAGACGGAACTCGAGTGTCTGGATATTGTCTGGCCCGAGCTCAGTCTCGCACTTGCCGACGATGACGTGCAGGAGGCTTGCGGTGGCCTTCTGCTGCTTGCGGTCCGCCGAGCTCAGGAAGAGGATGTGCGCGTGGTCGGCTTGGTAGAGCAGTGAGATGCCCATGTTGAGGGCAGCGCACTCGACGAGGTCGCTGGCGTGGGCGGCGACCTGGACGGCCTTGTCGTTGTGGTTTTCCCACAGGAAGACGTAGGCCATCTGGTTGTAAGATAGTAATACTTTGTGTACTCGTAGGCGAGGTCGCACTCGTCCTCCGACATGTCATAATGCACTCGTTTCCTAGTAATGGGGAAAATGCTTTAAAATGGAATATAACACCTTCAGAGAGACTTTCAATCTGAGTAGATTTGTTATGGATTGTTGCTATCAATTCCGTACATCGTGGCCAAAGTCAGTCAAGTCATATTGCTCCAACGAGCAGCTCTGCAGCTATGCCACGGAATCATGCTGTAGAGTCATGTTGTGGACTCATCAGATCGGACTACCTCCATCTGCCGTCCAGGCTGCTCCCGTTACAAAGCTGCTCTTCTCGCTCAGCAAGAACAGAATGATTTCAGCAATCTCGCTCGGATCCGCTGGCCGACCCACAGGACGTTTGTGCGAGGTGTCCTTATCCTGCCCTACAATAGCCATAATGGCCCGTCGTGCGGGTGTGTCGGTAGGACCACTTTTCCAGGTCGGTTAGCTTGTTACGACTTTCAGAGTAGCAGCCTCGTCTCTGCAAAATTAAACTTACGGAAGTACTGCATTAATACGAACGCCGTCCTTGCCAGCTCTTGATTCCAGGGAGACGCTCTTGATCATGCCCAGACATGCGTGCTTGGCCGTAGAGTAGAGTGCCGACCCTCTGCCACCCCGAAATGAGTACTCGCTTCCGACGTGAACGATGGAGCCGGGACGGTTCATGACTCCTGGTGCCAGGGTCTCCTTAAAGACGTTAAAGAGACCCCGGATATTCACATCCATAACATAGTCGTATTCCTCATCGGGGAGATCCCACACGTTAGATCCACCCAGGTGGCCGGCCACACCAACCACACTAGCAACGCCGTCCAGACGACCAAACTTCTCTTTAACGGCCTGCACGAAGGTACGCACGGCGGTCCGGTCGGCAACATCGACAACTCCAGTCAACACTCGGCCAGCCTTGGCGTCCGGTTCGAGCTCGAGGCTGTCGAGAAATGCATCGAGAGACGGGCCATTTATGTCGGCAGCGCCCACGTTAGCTCCAGACTGTATTAGGAGCTGTGCCGTGGACAGGCCGATGCCTGCACCCGCTGCCGTGACAATAAAGGTCTTCCCCTTGAGAGTAGGCTCCGGCATGGTAGCTTTTTCGAAGATTATTTTTTAACAAAAATGTACGCAACAAGAAAACAAAATCGCAAAGAAACACTCTCATGGGACAACGCCGCACTTTATGCAGCCCATTGTCTATTTGTACGTCGGTCCACGCCCCGGAAAGGCAAGGCGGGGCACATCACCCGCGTTGATGACCATCCAGATAAGCAAATCACTACCGACGATTCGGCTAACTAGGCCACTGCCGATTAAACTAAACTCCGGCCGGCTTCGTTGCCGTAACTTGTGACAAACTGACGCTGCCGGTGCCGATTCAACAGCCGAGTTATGTAAAATATTTAATACCAAGTACTTCTAGACTCTACAAGATAGATTAAAGTATGCTTTTTTTTCATTTCGGTATGATACGAGTACTCATCACACTTTTACTGGTCATGTTAATAGCAGAAGTCAAAAATTAAACGTGAAATCATCTACTAATGTCCAGAATTCCCGGAATACCGGGTTCAGTGGCACATCTATACTCATAAAGGGGCCCTCCGTCTCATGACTGAGAATCTCGTTAATCAGTGGGCTCGTTTCACGCGTTACAAAGGGGAAGTAGTCCATCCAAGTTTGTTGACTGTCTTCCCACGATGCCCATGCCTCCTCGGATCCGGGCTCGTCCACACCCACTCCCTCCTCCCTGCTTCCATCCATAGCCTCTACTGGTGCATTCGGCGTCGACTGTGCGGACGATGTAAATGGGCCCAGCAGCTTGTCAAAGAGAGCGGTGAACATGCGCGAACAGGGACACACCAGGGCCAGCTCGTTGAGTGCCGTCCGAAGGATGCGGATGTCGGCGTCGGCATACGGTTTCATGGCAGCGATGCAGCGGGCATCTTGCAAGGCAAGCAAGGATATGGAGATCTCCCAACCTGCCTCCCCCGACAGAAACCTGACGGTGCCCCGTGCCAGAAAGTCTTCCACGAGGCGGGCTACGCACGATGCGGAAATGGTGGCTGTCTTGAACGTTTTGGGCAGGTACTGCGTAGAGCGTAGGTGGAGCAGACAGACGTTGGTCAGATAGGCCACGTAGAGTCGGTGGACATCGCGATGATAACCCAGTGTCTGGGGTGTCTGGATGCCCAGCGGCGGCATCGTGGCAGGCATTGACTTTACCCACGTGCAGAGATCATGTGTCAAAGACGACAGAGACGAGGACGTGTCCGCATCTCGCGATTTAGAATGCATAGTATAGTGTCTGCTGATGCGTCCACTGATTCGGAGCAGCGACACCCAGCAGATGAAGATGTCTCCCGATCTTGCCAGGGTTGGTGGGAAATCGTTCGTTGTCAGTGGCTTGACGTCGCAAAAGTCTTCATCGATCATGGTAGGTCTTCCCTGGGAGATGGACAGTATTCGGTCTCGGGCCTGTATTAAGGGGGAATTAATTGATTACTCCGTAAATAGCCTCCTCTTGTTTGCTTTTTTTTTAAACGATATGCTTACAAATAATGTCCACCAAATCCTACGTCGTAGCCCGACGGTCTCGCCTGCATGCAGAGAATCCTCACTGGAAATCTCTCTGTGGAGGCCGAGTTCCTGGGCTATGCGAATGGCGATGCCGGTCCACCACCAGGCATTGTCCATGTTACGACGATTGGGAGCACCCACGCTGAACCAATAGAAGAGCATGATGGAACAGAGACGGACCAGATCGTCCTTCTCGCTGTTTTCGTAGAATATTTTCTTAGCCCGGGTGTAGTAATCCATGGAGCTTCGGCTGTTGTGAACTAGTGGCCCGAAATATCTTACTCTACCACGCCTCGCACTTCACACCCTTCTCGCGAACCGCCACGGACACGGAGACTTTAAGTGGTATCATGACCGCTTCCACCCCCACCTCCGCATCGAAACTAGCTGCTCTTGTAGCCGACACAAGACGCCGGGACACCTCGTCCACTGCGCCCCTGCGCGGGCGGCGTGGAACCGAGACCCGCACCACCACCAACCCATCCCCGGGTCCCCGGAAGGACAGCGCGCCTTTCTTCAAACACTATACCAGGACCCCGCCCTATTTCTCTACTTCCTCGAGGTGACAGGCCGTCGTAGAGGACCTATGGCGCCTGTACCCTCGTCCGCCTAAACGGGCACTCGCCAACTAGCAGTCATGCCACCATCTCCCCCCCGCTCTAACTGAGTACGGCTTCGCAAACCGGAAGCCGGAGACAGCACGAACAGCCAGGCATCTGGCAGTCAAAACCACGAGAGGATGAGGCAAGCATACCGCGCAGGTTCCGATTCATGTATTTATCCCCGGATAGGTAGTTTCTTGATAGGCCTGAGGCTTCGCCTCACGTCGCATACCCTTAGGGAGGTTACAAACGGGAGCCTGATCAGATCAGTCCCGGCGACGTTAAAACTAATAATAATAATAATAATAATTGTGAACTAGTGGGGGGTTGATGCGCGTCCCGCAGAGAGCAAGAGACTGCTGCAAGAGCGTCGACGCTAGAATACGTGGACGTTCTCCACCTGGAGCCGGATCTGGGTCCAGGACGGGACACCACGTGAAGCAGAAATTAAAGTAGGAATCCAGAAAGCCTGAAAGCATGGCAGGCGATATATCGTTGTTGTCTGCCGAAAAGGTGTTGGGTGATAACACCTGTGGTGCCGGTATCTGTGGTTGAACAGGCGGCAGTGATGATGGCGACACCAGCGGCACATTTCCATTCCCAGATTCTCTGCTAAATATCTGCATGAAGCCAGATGCGCCGTAGTGGCTGCGGCTGGCCGTGTCTGTCGGCACTTCACGATTCACAGCGATAATATCCTGCTGCTGTCCACTGTAATTCTCGATATTGGCAGCTGGCCCGCGTTGTGATGGCTCGTCGACATGGCCTGCGTCGGCCAAAAATGACGCCAGGCCGCCATCATGCTGCAAGGCGCCACCCAGGGGAGGCTGGGCAGGGAAAACCGTTGTACCAGGTAGATCACCAGCAGGGTGGAGGCCTGAAAGTTGGGTAAGTTGGGCACTCGGTAAATCGCCTGAGTTCTGAGTGCCACTTGGTACCCATGCCGAAGAGGGGTCAGCAGGAAGGGACAACACAACCGGCATGCGAGCCGGGTTGTCTCCATAATCGACAAGACGTTTTGACAGACGCAGTCTGGAGTTCGATTAGCACCCATGGTCTCCACTGGCCGTTCGGAAGCACATAAACAATCCAGCTTACTGGCACGTCGCTTGAGCTCGAGCACAATTTCCACAAGGCCTGCTGTCCTGTTTCTGCAGTGCTATATCGCATTTGATCTATTTGGGCGCGGTTAATATCTCAGCAATGGACCCTCATTCTAAAGGGGGTTGTTGCAAATCTTAAAAGACCTTTTTATCGTGGCAACGACAGCAAACAAGACGCGCTCTGCTCCTCATTCTCTTCATGGCGCTGCCGGGGGACCCGCGATGTATGCCGGCTCTGATGGACTTGGATAATTTAAAATATTCGACATGTTTATGTGCAGTTCGACAATTCTAGGGCAGATTGGACAAAGCCCAGAGGATTATCTATGAGGTCTATGCCAATCAGTTACAGTTCAACACTTGGTTGGCCAGTTTAGCCAGACCCACTTCGTTGTTTAACATCTGATTGGTTACTTTAGCCGATTGGCTAGTCGGCACACCTCCAGAACTCGTGAGAACATCGGACTTGGCCTTGAAGGCCTTGGCGACGGAGTAAAAATTATCCCCTAGGCTTTGATTCTGTTAGCTTTATCCAACGACTTGTACGAGTACACTTCTTTCCGCGCAGTGAGCCCCGATGCAATATTCGTATGGTAGGGATGTTAAGGCAACCAATCGTCTAGAATACTACAATTTTTTTTTCTCAATTTTAGTATGCTATGTGTAAACTTCAGAGTGATGGCATCCTACGACCGCCCTAGCCTTTTACTCAGGCCTGTAGTAGCTCGTAATGATCTTCCATTCTTCTTCCGGAGACATAAGAAGAGCCCTCTCTGCCTTTTGCTTGTCATGATATTTCTTGACTTGATCGACGACCTCATCATCCGTCAGCATCTTCCATAGAGACGCTGCAACACCTTTGGCCACTTCCAGCGTCAAGCGGAAAGCCTCAGGCTTCCCGGCCTCGTCATGGAAAGGTGCTGTATGGGGGGTGGCATTTTCCGCCGTTGGGATGCCAAATGTAATCTGGTAAGCAGGCGTCACGTAGCTGACATTGCCCTGGTCCGTCGACCCAGCCACGACAGGCGTGTTGATGTCAAAGGTGAATGGGTTGCCAAACTTGGCGCTCTCCTCCGTGAACGCAGCGCCCAGGGGCTCGTTGGTCGGAAGGTCGGAATATGTCATGTTGGACTCAATATCGACGCTACACCCTGAAGCGAGTGCAGCTGCTTCGAGGCAATTGGTGATTTTCTGTTTCAGCGGAGCGAGATCCGAGATGGTCGGGGTGCGGATCATGACCTCGACAGCTCCCCGGCTCGGGATAATGTTGCACTTTGCACCGCCATTTGTAATGATAAGGTGAATGCGGCTGTCACTCTTGGTCTGCTGCCGCAGCATGCTGATGCTGTTGTAAGCCATGACCGCCGCATCGACAGCATTGAGTCCCCGCCACGGCTCTATGGCGGCATGGGCATTTCTCCCATGGTAGACGGCGTTCATACCCGTGGTTGCTGTGTGTTGCGTGTGGACAATACCCTGAAATTTGCGACCGTAGCCACGGTACAGACAGCCAGGATGCGCCAGAACGGCGCAGTCCACGCCCTTGTACGCCCCCTGCTTAATGAGCGCCGCCTTTCCACCACCGCCCTCTTCAGCTGGGCATCCGAGGAGACGGACACGGCCCTTGACGTCCGGATTAGCTTTCAGGAGGGCTGCCACGGCGAGGTACGCCGCAAGGGAGGCTGTAGCGATCAGGTTGTGTCCGCAGGCATGGCCGATCCCGGGAAGAGCATCATATTCTGCATTGACGACAACAGTGCGGCCACCCTTCTCACTGTTGGAATATTCTGCTTCAAAAGATGTCTCAATATTGTAAGCAGATGGCACTACCCGATGGCCAAGTTTCTTCAGAAGTGCGACAATATTGTCGTGGGCCTTGAACTCCTTCCATGCCAACTCTGGAGATGCATGAATCTATCAATGGAGATGTCAGTATTTGAATTACTCTGAAGTTCGAAGGAGATGGGAGTTAATCTCTGTGCCTATTGCCCCTGGGATCTACTTACTTTGAGGCAAAGCTCCCGGAGGTCCTCCTGGTTTGCCTCGATCGTATCGCTGATCACTTGGTGGTATGCTTGCATCATGACGGACTTGATGCTCTTGGGATGTTAGGGCATTGCAAGCTCGTTCTTATTGAACTTCTCTTTAATTGTCTCGTGTGGATCTTTAGGCTGGAAGCATATGTTTGCCGAATACTGTCTATCGTAGTACCGGCTGCCAAGAAAAATGGATCCGGCTAGATAAGCAGAGCTCCACGACACTGCCGGCGTAGGTTCGGTAGTTGATAAGCATTTTGAAAGTCTACCTCCCGGCCTTGGTAAACGTGGCCTGGTACAGCGGATGAGCATTCTTGTGATACCGGCGACTTAGTTGCTAGGTGGTTTGCTGGGGTTGGCGGTCCAAGTGGATCTCAAGATAAGAGAACACCGGGCTACCACCATGCAAAATCGAGAGCCGTTATTAGGGATGCCAGACGGTCTGGCGATTCTTATCTATTGGGTGGTGATGTCTTCGGAAGGTTGCAAGATATCGAAGAGCATATCAACGGCCATTGTGTAGTTCCCGGGGTTTGATTTAAGACACTCTCCTCCGAAGCTTTTCGAATCATAAGATTCTCCATAAACACTTCCCTCTTATTTTTCAGAAATAAGACTTTCGGCTAAACAAACAAGCAACAGGAGGAAGTGGCCCCGTTTTGCAAGGATGGATCCGACGTCTGAGACTACTGTGAAGGATAGCCCAAAGCTGTCGACTGGAGAGCTACAGGAGGATGGAGACTCTGTTGACTTTGCTACGGGTGACCAGGAGTCGGCGGCAATCTCCTCAAAGAAACTTGTCCGTAAGATTGATTTCAAGGATGTTTCCTTGGCGGCATCTCGTATCTTACGAGTCCGACTTTGGCTGACCCCAATGACAGTCTTATGCCCATGTTGTTCGTGTCATACATGCTCCAATATTTGGACAGGTCTTCCATTAGCTATGCAGCAATCATGGGTATTATGACCGATGCGGTACATATTCACATCCCGGAAGAGTAAAAGAACAAAGCAAACATGCTGACATTTGTGACAAGCACCTCGTTGGTCAGGATTATTCCTGGTTGAGTAGTGGCTTTTTCCTGGGTTACCTTGTGTGCTCCTACCCTACCACAATGGCTTTCGTCAAGCTACCCATTGGCAAATTCCTGTCCACCTGCATGTGAGTTTACCGCTCTCGGATGATTTGAACTACCCGTGATCGGTATTTTACATCTTTTACTGACCCCCTGTCTCATCTCATAGTTTCCTATGGTCTATCGTTCTCGCATGCCATGCTATTCCCTCCAATTTTGTGGGACTTATCATTCTCCGCGTGCTCCTGGGTGCCATGGAAAGTTCCATCTCTCCTGGATTTAGTATGATTACAAGTATATGGTATGTTCCTCTCGAGCACACCGCGCGACATGCCATCTGGTCATCTGGAAACTGCTTTGGCACCATCATCGGCGCTCTTATGGCCTATGGCATAGCGCATATCAAGGGCGAAGTTGCTGCATGGAGGGTAAGACGAAATTCTTCTCAAGGTCCTGTCTTAAGCACTCTCTGATTGTTTTCTGCCAGTGGCTTTTCATCATCTTCGGTATCATGACCTTTCTCTGGAGCATCTACCTGCTCTGGCGTCTACCTGATGGCCCCGGAAACGCCTACTTTTTGACGCCAGAGGAAAAGAAGCAGGCTATCCATCGAACCGAAGCCATCCAGCACTCGTCAAACACGGGAAATTACGATTGGAAGCAGGCCCTGGAAGCGGTAAAAGACCCGAAGAGCTGGCTTTTCTTTTCCTGGATGATCTGCAGCTGCATTCCTGCCTCAGTTACTGGAAATGTGTGTATACGACCTCCTAGCCATGATTATATATCCTGCTATGAACTAACAAGTCCAGTTCACCTCCATCATTATCCACTCGTTTGGCTTCAGTGTCCTGAACACTTTACTGATGAACATTCCGAACTCAGTGCTGCTCCTCATTGCATACTTCATTGTTGTCAAAACTGTTGAGAGATTCCCCAATGCTCGATGCTTCTGCATCATGGGAGCCTTCTGTGTCTCAGTGATGGGATCGGTGCTGGTCATGAGGCTCCCGAACCACCTGGAGATTGGAAAGCTCTTTGGCGTCTTTTTCCTCTCCACATCGGCCGTCTCTTTTCCACTGGTCCTGTCCCTGGTGCAGTCGAACACGGCCGGATACACCAAGAAATCGGTCGTCAATGCGCTCCTCTTCATTGCCTACTGCATTGGCAACACCGCGGGCCCTCAATTCTTCAAGGCTAAGGAGGCTCCCGGGTATCCGACCGGCTACCGGGCTCTGCTGGTCTGTCAGTGTCTGTGCATAACAGTCATTATGACGTACTGGTCATACTGCAAGTGGGAGAATGCCCGTAGAAACAAAAAGTACGGGGTGCGGTCGGCAACCGATATGCACGCCGACGACAGCCTTGCTGCTCAAATTGGCCACAACAAGACGGACATGGAACAGGCCGCGACTTTCCGATATATTGTCTAAGCAATTCAGCAGGCCAAAACCAGTTTCCTGAAAGGCAGTTTCTGTTGGTCTAGCCCCGGTGTCAATTAGTACTGTTAATATCCACCAAAGACGGTGCTGATGGGATAATGGTCGGCGAAGATGCAAATAGAAATAGTTTTCTGTGCTTATTTTCTTCCCTTTCTTTAAAGGTGTGGGCTTTTTTCTGCTCATCTCTTCTCCAGCTTAGATAGCAACAATATGAACATTCCTCTCCCGGGCGAGAAAATCAAAGGTGAAAAGTAAAATAATTACTTGTTTCATTTCAATTCTACCGAATACTGGCCTCCATTTTTTTTCTGAGTGTAACAAAATTTGAACCCTACTTAAGACGTGCCATACCATTGTCTCTTAATTTATTTATTTATTTATTTATTTGTTTTAACGTCGTCAACAACGGCATTTGCCATGTCCACTCTATCTAGGAGTATACGACGTGGACGCGCGGGGAAAGCCCCGACGACCAGCATCAGGTGTGTTAGAAGACCCTGTTACGGGCATGCCATGTCTGCGATTCCCTCTTCATCGAGGGACGTTCAGGGTTGGAGGTTCGGTGGACTCGCTTGTAGTCTCGGGTCTTTGTTACTTAGTTTGTGGCCTAAGAGTTGCCGTGTGGATGTGAGAAAGAGGTGGAAAAGAGGGGGATTTTTGACGAGTGTCAACAAAAAGCCCGTCCGGGCTTCTATGTTGACCGGTATGTGGGGGACCCCGAGATGGCTGGCATTCCTGTTCCATTTGCGGCGCCTGAGGCGGCAGTGGACGAGGTGGCGAGGAGCTTTCCGCTGTCCGCAACTACAGAGGGTCTCGGCTTGGTGGTGGCGGAGTTTCTCGTGGTACCAGGCGAAGTCGCCGTGCCCAGATCGGGCGGCGAGCAGGACGTGCAGTGTCTTGCGGGGGAGATTCAACTCGGGGGGCTCGCTCAGAGAGAACCCTGTGACCAGCTGGAGGTAGGAGTTCCGGAGATGTTCCTGGGCGTCCGCCCACCAGTGGTCCGCCAGTTCTTTGGTCCGCTGTGCGCACAGGGACTTGATACCGCTGTAGCTGGGGTACCGGCCCGCGACAGGATCCAGAGCGCCCTCGACGGCACCATTGGAAATGATGAGCATGAAACACTCGACATTCTGAAAGCTGAGGCCAGGCGACTCCGGGAACTATTCAAGGATGACATTTTCCTCGTGTCTGATATTCCACCGGACTGGAACCAAGAATGGCTGCTGTCTATTCTGACTGAAAAACTCGATTGCACAGATCTCATAGTGCTATCTCTAGCTACTTTTCGGACCAAAAGGGTAGCTACGGTCTATTCTAAAAGTATCTGGAAAAAGGCAGCGGCATCAGAAGACTCGTTTTGGAATCACCAGTTTCTCGAATCAGGTGGGGGACCAATCGAGATTTCCCTAGACGACAGTGCCTTCCTAGACAAATTTAGGCAGCGCAATATGCCCCCAGTAGTGATTCCCCCCCTCGCCAGAAAGAGACGGGAAGCCTGCTGTGGATGTGCGATTTCACGAAAAGCTGCAAGTTTTTTTTCCTCGTGCTTTCTCATCGAAAGACCAGACCGATGGGATCAGCGCTGACTCTCCGCTTTAACAGTGTAGCGGAGACCGTCCCTGTACTAGGTGCCAGGATTCTAGTTCTCAATATCCCGTTTGTGTCGGCTCAAAGTTGGAAACTCAAAACATATTTGTGGAATGTATGTTGCAGCTCTTCCTTTTCCTTATACCTTCATTTTACCCTCTCCAGATCTTAAATAGCTGGGTAATTGATGCAATATAGGTTTGGACGAAACCCAAAAGGCGCTCTTCGTAATCGCCGACCAACTACCGGAAAATGCTTACCGCAGAGCTGACCAGGTTCTCAAAAGAGTAACCGGGCGACCCGTTAAGTTGAAGAAGGCTCTGCAAGACTTATCGGAGATTCAATGGGGCCACCGTAACGGTTGGGGGCCATTGTTTGAACAGGAGACCATCCCTGAGAGCATTTTCATTCCATTCTGCCAGTCCAGCTTGATACTGCAGGGGCGGCAACTTCTGAAGAACCTTTCGCCTTCAGAATTCAATGAGAGCGATATACAGATTGTGCGCGCAATCAGTGCTACCAGGGCCTTGAGGCTCCTCCAGCGCTACGTCGAGGGAAGCCGGAAAAGTAGGCGTGACCACCCGAAATGGGTCCGGCATCGTCAGAATACCGCTATTTTTCTGGCAACGGTCTTGGAACACACATTGGTGTTTGAGACTACGATAGAGAAACCGCTTGCAGAACTGCACTGGGAGTTGAAGTACAACCTTGCCTATCTCCTCCGCCATGAATTACACCGTACATTTATGGACAGCACGCTCTGGGAAGATGTGCATATTACGGCCAACCATGATATTTATTTTAAGAACGGCTTCTGGGATCGCCTACGCAATAACTTCCGTCGCACCCTAACCGAACAAGCCAACACGTCGACCGCTAGCGCTGGTGACCCTATTTCTTTAAACGAACAAGATATGAATGATGGCAGCATTCAACCAGTTATTCCTCGGTCAGCTCCCAACCAGGCGGATGATGTCGAGAAAGCAGAGAGTTCCGTCAGGCGGCAGTTGCGGCCCTGGTGGTTTCAAGATGAAAACTGGGAAGAACGCGACAATTTTGATAGCGTGGCCATTTTGGATTCACACCCGCCTGTCATTGTCATGAACAATAATCTGCAGAGCTCTCCGCAGGATGGCGAAAACGGAGATACATCCAACAGCAGCAAAGATGTTCTTCACTGGAGCACTGATGAATTGGACGCTAACAACAAAAATTCTGACGATCTCAACAGCGAAGATGGTTTCCTTACAGAATACGTGGATGAGAACAATACCTGCAACCTAACCAGCGACAATGTTCATAGTAGGCCACACTCTGCGGGTTACGCCACAGCTTACGCTACATTCAACAACAAAAGTAGGCCAGGCCTTGTGGTGCACACTACAGTCAACACCGAAGATGGTGTCCTTACAGAATACGTGGATGAGAACAATACCTGGAACCTAGCCAGCGTTATTGCTCCTGAAAGGCCAAACTCTGCGGTGCACGCCACAGTCAACAGCGAAGATGGTTTCCTCTCAAAAACGCGACAAGGAAGAAATCCCTGAAGAGCACAGCAGTCCTATCGCGCCGGCTGCGGAGACTTCGACGACGGCCACAAGGGTTTACGGCGACGATAATATTTCCATGGAAGATGTGCAGGTCGACAATCCAAGACTGTAAAGCATGCTTCAGGGCAAAACTGGGATGCGGATGCGGAATAGGCAGCGAATAAAAACGCCGTATAACTGCTCTCGATAGAAGCTGCTAATTGTCACGGACCGCCTTGCCTGCCTGCCCGCCATCTGGTAACACCCGCTGCGGCTGTATACCGCTGTCGTGGGCTTGTCCGATCCGCCTTGAAGGCAGCTCCTTGAGCTACGTCTTTGTCTACCACCTATCCCTATCTTCACCTCTTGTAGAAGACTAGCAGAGACTGAATGATACGTCTGGGCTCATCCGGTTCGGTATTTACGGCACATTACGCTTCTGTACAAAACATTCCTGTGATAAATGCAAGCTTCATTCATGATTCAAAGATTCGGCGGACACCACTCGGAGGGAATCCGGGGGAATAATTACTGTAAAGACTAACTAGTTAACTATGGGACCCGTATTAATGCATTTTCCCTAATCCTGTCGGCAGGATCCATCATAATGGAGTACCTGAGCTGAGGTACGGTGAACCTTGTACTTTATGCAGATGGATCCCAGCCGAAGTTTAGTGGAAAATCAGTACTTATTGCCGGGTTTTTGGACCACCCACATCTCCAGTAGCATAACAAGCATCAATCAATTGAAGCAGCAAGAACGAGACAAATCCCCAGTGGACCCCGGGGGAAGGCGCGAATTTTGCTTATCTAAGGGCTAAGGGCCAGCGTATGGCACGTGCCACCTCAGGCCTCTGTTCTTAGCCGAATGTGGTATTAGTGTTGTCACAAGCTTTGGTAAAATAGCAAAAGGCATTCGTATCTACTCCGGCTTCTCCATAATTTGTCTTATCTCTCTTCGTGGCTCAGCCAACTCGGACCTCCCTAAAACAACAAAAACGAGATAAGCATACCGCCTGCGTTGATCATTCGGCAAGCTTTCGACGATGAAGGGCCGGCCGCGGATCCGCGTGCAGCCGTGCAGATTCTGCAACAAGGAGTTCAAGCGACAGGAACATCTGGATCGACATTTGCGGACGCGTGAGTGGAAACCGGGACACGGGCCCAGTCCCATTGTATTCGTTTCTGGCGAGGTATGCTGAGCAGCTTTATAGACACACAGGAGAAGCCATTTGGATGCGAGTGCGGACGGCTATTTTCAAGGCAGTAGGTCAAACTTCTGCACTTTGGCAGAAAAAAATGCTCACGTTGTCAGGGACCTTCTTCGCCGGCACCGTCAGCTGTCGCAATGCACAACCACGCATGCCGAGGTAGGGCCAGACCTGGGGCTGGAGCCCGGAAGCTACCCATCTCAGCAGCAGATGATGGGCCAATTTTCGGTCTCTGTGCAGAGCATAGACCGTCAAGACCAGAGTAGTGGGCACCGGGCGCCAACAGCCCAGGGAAGTCAAGGAACGCCGTGGACGCCGAGAGCACAGAGCACGCCGGACAACGACATGAGCATGAGCCAGAGCCAGAGCCAGAGCCCGGGCCAGAACCCGGGCCAGAACCAGAGCGAAAACAACAACATGCAGGGCATGCAGGTGTTTGACAATATGAATTTTATGCTCAACGAGACGGACATGATCAACAACTATCTGATGACCATGTTTCCCGACATGCCCTTTTCGCCGCAGATGGGGCTGGTGGTGCCGACGGTTCCCAGTTACGACGTGGGCAGCAACGAGTCGGGCTATGCCGGACGGTATGCCGGCGCAGGGGCGGACAGCCTTTCGCCTCGGCAGCTGCTGGCTCTTCCGATGGACGGGAACGTGAGGCGGCCAGCGTCGTTTGCCGAGTCCAGTGGAGTTTGGGGGACGGAGCAGACTGTGCACAACGAAAGCCCAGACGCCACGAGAACGGCACGAACGTCCGAAGCGACAGACAACACCAGCCAAGCAGACAGCGGAAGCACGCCCGCCAACTCACTCTCCCAGAACAAGGGCGACACTATCAGCGCCTCGTTGGACGCGCTGGACGATCTGGTGACTAACCCGTGGGCGATCCCGCGGCCGGCGTACGAGCGGCTGGCGGCGCTGGTGCGGGAGCACGGCTCAGGCAGTTCAAGTTCGGCGTCCGACTCGTCCTCGCTGCTCGGACCGGCCGCCATTTTGTCGCGCTACGTGAGCAGTTTTGTGCGCGGGTTCCACCCGCACCTGCCGTTCCTGCACCTGGCCACGATGCGGCTGGAGGCGCTGTCGCCGATGCTGCTGCTGACGCTGGCGGCGACGGGGTCGTTTTACGGGTTCGAGCACACGCGGGGCTACGCGCTGTACGTGGTGGCCAAGTCGATGATTGAGGAGGCGCTGGAGCGGCGGCGGCGGAAGCGGACGGCGCACCTGCTGCAGCGATTTCCGCGGTATGCCGAGGTGGGGGTGGGGGGCCGCGACGAGCCTGTCCGTGCTGCGACTGAGGAGCCCGTTGATCTGGCGCTGCTGCAGTCGCTGCTGGTGGTGGTGCTGACAATGTCGTGGCTGGACGGGCCGCTGATGGAGGAGGCGCTGGAAATGAGCAGCCAGCTGACAGAGCTTCTGCGGGATGCCTTGCGGGAGGAGGCGGCAGAGGAGGGAGGCACAAATCAAGAGGAAGAGGAGCAAAGCATGAACCAAGACGGGGAGGACTGGACGCGGTGGGGCAGGCAGGAGGAAAGGAAGAGGACGCTGTACTCGGCGTACTTTGTGCTCAACATCCTGACCATCTGCTTCGACATTCCGCTGCAGCTACCGACCGTCGATGTGGACCTGGAGCTGCCCTGCAGCGAGGCCGAGTTTGCAGCGCCGAGCGCGGAGGCGTGGCGACGACAACAGCAGCGGAGACAGCCAAGGAGAGGCCAGAGACAAGGGTTCCAGGCTTGTCTGCGGCAGCTGCTGGCCGGAAAGCCGCTGGCCCCGGAGGAGAACGCCAGCGAGTACGGGAGCTACATGCTGGTGCAGACGCTGCTGGTGCGCATCTACCAGGAGCGGCAGATGCAGGCGGCCCGGGGCAGCTGGCCGACGAGTAGCGACGACGAGAGAGACAGAGGCACCATCCCGCAGCTGCCCCCTCCCCTCGTCGCCTACTATGCGGCAGCACTGGACGCGTGGCAGGCCGGCTGGGATGCCGCCGCGGCAGTGAACGGCGACTCGGGCCTAGCCATGTCGCCGGCAGCGCCCGTGGACCCAAACGCGGCACGGGGTGGCCCCCTGGCGTTCAATGCGACGGCCATGCTGCGGCTGGCCCACGTGCACCTGGTGCTCGGCGGCAGTGCCGGGCCGCGGGGCCATCTACGGTGCCGCGATCCGCAGGTGGCCGCGCGGTCGTTTCTATCGGCCTTTTCGGGCGGGCTGTCCCTGTCATCGCCGCACGTGGCCGAAGCCGTGGTCCACGCCATCTGCGCGCTGCGCATCCCTGTGCGCGTGGGCATTCCGTTTGTGGCGCGCGGCCGCACCGGCCACTGGAGCGTGCAGCACGCGCTCAGCACGTCGGCGTGCGCGCAGATGGTGGTGCACTGGCTGGCGGCCATGGAGCGGGCAGCATCATCATCCGGAAGCAGCAGTCTTGCCCCCGGCCTCGCCCTCCATCACCGCCTCCTCTCCATCGTGGAGCGGCTCATCCAGGAGACGCACCTGGAGAGCTCGCTGCGGTCCGGCCCTGGACGCATCCGGCGGCTGGCCACGGCGGCCATCAAGCTGTGGGCCGACACGTGCAAGGGGATCCAGGTGTTTGAGATTGTGCACGTCGTGGGGGCGACGCTGTGTGCGGTGGCAGAGGCGATGGAGAGGGAGGAGCAGTGGCCTTGATTTGTCCATGTACATTACACTAATGAGAGCTAGTCGGCCCTTCTACCTAATACACTAATAGTGCCACCTCAGCCACTACGCCTTCCTGTTGGCCACCTGCTGCTCCTGCGACTGCACCACGCCGCTGTCCTCCTTTGCCCCGGCTGTGATGCTCGTCGTCGACTCCACGTAGCGCCCGCTCATCGGCGCCCGATGGTACTGGTCGGGCCAGACGACGGCGGTGCCGACCGCCCGCGCGGCCGTGTGCACAAAGTTGGGGTCGCGCAAGAACTCGCGGGCCACGTGGACGACGTCGGCCTTGCCGTTGCCGAGGATGTCCTCGACCGTCTGGCCGTCGCGGATCCAGCCGACGGCGGCGACGACGACGCCGGGCAGCGCCAGCGCCTTGGCAGCTTGGGCAAAGGGCACCTGGTACTGCGGGCCCAGCTGGACCTGCTGGCGGCGATCGGTGCCGCCGCTGGACATGTCGAACAGGTCGACGCCCTCGGCCGCCAGCAGCGGCAGAAAGTGGAGAGTATCTTCAAGAGTCCAGCCTTGCTCGCCCAGCCAGTCGACGGCCGAGATCTTCCAAAAGAGCGGCATGTCGTGGGGGATGTTTTGGCGGATGGCGCGCGCCACGGCGAGGCCGAGACGCGTGCGGTTCGCAAACGATTCGCCCCCCCAGGGGTCGCTCCGGTGGTTCGTCACCGGCGAGGCAAATGCGTGCAGCAAGTAGCCGTGGGCGCCGTGCACGGCAATGGCGTCGACACCCGCAGCTACAGCTCGACGGGCCGCCTGGCCAAAGGCGTCAATGACGGCCAAAATGTCCGCCTCCGTCATGGCCGCCGGCGTGGCGTAGTTGTCGTTCCAGGCCTCGGCCGAGGGACCCTGGATCTCGCCCGTCTCGGCCCACCCGCCCAGGGCGTCCGGCACGACTTTCAGACCCAGCCACGGTGCGCACACGCTCGCCTTGCGGCCCGCGTGCTGCAGCTGCACAGCCACTTTCTGGCCCTGGCCGTGGATCACGTCGACCACCCGCCGCAGAGGGACCACGTGGTCGTCCGACCACAGCCCGGCATCCTGCGGCGTGTTGCGGCCGGCCTTTGTCACGGCGGTGGCCTCAATGGTAATGTTAGCGGCACCGCGGATGGCCCACTGGCCGTAGTGGGCGACGTGGAAGTCGGTGAGAAAGCCGTCGGGGCCGCAGCTGTAGGTGCACATGGGGGCCACCCAGATGCGGTGCTGCCAGGAGACGCCGCGGATGGTGATGGGGCGGAAGGCGGCGCCAACCTTGCTGTCATTGCTGTCTGTGTTGTCCTTGGGGCAGACGGCCGTCCCGGCCGGCACGCGTGGCTGCGGGCAAAAGTACGGCAGTCCGTCGACCGGCCGGCTGCGGTATTCCGTCTCGTCAGCGTCCATGGTCACAGGCGGGCAGCACGCTCAGGCATCGTCCATCGTCCATCGTCCATCATCTGGCCATGCATGGTAAGGGTGGCCAACCCAAGATATGGGTCCCTTATCATGGAGCTCTGACCGCACATGCTGACAGCACGATTGCGTCGTCAAAGACGTCTCGCCAGCGACGACCCGATTTCTACCCCGACGTCCTTTCCTCTTTCGGAAATTGCATTTCTACCCCAACTCGCTTCATTCGCTGTTTTTTTGCGGGTCCCTCCTTGGGCTCCACATGCTCAAACGGGCGACTTACACCAGCGCCACAGGTGGCAAGCTTGGAAGCTTTGAAGCTGGCAGGCAGAGCTTTGCACGGACACGTCCTTCTTGTCCCTTTTCGAGGCACCATGTCTCGCACACTTGCATCACGGCTGCCGCGTACGACACGCACACTACGAACGAGAATGCACAGCAACATGGCCGGCCTGGCCAAAAAGTACGAGATCAACGCCGACATGGGCGAAGGCTACGGCCGGTGGAAGATGGTAGGCCATTTGTCTTCGCATTTTCTTCGCGTCTTACTTACCGTGGTCCGCAGGGCCCCGACGAGCTCCTCATGCCCCTCATCGACGCCGCCAACATTGCCTGCGGCTTCCACGCCGGCGACCCCTCCATCATGGTGCGCACCGTCCGCCTGTGCAAGCAGCACGGCGTGCGCGCCGGCGCCCACCCGGGCCTGCCGGACCTGGTCGGCTTCGGGCGGCGCGCCCTGGGCATCGCGCCCGAGGACGTCTACGCGGGTGTGCTGTACCAGGTGGGCGCGCTGCGCGCCGTGCTCGATGCGGAGGGCGTCCCGCTCAGCCACATCAAGCCGCACGGCGAGCTGTTTTTCGCCATGCAGCGCGACCCCGAGATCCTGGAGGCGGTGCTGGCGGCGGCGGCCACCTTTGGCCCGGGCATCCCCGTCTACGGTTGCACGTCGGCCACGGGCGAAAAACAGGCCTGCGCCGCCCGCGGCCTCGCCTTCCAGGACGAGATCTACGTCGACATTGACTACGCTGCTACGGAGAGCGGTGGCCTGAAGCTCGTGCCCGTGGCGCTGTCGCAGCCGGCCACCCCGCAGCTGTGTGCGCAGCGGGCGCGCGACGCCATGGCCGAGGACCGCGGGCGCGACCAGCAAGGCAAGCCGTTCCGCTACCAGCTGGCCGGGCAGCCTTTCAGCATCTGCCTGCACTCGGACGCGCCGGGCGTCCTGGACAATGTGCGGGCGGTGCGGCAGGCCGTGGACGAGGCGAACCGACGGCGGGAGAAGCTATGACCAGGGGGTAATTTTGGGCAGAAGCTCTGAGCAGAGAGCAATTTTGGAGCAGAAAAAGATAGCCAGTCTGGGATACAAAATATCAGTCGGGGATACCAAAATACAGCAATGTTTCTACAGCTTGTGTGACCTGTTCTGGTTCGACTCCCATGGTTGTGCGCGTCCAATTGCCTGGAACTGTTTAGTCAGGGGTATTTGCTTATCAGCGTCCAAGAGATAAGAGACCCAGACCCGGTGCTGTGCCAATGGGGCCAAGGCTCGGGGTAGAAATGGACCCCATTTAGTAGAAGAACGGCTGCTGGGGTGATCGCGATAAGAGACACGCGCCACGGTCTGTTCCGGCGAATGGCATGCAGCAGGGGTCGAGGGCGTCCGTTGTCGACGTCCGTGGACTGTATATACAAAAGGAAGAGATCCTCGAGAAAGAGAGCAGCCTGTTGGAAGAGATTAGCGACGCGGTCAAGTGTCTGTTCTACTTGTCATTCATCAACGGGCTTCCAATTGTCCTGTCCCAGTGATTGCACGTCTTTTGTCTTGTCATCTCGTCTTGTCATCTCGACTCAATTCGCCAACCACTCGTCCAACAATTCCCCCCCGACCACTCACCATGGCCGACGTCCCCGTCCCCGGCACCGTCCAGCTCGTCGACGTGCAGGGCCTCTTCCACGGCCTGCACAGCCACCACCACGGCCACGGCCACGACGCCCCCGACGTCGAGACCGAGATCGTGCTGGTGCCGCAGCCGTCCGACGACCCGCAAGACCCGCTACGCTGGCCCGATGCCCGCAAGTCGCGGTCGATGGTGGTGGCCCTGATCTGGTGCTTCTTTGTGGCCGGCATGATCTCGGGCCTGTCGCCGGCGTACCTGATGATCGAGGCCGACACGGGCATCTCGGTGGCCGACCTCAGCACCGGCAACGGCATTCTGTTCTTGTTTCTCGGCTGGGGCACCATGGTGACGCAGTGCGTGGCGCTGGCGTGGGGCCGGCGGCCCACGCTGATCGCGTCGCTGCTGGCGACGGTGGCAGTGACGGCGTGGACGGCGCAGGTCAAGTCGCGCGGCGAGTTTTTCGCCAACCGGGTGCTGCTGGGCATTGCGGCGTCGCCCCAGGAGACGCTGATCGAGGTGGTGGTGGGCGACCTGTACTTTGCGCACGACCGGGGCTTCTACATGGGGGCGTACAGCTGGACGCTGTGGTGCGGCGCGTTCCTGTGCCCGGTAGCGTCGGGGTACGTGGCCGAGAGCCTGGGCTGGCGCTGGATCCAGTACGTGCTGGCGTGCATCGGGGCGGGCGTGGCGGTGGTGACCTTTTTCGGCTTTGAGGAGACCATGTTCTACCGGGAGGGGGGGGAGACCCAGGCGGGCCAGCCCGAGGCAGGCGACTCGAAATACGCGGCCGTGACGACGACGACAACGACAACAACGACGACAGCTGCCTTGCCAGACAGCGAGAAGCAGTCTGGCTCGTCCGCGTCCGACGGCCACCCCCAGCTGGGCTCATCCGAGCTCGTCGTCAGCCCTGCCCATTACACGGCCCCGAGCTACCTCTCGTCGCTCGCCCTCTGGGGCTTCCGCGACCCGCGCCAGCCCAACCCCTTCCGCGTCTTTTTCATGCCGCTGCGCCTCCTCCTCATGTTCCCCGGCGTCGGCTTCGGCGGCCTGCTCGTCGGCGGCATCCTCGCCTGGTACAACGTCGTGGGCGGCTCCCTCGCCCTCATCCTGGGCAACCCCCCCTACAACTTTTCGACCAACCACATCGGCCTCACCTACCTCTCGTCGGTCGTCGGCGTCACCGTCGGCTGCTTCCTGTCTGGGTGGGCCGCCGATGGTTTGGCGGTGCGGCTGGCCCGGCGCAACGGCGGCATCCTCGAGCCGGAGCAGCGCCTGTGGACCTGCATGGTGGCCCTGGTGCTGCACCCGGCCGGCTGCCTGCTGTACGGGGTGGGCGCGTCGTACGAGATCCACTGGTTCGGCGTGGTGGTGGGCCTGGGCCTCATCTCGGTGACGCTGCCCATGGGCGCCAACCTGGCCTTTACCTACCTGCTGGACAGCTACAAGGAGATGGCGGGCGAGGGACTGGTGTCGATGATTCTGGTCCGGAACATGATGGGTGAGTTTTCCCTTCACACACTCTCTCTCCCTCTCTTTTCCCTTTCCTCTTTTCTCTCCCTCTCTCTCCCTCCCGCTAACCGTCTAGGCTTCGCCTTTGGCTACGCCGTCGTCCCCATGATCAACACGCTCACCCTGCGCTACGCTTTCGTGCTCGTGGCCCTGCTGGGCCTGGCCGTCTGGTCGACGGCCATTGCCATGATCTACGTGGGCAAGCCGCTGCGCAGAGCGACGGCGCCGTCCTACTGGCGGCTGCTGGAGGAGCACAGGGCCATGGTTCAGTGAGGGAGGGAAGGCGTAATAGTTTGTTAGAAGGGCAGCCCGAGCACAGTAGAACAGAATACACGTTGCTATCGTTATCGTCCTTTGTCTCCAAACTGCCTTCCATCCGTCCGTCTCCAAACTGTCTTCAATCATCCGTCCGTCTTCGGCGGCATCACCAGTAAAAGCATGCCATCAGTGACGAATGAATCCAAGATGGTCCGTGTAGTCTAACCCCCACGTAATCTTTTCTTCCTTATCTATCTATCTTGATCCTCTTTGTCTATCTATCTCCTCCCGAGCGAAGATACGGTCACGTCTAGGTCTGAGCGCGGTCGTGATGGCCCTGTATTTCTACCCCAACTGGCGTGAGACACGCTAGCGGTCTCCAAAATGTCCCGATTCGGACGTGTCGTTGGGGTAGTTAATTCTCCACGTTTGATAGCGCAGGCTCCACCGCAGCTATCTCCCGCCTCGATCCACCAGACCCCTGTCTTGATTACGCTCGCAGCCGATGCAGTATATCTGTGTCTGGGGGGTCTGGGAGCTCGTCTTTCAGGTCTCAATCAGTCCTCAGTCTCATCTCGGTTCCGCTCGGACCAGCCTAGCTTCCTTCTGTCCTTCTCCCTGGCATCCTGAGAACAGACTCTGACCATGGCCGGCCTCCTCCACATCCGCTCGGTGCTCATTGCCAACCGCGGCGAGATTGCGGTGCGCTGCATCCGGGCGTGTCGCGAGCTGGGCGTGCGCAGCATCGCGGTGCTGACGCATGCGGACGCGACGTCGCTGCACGCGACGCTGGCGGACGAGGCGGTGGTGCTGGGCGACGGCGAGGACAGCACGGCGTACACGTCGGCGGCGGCGATCCTGGCGGTGGCGGCCCAAACAAAGGCGGACGCCGTGTTCCCCGGCTACGGCTTCCTCAGCGAGAATGCCGACTTTGTCGACGCGGTGACGGCGGCGGGCCTGGTGTTTGTGGGCCCGTCGTCGGCGTCGATCCGGGCCATGGGCCTCAAGCACGAGGCGCGCGCGCTGGCCGAGGCGGCGGGCGTGCCGGTGATCCCGGGCACGGGGCTGGTGGAGTCGCCAGACGAAGCCGTTGCCCGCGCGCAGGCGCTCGGCTTCCCCGTCATGGTCAAGGCCACGGGCGGCGGCGGCGGCATGGGCCTGCAGCTGTGCGAGACGGCGGAAGCGGTGGCGGCGGCCTGGGCCAGCGTGGCCAGCCGGGCCGAGACGCTCTTCAAAACGCGCGGCGTCTTTATCGAAAAGTACTACCGCAGCGCGCGCCACATTGAGGTGCAGGTGGCCGGCAACGGGCTGGGCGACGTGGTCGCCTTTGGCGAGCGCGAGTGCTCGCTGCAGCGGCGCCACCAGAAAGTGGTCGAGGAGACGCCGAGCCCCTTTGTCGAGCAGCGACCGGGCCTGCGCGAGCGCATGGCCGCGGCCGCCGTCGCCTACGCGGCCCAGCTGCGCTACAAGAGCGTGGGCACAGTCGAGTTTCTGGTGGACGACGACACGGGCGACTTTTTCTTCTTGGAGATGAACACGCGGCTGCAGGTTGAGCACGGCATCACGGAGCTGCGCTACGGCGTCGACCTGGTGCACCTGATGCTGTGGCAGGCGGACTGGGAGAAGAGAAACCCAGGAACAGGCATGCCAGCTGCCGACCTACACAGCCTCGTCAAAGCACCAAAATGCGCCGCCATCGAGGTGCGCGTCTACGCCGAGGTGCCGCTGCGCGGGTTTGCCCCCAGCCCCGGCCTGCTGCAAAACGTGGCCTGGCCGGCCGACGAGCACGTCCGCGTGGACACGTGGGTGCGCACCGGCCAGCGCATCACGCCGCTCTACGACCCGCTGCTGGCCAAGGTCATGGTGCACAGCAGCCCCGAAGGTGGCCGAGACGAGGCCCGCGCCCGCATGCTGGCCGCCCTCAAGGCCACCCGGCTGCAGGGCACGCCGACCAACCTCGAGTATCTCGTGCAAATCATATCCTCGGACCTTTTTGGTTCCGGCGCCACCCTGACGTCCTCGCTCGACCACGTCGTGCCCGCCAGCTGCTCGCTGCAGGTGCTCGACCCCGGCGTCGCCACCACCGTTCAGGACTGGCCCGGCCGCACAGCCACCGGCCACGGCGTGCCCCCCAGCGGGCCCATGGACGACCTCGGCGCGCGCGTCGCCAACCTGCTGGTGGGCAACCCCGAGGGCGAGGCGCACCTGGAGATTCTCATGGCCGGCCCCGAGCTGCTGGTGCACGCCGACGCCGTGGTCGTGGCCGTCTGCGGCGCCGCCTTGCCGGTGACGCTGGACGGCGAGCCCCAGCCGATGTGGTCGAGGATTGTGGCGAAAAAGGGACAAACCCTGAAACTCGGGCGTGTGGCTGCCGACACGAGCGGCGTGCGCACCTACCTAGCTATCCGTGGCGGCCTGCCCGACGTGGCCGTGTTTCTCGGGTCCAAGTCGACGGCACCCGAGCTGGGCTTTGGCGGCGTGCAGGGTCGCAAGCTGCAGCGCCACGATATTCTGGCGGTGGCGGTGGTCGACGAGCCAGCCGCCGGCACTCCCCTGACTCTCCCCCCCTCCGCCATCCCCCCCCTCTTCTCGACATCCTCCAAGACGGTCACCGTCTGCTGCGTCGACGGCCCTTACGGCTCGTCTGACATTCTCGCACCACAAGGCCGCCAGACCCTCTACGAGGCTGCCTGGTCCGTCAGCCACAACAGCGGCCGCAGCGGCATCCGCCTCTCCGGCCCGCAGCTGACGTGGGCGCGCCCGTCCGGCGGTGGCGGCGGCTCGCACCCGTCCAACGTCTTCGACTACGGCTACCCCGACGGCGGCGTCAACTTCACCGGCGAGGCGCCCATCATCTTTGCGCGCGACCGCCCCGACCTCGGCGGCTTTGTGTGTCCCGTCACTGTGTGCGCCGGCGACATGTGGAAGGTCGGCCAGCTCAAGGCCGGCAACACGGTGCGCTTCCGCTCGGTGACCTACGACGAGGCCCTGGCCATCTGGCGGGCGAAGCGGGCCTACCTGGAGAGGGTGGAGGCGTTTGTCAGAGACTCCTCCGTGTCCGTGTCGGCAGACCTCCTCGACGTGACGTTCACTGGCGAGACGAGTGCGGCCTCCTCCATCCTGCACGCCACCCCCCCCGCCGACCATCGCCCGCGCGTCACCTACCGCCAGGGCGGCGACACCAGCATCCTCGTCGAGTACGGCGACCAGACGGCCGACCTGCGCGGCACCGCCTGCGTGCAGCGCCTGGCCGAGCGCGTGGGCCAGCTGGGCCTGGCGGGCGTGCGCTGCGACCGCAACTTTGGCTCCCTGACGGTGCGCTTCGATCCGGACGTCACCGACCGGGGCGTTCTTCTGCAGCAGTTGCTCTCCCTTGAGACGTCCGAGCCTGCACTGGCCCGGGCTCCGATCGTCGCCCGCCGCCTCCGCTTGCCCATCTGCCTCGACCACTCGTCCCTCTCCGCCTCCGCCCAGCGCTACATGGAGAGCATCCGGCCCACGGCCGCCTACCTGCCCGACAACGTGGCCTACCTGGCCGAGAACAATGCCCTCGAGAAACGCACCAGCGTCTTTGACGCCCTCCTAAAGACGCCCTGGCTCGTCGTCGCCGTCGGCTTCTACGTCGGCACCCCCATCCTCTTCCCCCTCGACCCCTGGCGCCTGCTCGTCGGCCAAAAGTACAACCCCAGCCGCGTCCACACCCCCGCCGGCGCCGTCGGCCTCGGCGGCTCCCTGCTCGCTGTGTACCCCGTCGCCGCGCCCGGCGGCTACCAGCTCATGGGCCGCACCCTCGGCGCCTGGGACGCCGCCGGCAGCCGCCCCGGCTTCTCGCCCCAGCAGCCCTGGCTCTACGCCCCCATGGACCTGGTCGAGTTCTACGCCGTCACCGAGTCCGAGTTTGACGCCATCTGGCGCGACTACGAGGCGGGGCGCTACCGCTTCGACATCCAGGCCGACCACGACTTTGACATGGACGCCTGCATCCGCCGCTTCGACGAGGCCTCCCAGGACCCCAAGTACCAGGCCTGGCGCCAGGCCCAGGCCGCCGCCGCCCAGCAGCTCGCCGCCAGAGAGTCCCAGCTGTTTGCCGAGTGGACCGATGCCAATGCGGCGGTCTTGGCTGCTGCCACCGCTTCTGGTGATGACGACGACCATGCCGGCAGCATCGCCATCGAGTCGCCCGTCGACGCCAACGTCTGGAAGGTCCTCGTCCAGGTCGGCGACGTCCTGCAAAAGGGCCAGACCGTGGCCGTGCTCGAGTCCATGAAGATGGAGATCAACCTCAACGTGGCCGACGACCAGGCCGGCGCCACCGTCACCAAGATCGGCCAGCCGGCCGGGACCACGGTCAGTCCCGGTGCCGTGGTGGTGTGGGCGAGCAAGGAGGCAGTTGAGCAATAAACGGAATGGAATTACTGTATAACAAATATATTGGGATTATCACAACACTGTAGAAGTGCAACGAAAGTTACCTACTTGGGCGTAACTGACCAACAACCAGTAGCCAGCCACCTTTGAAAACTACAGGTCCCTACCTATTCGGCAGCCCTCAGTGCCGCCATGACCTGCTTCTTGCTGGCTACCGAGCAGCCTGGATGCGGCAGCTGGCGCATCTCGCGGCATCTCGCGCCATGTGGTCATTTCTCCGGCCAACGGCCGAATCGTACGAGATGGCCATATTGTCAACCCCACCATGACCGTTGGGACGCAGGGGCTACCGGCAAGGTAAGCCTTGTCGTATTTAGAACAAATTTATCCACTTAACCTTGGCTACGTTATTCTTAAAGCCTTGAACACTGCCAGAATGACCTGCACTAATCATCAGTGTTACCGTAAGAAGCAACTACAAGTTCAAATCTTATGCAATGGAATCACAGTGCAACGTCTTTTCTCTTTTTACGCAAACCCAGCTCTTCATCACAAGTATGGTGGAAGAAGGGCATTAGTAGTTATTCTCCCTCCAAGAAGACTAACATACATTTCTCGTTGACCAACAAGAGATCTTCGCCAACGCGTTGGCTTAGGCCAGGAGGCCCGCGTGCAAGGCGTCAACAAAATTTACCCTCCCAATTCGTAGCAATGTGAGCAATGGTAGCACGATCCCTGTCCAATCGACTTGACATTGTTTTTTACATTGTCGCATGTATTGAGTCTTGGCATAAGGGCCAGTCCACATAACCAGATTACGCTGGAGACTCCAAGAGTAAGCAGGATGAACTTTCTGGCGGGCGCTTTGGCCACACCTCGTGGCTGTGATGAATGGGCGGCACTCGCCTTAGGGACCGATCCCTATAGGATTCCCGCCAGCGGCCCCTGTCGCTGCCCCGTCCCAGCTGCCTAAAAGGGCAAAGAGTAGCAGTTTGGCCGTTGGATTATTTGTAGTGCACTCAAATGTTGTCTGTCTGCTTTGGGGGACCCGAAAGTTGTCGTCTTCTGCACAGAAAACTGTAGCCTGAAAGCTTACGCTAGATCAAAACTAGTCTAGTGCAATACTCGACAAAAACGGCAGTTTGAAACGGAGGTGTCCGTATTGTTCGTTTCCGTTAATCCTCTTCCGTTTAACACTTACTAGTAGACGTGCTTCGGGATAATAAACTATCCGACAGAATATACAGTTCTCCACAAATCGGTAAAAAACGGGAATTGGGAATTGTCGGATCCTGGGTAGCTCTAAAATGTCTGGCGATAAAATTGCCAGACTATTCACACTTTGCTACGGCTTTTTTTTTTCTCCATTTACAAAGATTCAACATCATGCAATTTCGCCTGTCTTCTGTACGGGATGCGGGCAACAAAGGACGGCTGGTACAGGTAGCGTCGGCCTCTGAGCCATTCCGCAGTTTTGCTATCGGTTACGACGCTTGCGTCTGCACCATGACTGGGCTGGAGGAGGATTTGGGCTACGTTAGGGCGTTATCGGAAGGCACACAGTCCAGGGCAGTCGCAGCGTTGCGTCGAGCTTCTACCCCGCTCGCTCCAACACCAATGACAGCAATGTGCCGACGCTAATAGCAGAGGGATATCACGGTGGCTGATCCGCCAGCTGACCCGAAAATGCCGCGCTTCAGCACCCCTGCAGTCAGCCGTTGAAAATATTCCCCAATATCTCCAGCAGGGCCAGCAGCCAATCACAGGGCAGGATAGAGCTAAAGCGCCTGTAAATGCTGCCTCTAGCAGCGGTGCTACAGCGGCGGCTGGAGTGATGCGCCCTTCGTACGTACGCGCGCACAGAGAGGGCGAGAGAGGGAGACAGGCAGAGAGGACTGTTTCTGATTCTTCTAGCTGCTTTAGACAGTTACAATGCCCTGAATTAGCCCCCCGCGCAAAGCCGCGCAAGGCCTCTTTTTCTGTCACGTCTATCTCCATTGACTAGGCAGGGTTCCATGGGGATATTCGCGAATAACACGCGCGCTAGTGACCGCCAGGGGGGGGGGGCGCGTGTCAGTCAGCGGCTGATTCGAGGTCAGCGACAGGTTTGATACCATGAGATTTAGATGCAATTGGCCGGATGCGGATTGGAATGCGAATAGCTGCAGGCTTATGCCCCTGTTTTTATTGGCTTGKGCAAAGGGAACCCAAAACATTCCGACGAAAACGGGAGCTCAAACAACGACGCAAGCAGAAAATTGATTCGTCGAAGAGTATTCTTTGTCTAAGAAAAAGGAAATCTCTCGTACAACAGAAGGTTGCTTGAAGCACAGCGAGAGATAAGTACCACAAATCAGGGCCCGCCCCACGTAAGGCAAAAATACCCCGCACTCAAATCACTGATACTAGCAAAAGCCGACTGTAGGAAGGATCACATGTGAATTAGGAGATACATGCAGGGCGCAAAAATACCGCCAAATTATAAGAAGTTTTCAAGGCCTACAATAATCCAGGAAGGCGAGACAGGCTTAGCAACATCAATAACAGCTTCCGTTATCATCAGATATGTTTTCACGAATTTCCTGGACGTTATGTCGAGTTCAGGTATGGGATATTACAAAGTCGTTATACATACAGGGAAAGAGCTCTCACAAATATTGTCTTTTAGGCTCCTTGTCTCTATCGATATTTCACGCAGAGCGGTTGTGTCAACCTGAAACGGGACCCAAATAAAGGCAAGACATGCAAAGCGTAATAAGTCTTGTGAAATAGCGAGGGCGTCCCACTCACCCGTGTGTCCCCCGTGGATTACGTTACTACTACTACGTAAGATGGGTGCGCACCTATACGGCCCCGCAAAAATTCTGCTCCATTATCCCTCTGATCTTACCCCTCATTTCACGTGACACGAACCTCACTTCACCCGCTCCACCCCGCTTGAATATCCAGTTC
>JACCPH010000009.1:547313-744606 GCA_014183095.1 Harringtonia aguacate | reverse complement strand
TGTCGATGCGCGTTTGTGCACTGATGGTCGTAGGTGTTGTGGTGTGGCGCGAGCGGGCCAGGGATGAGACCTTCGCGATGCCAAAGGGGACTGCCGGCGCAGGCCCTGGGTGCGCCCGGGGGAGGTGCAGGTTCGAGGGGGAAGCATGCCCTACGGGGCTCGACGACACCAGCCAGGCGGCCGCCGCAAGGCGGCCTTGCGGCTGCTGTGGCCGACCTCTGCCGCCGTCGGCGGGAGGCATGCCGTGGATTTGAGTGGGAAATTGGTGTTGTTAGGGGTACTGGTGTGATTTGGTGATGTGCACTAACAGTAGCTAGTGCACGGACGAAGAATTCAGGGGAAGGTGTATGACTCTTGTAGAACGATGGCATAAGGTAATTTTTATAAAGGCGCATTTACAACATCTAGTTGTTAAAGTAGCCAGAGTCTGGCACAGGTGCTCGATCTAGCTTGAAGTAGCCGGGCTGCAGCAGCTGGAAGACCTGGGCCGGGTCGTACTTTTGCGAGATGCTCTGCAGCTTCCGTTTGTTGGCATCACCGTACGTCGACACGACGTCCTGGAACATGCTGGCATAGTTCATGTACAGAAACTGGCTCTGCGCCCCTTGCTTGGTGGCGTACGCCTTGATGTCCGTCAGCAGGGCAGAGATCCAGGCATAGACGACGTCGTCGTCGGACGTGTTGTCCCACTTTGTGGGGATGATCAAGAGATAGATGGGGCCGTCGTCTGGGTCCAGCCCCAGCGTATTTCCGCCGTTCTTCTGCATCTGCTGCATCTGCGGCACCGTGATTCCCTGCATGACGAGGCTGGTGAGGATGCCGGAGACGTTGGCCAGGACGGTAACCGTGTCCACGAATTGAGTGCGTGCGTACGTCAGCGTCGCGAGGTCCGTCTTGAAGGTCATGGTGTAGTAGCACTCGCGATACCCCGGTGGACTGTATTCGGCCACTTGCGCCCCCCATTCCACAATGTTGTAGATGCCCATGGTGTCGTCGATGCTGGGGATGGCCGCAAACTCGTCCAATATGGGGGCCGTGGCACCCGCTTGTGCATCGGCATAGTATAAATAAGAACTGCAGAAGACCTGCCCGTTATAGTAGCTGTACGTCACGTAGAGTCCTGCTTTGGTGTCATCGGCCGAGTTGACAATGATATTCTGCAGCGCTGCATCGACGGCATCGTACTCTTCCTCGGAGTACATGCGCATTCCAGCATACAGCTCGCCGTTTGGCAGCGGTATCGTGTACAGGTTGAAGCTGACCACGAGCCCGAAATTGTTGCCACCACCACGCAGTGCCCAGTAGAGGTCGGAGTACTGCGAGGCACTGACGTGAATGAGGCATCCGCTGGCTGTCACCACATCATAGCTCTCGACATTATCGCACGCCCAGCCATAAATGTTGGAAAAGTACGAGATGCCGCCTGGTAGGTGATCCAGTCAGCGATGGTGGTGACGGGAACAGGACCTGGATGGCATCTCACATACCTCCTGTTGTCAAACCGCCCACACCGATATCAAAGAGGCGGCCCCCCACGACAGTCAAATTGTACGTTTCCAGGTACGTGTAGATTTCGCCCCAGAGATTTCCAGCGGCGATAGAAGCCACGCTTTTGTCTGACGACAGCACGACCGACTTCATGTTGGCAAACGAGATTGTCATACCGCCTTCGATGCTGGAAGCGCCCGGAAAAGCCGCATGGCCACCACTCTTGGCCGCAAAGGGGCATTGTGTCAGCCTGTTTACCAGCACAGCCACGGAAATCTGCGCTGCACTCGTGGGCAGAAAGACACAGTAGGGGTCAACTTCTGCCTGGTTGTCTGACCAGTATGATTTGGTAAAGTTCTCATAGCTGGAGGTGCCGGCAGAATAGACTAGGCCACTTCCATAGAGGAATGACAGGGCCGAGCACTAAAAGACACAAGGCATAAGTATTGGTATTGTGTCAAAGAATGGCTCGAATCTTTGGCAATAGACATACCGCAGACGCGCAATGAAGGTGCGACGAGCGTCTCTGTGTTGTCGCAACGGTGGCATACTGTGCCAGAGATGGAACACTGTTGACATCCACGCCCATCTGAAGGAGTGTTGAAGAGATACTGAAATCAGAGGCTTCGAAATCGCTTGTCTGGGCAGCAGCAGCAGAAGTGGTCACCGTGTTGACCGCCTCCAGGCCAGAGACCAAACTTACCAGTGTCAAGAATAGCCACGACATGTTGTTTTTTGCTTTGCCCGACTGCGTTGTTCCGATATTTTGCATGAAAGAGTGAACATGAAGCACATCTCTGTATTTTATTCTCATCTTGTCGGCATTAGATGGGCAGCCAGGAAACATTCGGTGAAAGGCTTGGCCTCTCATTCCGTTCCATCTATATCCCGCTGCATGCAATGTTGCACCCCTGTCTTACGACTACCGCACAGATTACGGTTGGGCAAACACGGCTCGTACAGCAGCGCTAATCCAACAGAGACATATTACCAGCCCGTCAGCATCGAACTAAGGCAGGCAGCTGATGGTTTCTTTAAGCAGAGTCAGCACAAGGTTGCCCCCAGTAGTTACGAAAGGATTTGCAGGGACCAGGCCATGTTCTCAACATGCCATTTACAGTATGCCGTTCCGGATAGTTCCATGTAAGCGGATGAAGCCATATTACAGCGTTCCTAACTCGGTCACATTAACGCAGAAACCGGCAGTCTGCAGATACAAAGACTGTGCATCACACGGAAACAAGGGGCGGCTTCAACCCAACCATCAGTGCCACAACTGTCGGGGAGGTGTCGTAAGACGGGAACGCCAACCGCTATTCGAGTATGCATCCAAGTGCACACGGCGGAAACCAAGTCACCGCGTAATCTACTAATACTCTCCTGCATGAATGCTACTACCGCCGTGTAACTACCTCGTTCTCGGTACGACATTGCCGGAAATGGAATTCTCTCAGACTGCAGGCTTGCCTTAGTTCTCACAAAGCAGCCTGAGCTGGTTGTAGTAGCTCTTGCTGACCGACGTCTGATATTAGACATCGGTTCGAAAATGTAGCTCGACTGGGCCAAGACTTGAAAGACTGAACGGCATCAAAAATCATATGACAGTGCAAAGTTGCAACCGATTGAGGAAGTTTCAGGATGGCCGGTGGTAGGACAAGCTTACGCTGCTCTGTTCGCACAAGAAGACTCTGACCGTCTCTTCTGTTCTGGCAAGTCGCTGTCCTTCCCGTCCAAGGCCGAAATGCATGGAGGCTGACACTCCTTGCGCTGGTCAGCTACTAATATCGTCTTGGCCGGGAGATGTGCTGTTTACATGAGACACCCCACTCAGATAAGCGTAAAGGTGCGGAAGTCCGCTAATATGGCATGTAAAATATCTGTGCGCAATCCTAATTACAGGCATAAAAATAGGGCTTGTCCATTCTACAGTGGTTGTGAATGGGCTAATTTAGCGGGACTTGCACTTTTCTGCAAGTAATAGGCACGCACCGTCACCCCTCGGGGCGGTATGGCAAGGTGCGATAATGTGTCAGCATGAGCCTGGTGCAGTCTTCCAGCGTCTTGCCGGTCCCGAAATCACAGCCCAACAACAACATGTTCAAGCTGGTGCCCACAAGAATTCTGTCTGCGGGGGACATGTCTTGGCAATTCAGATCAGATCCGACAGCCATACGAGCACACGATAGATAAGGTAAATGCCAGGTGACTGAACCAAGACAGGACAAGACACGTAAAAAGGAGGAGGGAAATAAAGCTGTCGGATCATAAAACGACGAACAGCATAGAGGGGTATGAGAAACAAAGGAGGCAAAGCCACCTCCTTGACGCCAACTCCTCCCTCCTCATGTTTTATGTATGGACGTATGAAAATGCGCAACTCATGCAAGTCCCTCTACGCTGGCGTTGCCGGCTAACATGCTGCGAGGAACTTGTACTGTGTAGAAAGATATTCTGACCTCGATTTATCAATCCAGCCTGCGTGTCTGTCTTTTTACACGTCAAACAACTGGCATTTTCTAAACGATCATGCAAGGAAATCAAGGTAGCAATGTGTACCGCTGCAGGTGTCCAGCAAGAGGGAATCTTCCTATTTGTCGAGCCCATACCTCCGGGAGAATATGCCAGAAGTGATCTCATTGAATATGTGTGATCGGTATGCTGGTTGTCAACGGACAAATGATTGTCAATGACAGCCTGTAGCACAGACTTGTCAGCACACCACCCTGCCTCTTTGCCACCCACCTTGAAATGATTCTGCCTGGACGGTGTCAGTCTCTGAACAGTAACCAGGACCTGGATGGCCAAGACCGGCCACGAAGGGTCCAAACAATGAGGGCACATCGTAATGCAACTGGCTACGACACCTTGTTAGAGAGAAATGTTCATCCTGGTACGTCTCCTTCACGTGGACCATAGACATAAACGATTGTTCTGTCCTTTGGTTCTGTCTTCCTACTCCAGTAGTCTGATGTCATCGCTCCTTTCCCACCATTCGTGTGGAAGCCGAGATCAGCCACCATCTGCTGTTGTCTCGGTGACAGGTCGAATCTGGCACAAAACAAAGTCTGCACAAAACTTCACTTAGAGGTCTTCGCGTTTCATTTTTGTCATTTTTTTGTCAAAATTTTTTCTGGCTGGTCTCGCCCGGCTGGCCATGCGTTTTTTTTTCTTGGTCATGCTCCTCGCCATCAAGAGTGTTATCGACAGGGCTACTGGTAAGGAGGGGGGAGGGTTCCTTTGGGGGATTTGGTTGTTTGGTGCATTGTTAGACCTCCTTCCTCAACCCCCCGAACCCCGACCCCCCCCCCGTAACAGTCCTGACCCATTTGCAAATCATCGCACTCAACAAAAAAAGTTTAGGAAGAATGAACCGAATCAGTTTGAATTCACACAAACTCCCGCCCCGGCCCGTCCACTCAATCCGCGAGCTTTTATGATTCCACCGCCGCAGACGATCTCATGCCATCCCGTCCCCTCAAATGCTCCCATCCCACTGCTTATATCGACGAAGGGTACAGCATGATGCGGACCGAGGCACCGAACGACCGAGCGGGAAGGGGAGTGACAAACTTGGCGCGGACGACACCCGAGTTGCCTGTACCAACATGTTAGCATTCTGCTGGCCAGTCCAAAAAAATCCCATCCAGGCCGCGCGAATGGAGTCCTCCTGGGGTCCTCCTGGAAGCAGTGGCTGTCATAAGAAGAAAAACGAGTCCGTAACAACAAGACATACCGTGTGGCCGCGTCACCTTGCCCCAGATCACCCGGAACTTGGTTCCCCGCTTCTCGGTCTGGGCCTTGTAGACATAGGCAACCTTCTTGCCCAGGTAGAAACTGCATTGCGCCGTCAGTTTTTGTTCTGTTCTGTTCTGTCGCACAATCTCATGACAGGGGAGGATATGTAACGTACGTGGCAGCCTTGGTGTCATCAACACCCTCGATCTTGACCAGGCTGGTCCGGGGGTGGGTGTTGTGCCGGCTACGCTGGTAGCTCAGGTGGCGACCCCTGATGAGCCAACATGTTAGCGTCCACAATTCTCTCGCATCGGTTTGGTCTATGTCATCGCCCCGTCACGCATCGAGTGGTTGTTGTTGTCGTCGTCGTTGCCGCAATTGCCCTGTCGTTGTCGCCGCGAATGCCCACAATGCCGACGGTCGTCTCGCCGTGTTGACAATACAAGTAGAGCCATCGTGCCAAGGGCGACGCCAATTCAAGACAACAGGGCCAAGAACAGCATCATCGTCCGCGGGGCATCTCTTTATCCCGTCTCAACCAGCACTCGGATCGCGATGTCGCGCGCGTCCCTTCGTCCGGCTTTCCATGTTCAAGCCACTCGTCTGTTCGGATCGGTAGGATACGTGACGGGGACCGCGATGTCTGGTCCCTAAAACTGTGCGCACAACTTACTTCACATATACTGCAAAATTGTCAGCAATCATGTCAACAAAAATTGTGGGAGGCGAAAATGGTCGCGCGACCGCCGCAACAGAGAAAACCCTGGTAGACCCAGGTGCCTCTCTTCTTGCAATTCGGCCATGTGCAGAATGTTTGTGGGAGGGCGATGGACACTCACATCTATGGCCAGCTTCGGAAGGCATTTTGTGTGGTTGTCTGTCTGGTGACCGAGAATCTCTTCGCAATCTCCCGTGCTGAAAGAAACAGAGTCAGTAAGAAGGAATAGGCTTTGCAAAAACTACAAAGGTGAAGAGCTCGTACATAGTCGCGTCCGCGTGTTGTGTCGTTGAGGGTTGGCTGTGGAAGAGGTCAAAATGAGGCTTGAGGCGGGCCACGAATATTTTCCTAAAAAAATCTACCAAAACCCTAAGAAGATGGTCTGTGCGAGTCGATCCACGTGACAATTTTGATAATTTTTGATCGTGGGCGGTGGTTGTGGCGGTGCAGGCGCGGGGCTAGTGCTGTGTGGCTGAACCCCAGCTCAAAAGCAGATGGCCTCCGACTTTGAAAGGCGCTTTGCTTGTTCCTGCCTTCGCCTGGAATTTAATCGCTCATTAGTGCCAGTGAACTGCGTCCATCTGGCTGAACGTTCCCATTGACGTGCTCGAAAGGAGGAGGCAATACACTTCGTTGTTACTTGCTATTTTAGAACAGTCTCTCAAAGCCGGTCCTCGGCCAATGCCTGTCGTAGCACCACAGGCCGAGCCCAGGCGGCTAGGCCAACGGTAAGGGAACCTATATGTTTTCCGTGGCAGTATTGTAAGATACATGTATGTATGCCACCTTCCGATGGAGCTCGACGTCGATTGCACGTCGCCGTAAGAGTAGCTCTACATGGTCTCGGGCGAGCTTATCACCGACCCAAGTTGAACGGGCCAGTATGCAGCCTATGCATGCGTCGTGCGTGAGCTTTCTAAGCAATTGCACGAGTACGAGATTTAGACACAGCAGGCACTGTCTTGACTGCTGATTACATGAATGCTGACGAGGCTGCTGGCGCCACTTCCAGGCCCGCTTTGTAACTCTCGTCCGCAATGCCCGCCGTGGATTCGGCGAAACAGAAGACCGAGCCTGGACCTTCCCCCTGCAGCTTGCCGCCCCAGTCCTTCCGGGCTGGGCGCTGCGTCTGCGACAAAAAAATGCACACGTGGTGCCTTTAGCAACAAGACTTCTTGAGGTACACAGGTCGCTGCTGGTTCTCGCAGTGTCGCTGACGCCTCCATCATCCCACAATGTCTCATCCTTTTTTACTTTGTTCTCCGGGGTCGATGCCACGGACTCGGAAGCTGGCGTCATATGACGGACCTGCTCGTACTCGTATTTGTAGTTTACGTTTAGAACTACGGGTACTGTGCGAATTGTTCCGGGGCCAGGTACAGGCGAGCCGTGCCAGTCGGATACGCTGGAGCCTTATCAATATGGCTCATCCGGGATTGCTCGTCTCCTTGATAGCAGTCTGCATCGACACAAGGCTGGTGGCTATTATGCTTGCTCTCAGCAGGTGTAGAGACGAAAGCCAGCGTAGTTGTACGCTGAACGAACGATTTGGCTGTACTTCTGGAAGGGTCGCGATTAATTCCATCACTCGCCACGCCAATCACCAGAATGTCACAGTCGTACTGCGACAGTGTGTCCGCACCCGCGAGGACGATTGGTTGGCTGTAATACTCGTATGCGATCGTCCAAATGTTTCAATAAATTCCAGGGTCGGATCCAACGGAGTTTGGACGGGATGCACTGTTTGGGAAATACGTATTGAAGCTAATGGTGGTTTTATGTACCTGTAATACGAGCGCTGGAGTTGTTGCTCTACGAGCAGCTACTTGTAAGATACGACCCCGCCACCCTTTTTGGCTAAAGACGAAATGTTCCCTTCTGTAGCATGCCGGTGTGAGCATGCTAGATGAGATCTGTACAGGCAAGAGGACAACACCGACTGCGTTTGCAGCGGTACGTTTTCGAGGGGAGACAGGTCCAGGCCCAGGCGTTTTCCCCTGAGAAAGGGCGACCGTTGGTGCCCCACACAGGAGACTTCCTGGCCCTTCAGACACGGATGCTACACTGTCTGCAACGCGATATGCGCAATGCAAGGTAAAATTCCCTGGATTTTAACGGAACGGAAGAATGGGCACTTCACGGTGGCCAACAGCTCTTCCGTCGGTTTTAGGAATTTACGTCGTAGAAACTGCCGAGGCCGGCGAGGGTACTTGGCTATTTTCCCACCAATTCGCCAGGACTGCCACGGAAAATTAACGGGAAAAAGATTAGAAAGGGTAAATACTAATGCCAACCAATCCTGGACATCCCCAACGGTAATTTCCATCCAGTCTTGTGCTGGTGCTGGGTGTGGTCAGGCGCAGGGAAACGGGCAGGCCTCTAGAAAATTTTATCCTCCGCTTCCGGGGCCAGCTTCCCTGGAATCCATCCACGCTTACCAATTCTTAGATGGGGGTCTTTGCGAGACCGGTTCGCATTTTTTTTTTGCTCTAAGCTCTATTTCTCGCTGTATTCCCGACGCCGCAATGTAGCTGAGCACCACGTCATATGCTTTCTAACACATCGTGGACGTATTACTGATCTCGCTCGCTAAGAATGCCTGGGTTTCCTGCTCGGGCTTAGAGCTCTCTAACTCCTAGGGGGTCGTGTCCGGAGTCCGGAGCGATCCTCATACAAAACCGTATGGGAAGGTGCGACCCTGAGTCAGCTCCTGAGTCGGTGCCGCAGGCATTTCAGATTTCAGACAGGTAAAAAAATACCTCTGTACGGATGCATACTCGTAGTCACAGGAGCTTCCCCGCCGCCACTAGATACCCACTTCCCACCGACGCCGACCTTCCCACCCACCACCCAGCATCATCATCGCTTTCAGCCGTCTATTAGTTGCGCCCGCATACGTCCTGTCTCGCTACCTTGTGTTCTTTCCCGTCTCCCTCTCCTCCATTCTACGTTTTCCAAAGTGGACCGTCTCAACATTCTCCAACCCCTTTCCCCTCCTTCCTAATCTTCCCCTCGATTCTCCTACCATTGCAACTGTCTTGTTTTGGACTTTTTTTTCTGACCTGCCCCAACTTCTGATAAGGTCCCTCTCCAATCTGCTCTTTCACTTCTTTCTTTCCCTCACTTGCTGCTCACGTCTTCACACGTCTCCCGCGCACTGCGTTCTAGAGCAACACCACAATGGATGACACAGGGTAAGTGCTCTCTTTTGTTCACTGCCGTTAATTTACCCCGCCCCCCTCTCTTTGGCAACCCGGCCATACGTTATGACACGCGGCGGGTGTCTGACCTGGGGAGGGCCTCCGAGCTTCCCATCCCGCCGCCGCCGCAAATGACGCAGAGGGAGCGGTCAGTATGGCCGGCGGGTAGGGAGGAGAGAGGTGATCTGAGCTTCGCAGTCCAGCCTTCCGCCCTCCTCCACGGCGTAGTTCAGTTCCCGCCTACAGCTCGTGCTAACTGTCCGCCTCTCTAGCATGATGGAGCTGAAGGCCGACACCACGATTGTGGTCCTCGGTGCTTCCGGCGATCTGGCAAAGAAGAAGACAGTAAGTCATATTGCGATTACGGAGGCTCCTCGCTTGCGCATCATAGGCTAACGCTTGACAGTACCCAGCTCTGTTCGGTCTTGTAAGTGGCGATCCACCGGCACCACCATCTGCGACCCTCCCTTCTGCGACGCGCCGACTAATTCTTACCTCGCGCAACTCTAGTACCGAAACCAGTTCCTCCCAAGAAACATCAAGATCGTTGGCTATGCCAGAACAAAGATGGATCATGAAGAGTACATCCGGAGAATCCGGTCGTACATCAAGACGCCGACCAAAGAAACAGAGCAACAGCTCGATGAGTTCTGCGACCTGTGCACCTATGTGTCTGGCCAGTACGACCGGGACGACTCCTTCTTTCAGCTGAACGATCACATCAACGAATTGGAAAAGGGCTTTGAGGAGGCTCATCGCCTGTTCTACATGGCCCTCCCACCGAGCGTCTTCACCATTGTCTCCCAGCACCTCAAGAAATGCTGCTACCCGACCAAGGGCATTGCGCGCGTGATTGTAAGTCCGCTCATGTTCGATTATGCGGACGGTAAACCTCCTGATGGGGTGCTGACAAATCCCCCTTCCCATCAGGTCGAGAAGCCGTTTGGTAAAGATCTCGCCAGCTCCCGAGAGCTGCAGAAGTCGCTGGAGCCCGACTGGAACGAGAAGGAGCTGTTCCGTATTGACCACTACCTGGGCAAGGAAATGGTGAAGAACATTCTCATTCTCCGGTTTGCCAACTCCTTCTTGGGTGCCACGTGGAACCGCCATCACATCGACAACGTGCAGATCTCGTTCAAGGAGCCCTTTGGCACGGAGGGACGGGGCGGGTACTTTGACGAGTTCGGCATCATTCGCGATGTCATGCAGAACCATCTGCTCCAGGTCCTGACGCTTCTGGCCATGGACCGCCCCATCTCCTTCTCGGCCGAGGATGTCCGCGACGAAAAGGTCCGTGTCCTCCGGGCGATGCCGGCCATCGAGCCAAAGAACGTGATCATTGGTCAATACGGAAAATCGCTCGACGGCAGCAAGCCGTCCTACAAGGAAGACGAGACGGTGCCCAAGGACTCTCGGTGCCCCACCTTCTGTGCCCTCGTCGCCTTTATCAAGAATGAGCGGTGGGACGGTGTCCCCTTTATCATGAAGGCCGGCAAGGCCCTCAACGAGCAGAAGACGGAGATTCGGATACAGTTCAAGGATGTGACGTCCGGTATCTTCAAGGACATCCCGCGGAACGAGCTTGTGATGCGGATCCAGCCCAACGAGAGTGTCTACATCAAGATGAACTCGAAGCTCCCCGGCCTCAGCATGCAGACCGTGGTGACCGAACTCGATCTCACGTACCGCCGGCGCTTCTCGGACCTCAAGATCCCCGAGGCCTACGAGTCGCTCATCCTGGACTGCCTCCGCGGTGACCAGTCCAACTTTGTCCGTGACGACGAGCTGGATGCCAGCTGGAGAATCTTCACGCCACTTCTTCACTACCTCGATGACAACAAGGAGATTGTCCCCATGGAGTACCCATACGGTGAGTGGACGGATGATGTGGATGTGGCACATGCCATGTCATTGGAAGTAGTAGCAAGACTGACGATATGGCAGGATCGCGTGGCCCGGCCGTTCTCGACGACTTCACAGCATCGTATGGCTACCGGTTCGCTGACAACGCCGGGTACCAGTGGCCGACTACGTCGGCTGCTCAGCCTACCAAGCTGTAAGCAGCCACACAGGTTCGCGTGTCTGGCACACCAGGAAAAACGGGCTGCAAATGCTACAAAGGTCATAACAACATGCTACGGATGGACATATTGTGTGACGATCGATGCCACGGTTGAAGCATACCTCGTTGCATTTCTCTGCGATCGCGTTGTTTCCCTTTTGTTGCTGTTGTCAATATTGCTGTGTGCAGAGGCACAAAGCCTACAAATATCCGCCTCTCTACGGCCAGAACGGCGTTTGAGGTGTCCGATGATCGTGCAAGCCAGTTTTTGAAGGTCGCCCGCCCCCAAGACAAGAGAAAAGGGGCATTCTCCGCACACGATCTGAATTGTTCTCTTCCTCTTCCAGTTCAAATACCGCATGCATGCTCGCCATTATCTTGGGGGGGGGGATGGCACGAAAGCGAAGCTGTAGCTTCCAGCATAGTCTATGTTTTAATGTGTTTCATGGCAGTTACGGTTGTTTTAGTTATGATTTTTTAGGGAAAATGAAAAACCTTGTTGGACAATGTGAGGTGGGTGTGATGGGGCATTTATGGGCACTGGGGGTCAATGCACGCCCCCTAATGACCTCGAGGGCAATCGCATCGCACATGAGTCCACATTCACGTCAGTTTAGAGGCGAGTCAGCGCCATTATTATGTCGTACGTCCGCAGGTAACACGAGGCGGAAAGGCAAGTTACCGCGCCAGCTGGCAAAACTTCGATTTTCACAAAAAATGCTAGGCTAGGCCGATCTGGCGGTCCGGCTCCATCTAAGACACAGTCAGATGCGGGTCACGTGGCCAAAAAGAGCGTGGTTGGGATGGGCGGAGGCGTCTTTGCCCTTTTAGCTTAGACGAAGACGGGCAAAGATTCGTTTCTCTTCTCGTCTTTCTCCATCGTGACCCTGCCCATGCAGCGGACGCCTGGCCAGTACGAGAGGCGTGCTTTTTGTTCTTGTTTCCCGATTTTGGGGTCCTTTCACTTCTCTTACTTTCGCTTTCCGTCCTTTTTTTTCCCCACGTGCGCTCCCGCCCTTTGCCTAGAGCGCATTTCTCGACTTTCCCTCCTCTTGCCGAGCGCGTCTTCGCGCATTGCTCCGAAAGCTCACCTTTACCGAACGCAGCGCAACACTTCCTTTCGCTCCCCCCCCCCCCCCCCCCCCCCCCGATATCCACGATCCGAACCGGCGGCACTGTATTCCTATCTTTTCTTTAACGATTTTTCATCCGACGGCCGTGTCTTCCCTCGCACTTTTTCCCTTTTTTCCCTTTTTCGCTTCTTGTCCGCTCGATTGACGACCCGAAATCGCTTCTGACCTCGACACGACAATTCTTGATTCCCTGATGCGAGACGAGCAGCGCGCTCATCCCATCAACGACAGCACTGTCACATATTTTCAGCACTCTATCGCTTCGTATTCCCATTCATCAGGCGCCACGATGGAAAACGGCACGCCAAACGGCGGCGTGCCGACCAACCACGAGAGGGATCGCGACAGAATGCTCGGCTCAGGTCCGAAGATGAATGGTGCCAACACATCCTCGTCTGGGTACGCCGAAAACGGCAGCATCATACAACAGGAGGCGAACGCCCTCCCAGCGGCGAGCGACGCCTCGAGGATGGTTAACGGGAACAGCAGCAGCAACAACAACAACAGCAATAACAACAACCACGCGTTTGCGGCACAAGACGCGCAGCCAGCACGGCCACCAAGAATGAACGACTTGCCTGACGAGATCCAGCACATCACGAGCAATTTTGTTCCCCTGGGCTTCTTGCTCGAGCGGCTCGCGCAAAAGACACACAACAACCTGCAGGATGTCATCCGGGAGCTGGCACGGAAGCCGGTGGCAGGCATGGCGATGAACGGCAACCTGGATGCGGACCACGGCGGCGGCGGCGGCGGCGGTTCCCTGGGGCCGGGGGCCGAAGACGGCTCGATCGAGAACGTGGAAAAAAAGAAGATGCTGCTCGACTTTGCGCGCAGCGAACACGCGAACTGGGTCAAGGCGCTGGTCATCACGGAGTGGAGCAAAAAGGCTACGCAGATCAGCAAGCTGATCGACCTGGAGAACCACATGTTTGAAGAGGAGCTGGTCAAGTACGAGCAGGCCGTGTTCACAATGTTGAACCTCAAGCGGAATCTCAACGCGGCGCGCGTGCCTAGCCCGGACCTCAAGACGGCGCTGCAGGTGCTGTCGCAGGGCAGCGCGCCCTACATGCCCGACCTGGGCTTCATCGAGCCGCCGCCGCTGACGGCCGAAGAGCAGCTCCGATGGCTCGACGACATCAGCACGCTCCTCTCCCTGCGGCTCAATCTCGAGGACCACGACACCATCCCCTACCACTTCCGCGACTACACGATCGCGTCGGGCCGGGTGACGTTCCGGGTGCCCGGCGAGTTCGAGGTCGAGCTCACGCTGGGCAGCGACGACTTTTCGGAGCAGCTGTGGTTCCTCGACCTGCGCTTCCTCTTCCGGCCGGCGCCGCCCGACCTGACCGACGGCCTGCGGAAGGCGCTGGAGGACAAGGTGAACAACGTGCTGGCCACCGAGGGCCTGCCGGGCTGCTACCGCTGCCTGCACGAGTTTGTCATGACGCACAAGATCAACGAGATCCGGCGACAGTGCCGCGAGCTGGCGCGGAACCGCTGGGTGGAGACGCTCAAGGTGGAGCAGCTCAACCGGGCGATCGCGATCCAGTACTGGGCGACGCGGTACACGAGCACCAACCTCAAGAGCTGGGTCATCGTCGGCGTGCACAGCGGCCGCGACCCCGAGTCGCCGGTGCCCGAGGAGCAGGTGACCAGCCGTCTGGGCCTGCGCTGGTTCCGGGACAACAAGGAGGTCAAGGACGTGGCCCAGCTGCTGCCGGTGTCGGTGCCGGTGGGCGAGGGCGAGGGCGAGGGCGAGGGCGAGGGCGAGGACAATGTGGTGTCGGCCGAGAAGATGCTGCTGGCGGTGGTGGGGCTGCACATTGAGCACATCCTGTCGGGCATCCACGCCAAGCTGCTGGCCAAGCCGCTGTTTGCGAAGCGGCAGGCGTCCATGCGGCTGCACATTTCCCGGACGGACCCGGGGGCGTCGTTCCTCGAGGTCCAGCTGACGCACCGTGACTGGGTGTCGGTCCGCATCGATGCCGTGACGGGCCTCTTTGCCATGGTGCCGCAGTCGCGCATCGTGACGCACAGCGAGATGCGCATCAATGCCGGCTGCAAGGACCCGGTCGAGGAGGGTTTCGCCATGCTGGACACGATCCGGTGCATGACGGCGCAAGAGGAGCTCGGCCGACGGGCCAAGAGCGCCGGATGGACGACGGTGCGCGGAGCTGTGATCAAGAACGAAGAGCTGCGGCAGGTAGTCAACCTGCGCGACACATACCAAGTGCTCTGGCTCAAGCGGCAAGACTGGGACCCAGAGTGGCACATCCTGGCCTGCTTGAGCCTGAGCGGCGACCGTTGGTGGTTGGTAAAGCTGTAGGTCCCCTTGTCTCATGTCCTTGTTGCAAAACGAAAGAAGAATCAAAACTGACAACGAGCAGAGAGCATTTGGGCCCGAACGCACGAGTTAAGACCCACGTGTCGCTGCCGCTGGGGCAGAGCCCGTCCGACTTGGACGACACATTCTTCACCGACCTCACGGTGTTTGCTACGGGCGTCATGGCCCAGTTTGCCGACGCCCATGAGCTCATCCGCCGTAAAAAGTCGGCCAAGGCGGCGCGCGTCTCGATTCCCGGACTGCCTCCTAGGGCAAGACTGCCGGCACTGAACATCCGCCTCTCGGAGCTGATGGCGTCCGACCCGAGCGGCGGCAGCGACAGCAGCAGCAGTGGCGGCGGCGGCGGCGGCAATAGCAGTGGCACCATTGCGGCCATTGGCGGGTTCGGCGTGGGCGGTCAGTCTGCCTACACGGGGGTGCGGCTGGGCAGCAGCCGAGGCCGTAAGTCGGCGTGGGCGTCGGATTTTGTTAAGCTGATTTTCCGGGGCATCGACGTCGACACGTTCATGACGGAGCGCCAGCGGCGCATCGGCGTGCTGGCGGAGGCGCGGCTGGACGTCACGGACCGGGCCAAGTTTAAGCTGCTGGGGGGCCAGGCGGACCACGACGTGGCCTTTAACGCCCGCACGGGTCAGTTCTGCCTGTATCTGCGGGCCGAGGTCGGCCGCTCGGTCATCGGCACGCTGGTCAGCCGGCTAGGTGCCATTGAGCGGCTGGTGGGCATCCTGGACGCGATCCGGCGCGAGAGCGACTCGGTGCGGTGCGAGACGGTGACGCTGCGCAAGCTGGTGTTCTCGTACGGCGTCGGCGACGTGCATCCGGCCACGAGCGAAGAGGCCAGTCGTGCGGACGCGGCGCCGGTGCCGAACATGGAGATCGACAGCGGCAGCGGTGGCGGAAACACTGGAGCCACTGCCAGCAACGGCCATGTGAAACGGCAATGGCGCGTCGCGGTGGACCTGTCGGCGGGCCACGACGTGCGGCTGCAGCTGGAGCGCGGGTGTCCGCACCTGCGGGTGGCGGATTTCCTGGCGCGCGTCGCCAACGACCCGGCGACGTTTGAGGCGGTGCCGTTCTTCTTGACCATTACGCTGTCGCTGCACCGGGCGCTCGACCGGCTGGAGGACGCGTGGGAGCCGATCCAGATGCGTAATGGCGGCATGCTGGGCATCTTCCCGCGGTCGCTCGACTGGGTAGTGGTGCGGTTTCTGGTGCCGGGGGCGGGCAACCGGGCACGGCAGCTGGTGCTCGATATCCGGCTGCGTGCGCGCCGGGGCGGCAAGCTGTGGCAGATCCGGCGTATGGACCCGGAGCCGGCGCACGAGGACGACCTGACCAAGGTGCTGAAGCGCGTGTTTGAGGGTCGCGGCCGCGACTGGAAGGGTCTCATGACGGCGGCCGTGGCCAGCCCATTCCGGGGCACGCTCAGCCACGGGGGGAACCACAGCGGTAGTAGTGGCAGCGGCAGCGGTAGCGGCAGCGGTAGTGGCAGCGGTAGCGGCAGCGGCAGCAGCGGCAACCACGGCGACTCTCACGGCGACGCCCACAACGACGCCCACATTAGCCACCGCAGCGATGTCCACGACACCGGCATCGAGCAGTGCCTGGCCGAGATCGACGAGGGCGTGCGCTCGGTGCTCTCTGCCATGTCCATGGCCCAGCTGCAGCAGCGTAGGGCGCTTGCTGCGGCACAGGCTCAGGCACAAGCCCAAGCACAAGCACAAGCACAAGCTCAGGGCCAGGCACCACAGGCTCGGATGGGCTGAGCAACGAGAATTACAAGACTTTTCTTTTTTTTTGCTTTTTTTGGTTGTTCTGTTTTTGTTCATCATTGATTTTTGCGCAGGTTAACGGACAAAGAGAAAGGGGAACACGGAAGGGGGCGGAGGGGGAGGATTGGACGGGGGGATTGGGAGGGTTTTTTTTTTTTCAACCAAGCGATAGGATTTGTTTTGGAGGGGAGCTGCCGAGAGAAAAACTGTTAATGGGGAAATGTTGTGGCGGAACGATTCTCTGCAGCGAGAGAGAGAGAGAAGAGGAAGGGGAGAGAGGGCAGCTGTTTTCAGACGGATTTGTTTTCTTTGCTGACAATGGGTGTGTGGGAACTCCCTGTGTCCGTTGCTGCGTGTTAACATCAGAGGGACAGTCCTCGTGTCTGAACACGCACATGTCTATATATACCCACGGTAGCGATTTGGTAATATCCTTTTTTTACGGAGAGGCAAGAGCACAGGAGAATGGCCATTATCTTGATACATGCAGTAAAACGAGCAAAAATGAAAAAGTAGCATAAACGTACACAGTGGAGATGCCCTTAATTGGTGATTTTTTTGGTTTGGTTTGGCCTGGTAATCCCAGCCGACACCCCGTCCCAGTGTCAATTGCCATCTCTCCATGCTTTCCCTCCCTGCCTGTTCCCCCCTCCTACTTCTGCTCGGGCTTTTCCTCAAAGACGTTGAGGCCGAGCCCCTCGGCGTCGAGCAGGAGGCGGTTCTTGCCGCCGGCCTCCTGGATGGCGGTGGCGATGGCGCGGGCGTTTTCGAGCTTTTTGAGCTCGACGTAGGCCTTGTTCTTCTTGATGGCCTCGCCGATGAGCTCGGCGGAGCGGGCCTCGCCCTGGGCCTTGACGACCATGGCCTGCTTCTCCTGGCGGGCCTTGTCGACGACAAAGGCGGCGCGCTGGGCGTCCTGCTGGGCGACCTGCTTGGCCTCGACGGCGGCGGTGAACTCGGGGGAGAAGGCGAGGTGGGTGAGGGAGACGTCGTCGAGCAGAATGTTGAAGCGGGCGGCGCGGCGGGCGAGGTTGTCGCGCACGAGGCGGGCCACGTTTTCGCGCTGCGTGATCAGCTGGCTGGCGTTGAACTGCGCCACCACGCTCTTGAGCACCTCGTTGACAATCGACGGCAGCACGCGCTCGTCGTAGTCGGTGCCCAGCGTGCGGTAGATCTGCGGCAGCGCCGGCACGTCCGGCCGCGACAGCACCCGGCACGTAATGTTGACCATCTGCAGGTCCTTGGTGCCCGTCAGCGACGCCACGTTGCGCGGCCGCGCCCGCACGTCGTAGATCACTGGCGACTCGAACCACGGCACCAGAAAGTGCGTGCCCTCGCCGTAGATCTCCGGGCTCACTCCGCTCAGTCGCCGGTACTTGATCGCCCGGTGCCCGCCGTCCACGTTGAACAGCCCGTTCTGGAACACCCACGACCCCGCCCCCAGCAGCGCCAGCGACGCCACCAGGCCCCCCAGCCCCCGCGGCGCCGGCGGCATGCCTCCCGGTCCGCCTCCCCGCCGGCTGCTGTTCAGGGCCATCTGCTGCAGCCGCCGGACGTAGTCGTCCATGGGACCGCGACCCGACATCGTGGCAGTGTGTGTGGGTGTGTGTGTTTTTCTCGGCGTTTGTAGGTTGTGTTTTTGCAAAAAAGACCAATTCGCGGCTCGCGTGCTGTTCACGGTCCGGTGTGTCGAGGCGGCGGACGTCTGTCGTGGCGGGTGCTGCCTGGTGTCAAAAGCTTTTCGGCTTCTCCTCATTTTTTGCGTTCCGCTCGGAAGCTTCTCAATTTTGCTGACATAGCACGGCACCACCGGCGTCTGATCTCCGACGCCATTGGCTGCCTGGTCACACTTGCCCCACCTTCCCGTCGTCGCTGTTTGGGAGACGACAATTCCACATCGTTCCTCGTTCACTGACGTCGGCTTACGGGCAAAGTCAATTGAAGTGTTTCCCAGATCAGCTATCCATTGGTAGTATCTAAATGCAGCGCGTAAATGGCTAATGCCTCCTGTACTCCCTATGACAGAAAAAAGCAAAAAAAAAGACAAAAAAAGCTCGGCTATACAAATGAAACAACAGTCATGAATCCACTGGTTTGTCCTCCCAATTGCCCACCTAACTGGTCTACCATATCCTTCTTTCTTTTTTTTTGCAAAGTCCCCCGCAGATGACATGCTCTCAAGATTACCCGCTTCTATCCGCTTCGTTATCCCATACCAGCGACCTCCTGTCGAAGAAAAAAGCGAGAAAAAAGGGTAATATGTACAAAAATGAAACGCGAAAGATCAGCGAGAAATCACTGAAAATATCGACTCAGGCACGCAGGCCAATGGCCCGCGGCCCCGGAAGAGCACCGGACTGCTGGATACCCGGACTAGCCAGCACATCGCCCGCCATGTCCGGCATGGCGCGCAGCATATCTAGCTGGGAGTGGCGCTGCTTGAGCATGTGAAAGTCCAGGATCTTGTCCACCAGCTCCTCGACGTCGCGGTACAGCGTGTCAAGGTCGTCCTTAGTAGTCTCGGCGCGGGCTCCCTTGCGCCGGTACGCCACAAAGACGATGCCGCGGTTGTTGGCCGTGATGGTGTCAGTGGTCGTAGCGGTGATGGTTGACGCGCGGCTCGCGCGGCTCGTACGGCCAGACCGGCGGGGCGTCGTGCAAGCCGCTGCGTCCTGCTCCGTGTCGGCATCGCAGTCGTCGTCAGATGACCGACGCTGCCGGGCCTTTTGCTGTGCAGACACCCCCACGGGCACATGGCCGCGGTAGAAGGCGCAGCCGTAGCCGGTGGCAAACTCGTGTGGCATGGCGTCCTGTTCGTCAAACTCCAGCCAGCGGTCGGCATTCAGGAGCCTCGAGTGCGTCGGAGCCGACAGGCTGTAGGGTGCCTGGACAGTGGCGAGGCCGTAAGCGGCCAGAAATCGTGCCTCCATGCCGGACTGGCGGGGGCTGACCGGAGCCGGGCTGCCCTGGCTGCCGAGATCGGCTGTGCTCGTCGTGCGAGCGGAGCCGAAGCTACAGAAGGTGGCGACGCTGCCCCGGTTGAGCGAAAACGGCGGGGAGACGGGCGACACGGGCGACGTGGGCGAGGCTGTCCAACTGCGTTCCGTGGCGGCAGCCATGTTCTTCGGCCAGATGGCAGCAATATAAGCCAGGTCGAAGTGGTACTGCGAAGCAATGCGGGCCACCTCGAAGGCGGCAGCCATGCGCGCATGACCGGTCGGCGTCTGCGGGCGCACCATGGTCGGCGACGGCAGCAGAGTGGATCGGCCGACGGGCGTGAGCGGCAGCGGCAGAGGCGGGACGTTGAACGAAGGTGGGAGCGATGGCGGACCACCGCAACGCAGACTGCTTCTCCGCCGCACATGGGACGTCGGCGTAGTCGGTGGGGACGCCGATGACACGGATGTGGGCGATGTCGATGGCAGTTCCGGCGTCGACGGCAGCAGCTTCTTCAGCGGCAGGTGTTTCCTGACGACAGGAGACATCTGGATGCCGTCGCTGCTGTCGCTGCCGGAACTGCTCTCCTTGCTCGCCTCCCGGCCGATAGTGACCGCTGCTGGAACAACTGGGTCGTCCTCGGCGATGTCCTGGTCACTGAGCGAGAGGAACTCGCCCAGGTTCGGCTCCGTAATGACACCGCTTGGAGAGGCCGGGGCAGCCTCCGTCGGCAGCCGGCGATTAAAGCGCAGAGAGGACGGGCGACGGGCATTGCGTGTCTTGCGCCGCACAGCGGGCGACGGCGGCAGCGGCTTCGGCTTCAACGCGCTCGCGGTGTGCTTCTTCGGCGACGGAGCAGCCGAGGCCGTGGTCATAGTGGTCGCAGTCGTCGCCGTCGTCGAAGCCGTCGCGACTGTCGTGAGCGTTGTGGTGGTCATGGTCGTCGCAGCGGTCGCAGTCGTCGCAACCGAGGCTGTTGATTCGCGTTGCTTGGGCTTCTGCATCTTGGTCCGGCTGGGAGCAGCAGCAGCAGCAGCAGCAGCAGCCTTGGTCGCAGGCCTCGTCACCAGCCTCATCGCCGGCTTCGCCGCCGGCGCCTGTTGCGCATTTAAAGGCGATGGCACGAGCCTGCGCGGGGGCGGATGAGGCAGGATGACGACGGTTGACTGGTACTCTATATCCTCCGAGTCTGTAGGCGGGAACTCGTCAAACTTCTCCTCCTGGTCGGACGGCGGTGGTGTATCGATCTGTGGCTGTGGCTGTGGCTGTGGCTGCGGCTGTGGCTGTGGCTGCGGCTGTAGTTTTGACTGTGGTTGTGACCGCAGGAAGAGAGGATGCAGATCCTGCAGTTCGTCCAGGTCAAGTTGCAGCTGTGGTGCCTTGCTGATGGTGCTCTTGGCCGGGGTAATGTCTGATCCAGACCGGGAGGCCGCCGGGCTCATCGCTCCCGAGCACATCATGGTGGAGGAGTGGTACATCTGCGTGGGCCGGCCGCTCTGGGGGGGCGATGCCAGCGATGCTTCGCGCCGCCGGCTCATCACAGACGGCGTCCGTGTTGGTACGTGGGCAATGCTGGCAGAAGATCGAGAGCTGCTCGACTCGGGTCTGGCCTGGACCGAATTGGCAAAGGAGAAGCGATGCATGTCGCTCTCTTGGCTTGCCCCAGGCTCGGCTGCCATCGCGCAACCTTTGCTCTCCTGTGTGGTGTTAGACATGCTGTTGCTATTGCTGTGGCTGTGGCTGTGGCCAGATGTGGCGGGACGTGCCGGCAAGCTGATGAGATCCTCCCGGGGGAACATCCTGCTCGTCCGCGGGCGGATGAAGGATGCTTGCGGAAAGTTCAGGTCCGACGACGAGAGGTATCCAGCAGAGGCCAGATCTGCGGGGTCAAGCCAGGTGCTGGTCCTGCTGACTTTGCTGGACCGGCTGGACCGGCTGGCTCCAGAGTAGGTTCGTGAGATAGAAGGCCTCTTGGAGAAGAGCCGTTCTAGCTTGTCCATCCCGGTCGCCATGCTGGACGACAATGCACACACGAGATGCTCTGGAGGGAGGGGGGTCACCATGTTAGTTCTGCATTGTAGTAGGGTGGATATGGGCTTGCGTCCACGACGCCGCGAGGACACCGAATGATCCTGGTTCTAGTTCCTCCTGACAGGTTTCTCGCTGTCTTGCTTCCTTTGCTTTAGGCAAAGCGGCCCACTCTCATGCCTTTTATAATCATCGTTCCTCCCTCGTGTTGTCTCTCATGGGCACATATGCGAGCACGCCTTCACCGCATAGACAGAATGGGGTTGGGGTATCAGGGGGAGGGGGGGCTCTTACCAGTGTGTGTTCTGACGCCAGCAGAGCAGTTCGGCCAAGGACTATCGTGATGCAAGAATGGTTTCCGGCAGCAAGGTCCACTCGGATTTGTTGACTAAAGCTCAGCTGGGTTGAGTGACAAGGCGTTTACTTGGTCACCGTTGGGTAAAACCAGCAATTGGTAGTAGCGAATAAAAAGAATGAAAAAAAAAGGTAAGAAGCCTGATGAAACAATATACCAGATGACTGGTTTTCTAGGGAAACAGGATCGTGATCTCTGGGGAGGGGAGAAGGACCAGATGTTATTCAAATGGGGAACAGAAGAACGGCACTTGTGGCGTCTGACAGGGGGTGGTGGTGGCGACGACGGCGTGCATCCGAAGACAGGGGGGGGAGGAGGGGAGGTGGACGAGGTGGACGACGAGGCCAAGAGGGTGTGGAGAATACAGGGTAGCAGGGAATCGGGGGAGTGTCCTCGTAGGGTGGTACCTGCGTGTAATTAGGAGGCGTGTCCGTATGTATTGTATAACCTTCCTGGGGGATCCTGGGGAGGGGTCCTGATAACGCTGCGTTTCTGGGCCGCGATCCTGGACTGCGATCCTGGGCTGCGATCCTAGGCTGCAACTCTGGACTGCAATCAAATCCTGAGCTGCGACTCTGACCAAAGGAGAGCTGCTCGCGGGAATGGGTGGTGAGAGTCGTGTGGGATGGTGAAAGGTCGGTGAGAGACGTCCGCAATGCGATATTCGAGGTCCGGTGTGGCGGCCAGACAGGGTATGGCTGCAGTAGCACGTCGTCAAGCGAGATGGCTTGTTTGTGCTTGTCTCTCTTTTTTTTTGGCTGACAGACCAATGGCGTCAGAAAGAGGCAGGCTCGGAGAGGGAGAGGAGAAATCGAGCGTGCGGAAAAAGAAACGAGAAGGATGGATGTTACAATATTTGGTTCCACTTACAAGTGTGGAAGGGAGGGGACCCAAACAGAGGGGACCCAGGCGGAGGGGGGGGGGGGGGGGGGTATGAAGACGGAGGGGAAAAAAACAAAAGGGCAGGCTAGATCGGAAAGCAGAGAGTCCGATCAGAGAGATGCATGGATCAGCAGGTGGTAGTAACGGAGCCGGCTAGCTGAAGCGTCGAGGTGCGCAAAGGGAGAGAGGCAGGGGAGCAGGGAGGCCACAGGAGACGGAGAGCCGGCCAGAGCGGGAGACCAGGGAGGCGGCGAGGCGCGGCGAGAGAGGCGAGAGAGAGGCGACAGAGAGGCGAGAGATAGAGGCAAGAGAAAAGCGAGCGAGACTGGCATGCAAGGCGTAGGATGGCGGGAGATCGTCTGCTAAGGGATGCGCAAGCAGGCTGCTGCTGGGAGCTGTCGTCAGCTGTCGTCAGCTGTCGTCTGGTGTCTGTCTGTGGCTGGATTGTCGGGGCGTGGACATGGACGATCCTGATTCAAACATCCATAAACTCTCGAAAGGGAGAGACATGAGGCGCGAGAGCGAGCGAGGGAAAGTCGGCAAAACACGAGTATTTCTACATGTGATGGGAGAATCGAGGAATTGCAATTCGCACAGACAAACCACCTCTCCCAGGTGTAAGTCGATCCCCAGGGAAGGAACGGGCCCCCTCCCCACAGCTCCTGCCCCAGTCTGCGAAAACTGGCGGGCACTACGACCTAACACGGCCAACAGCGTAACGGCCATCTCCCAGCAGTCTCCGTTTTTTCCTGTGGCCCATACCCGCAGACGGCACAGCTGCCAGGCCACCTGACCCCGGGAGTCCAAGGAGGGCAGTCGCGACCGAGCGGAGAAACACGGATGGGCAGAGGGTAGAGAGAGAGAGAGAAAGAAAGGACAAGCGCGGGCCTCTTTTTTTCAAAAAAGAGTCCGAGGCAAATGCCATATGGAGGATAGGCCAAAGCGGGCAGGGCGGCAAAGAGGGTAGGGGGCCCCAAAAAAAATCAGGTGTGGTTCAAAGACAGGCACCCGCCAGCCGACCGATGCCGTTGGCCAATCCGAGCGGGCGAAACTCGCAACAAAAAAGACGCCAACGGCGTCGGGGCGATGCTGGGCCAGGGTTCCTGGCTAGCGCAGCCCATTGTCATCCGAGTTCATTCGAGCGATGGGGGAAGCGAGCACGTTGCGGTCAACGGATATACTCGCGCGGTCACCGTCGCGAGGGAGGGCCAAGCAAGTCGCGTCGAGGAAGATTGCGGTGTTTATGTTGTGCATACGGGCACGAGCACGAGCACGAGCACAAGAGTAAGATGAGATGCAGTACAAGTACGAGATGCAAAAAAAAAAAAAAAAAAAAGATTACGTAGGACGGATACGAGGGCGGGCACAAGACGAGGCACGACCACGATGCCACCACGGCCAATGCAGATGCAGCCCATGTCTGACCTGCAGGAAGTCGCAGAGGCTGCCACTGAGACATGTGCCAGCTTGCAGTGGCCATTGCGGGGAGCTCACTGGCCAGGTCGCCGGGCAGACCGGAGGGGGGCAGTGGCGCAGAAACAAGCAAGCCCGAGAAAAAAAGAAAGCAAGGGGGATGGTGGGTGGATTTTGTCTTGGATGAGCCGTACAAATATGTAAGATACTTACTCGTACATTATTATACGACATAAAAATACCATGCCAGATATGGAAGATACGATACGAGTACGAGTGCAAAATACGCTCGTTCAGCAGGCGGGCCAAACAATGTGCCGATCATCGCCCGCCATTGATGGTGGCGCGCGCCGTCCAGGGAGTAAAAAAACTCCCAATGCCGCCAACGGAGGTGATCGACACGGTTAACTTGAAACCAAAAAAGTCACGTCGCGCCCGTCGGACCGTGCCCTCCAATCTCGAAGCGCGGTCATTCAGGGTGTGAGAGCGAGTGCGAGTCATAGCTATTGGGGGGAGGGAACGGCGACAGCTGCACTGCCATAAAAAAAAATGCTACATATACAAAACAAGAGAGCTCTCTCTGCCTGAAGCCCGCACGGATGGCAGCGGCACCTGGACGGGCGCCAGCCTGTGCACAGTGGCGCGCCCTTGCAGGCCCGACAGGGGGAGTAGCATCGCAGGGGAGCATTACAGGGAGCCGAGCATGCGGTCAAGGGAGGCCGATGCGACAGAGAGCCCAGCCAGGACTGCAGCCAGACAGAGTGGCAGTCCAGGCTGCAGCCACAACAGCTCGCCTGCGCCATGGAGCGCTACCAGGCCGCGCTAGCCCGCTAGGCGGCGGAAGGCGACAGCACGGTAATAATAACCATTATTCGCGTGTACAAATACAAATACGCGGACGAGCACGAGCACAAATAGCGCTCGTACTCGTAGGGATGACCCGCAGCGCAACAGCACCACCGCCGCCGAGGAGGGCCGACCAGGCCCTGCTCGGATGGATGCCTTGTAGGCGCACTACACTTGGTATCTTACGAGCCTGCACAAGTTTCCCAGCTAGCAGCTAACCAGCTAGCAGCAGCCCTCTCCGCTATTTTAGCGCACGTCGGGATCCGGACAGACCTGCTCGGTTGCGACGCCGTCGAAGCTCCGCCTGCTGGCTCTCGCCCTCGCTCCTCTTTGAGCAGCATCCTTGCAGCGGCCATACTCAAAGTGTGGTAGAGGAGAGGACGATGGACGACTAACGGCAGCGCGGTCGCCCGTTCAGGCTTCGGCCGGGGGAGATAAGCGAGGGGAGGAGGAGGGAGGAGGAGAAGGGGGGGGGGGGGGAAGGGGGGGAATGCGAGCTCACGGATGAGAGTGGGCGAGAAGTACTTTTTCTCTTTTGATGTATTACACTGTTGGGAGTTTCAGTGTTGGAAGAGAGGTTTTTGCGTGTGTATGTTGTGTGTGTGTACTTCCACATGGATGCAAAGTACCTTCTTGCTTTCTTACAGGGGGAAGGGTCTATGTGAGAAGCAAAACACATGCACAAGAAAAAAAGAAGAAGAAGAAAACAGCTCGTCCTACATGCTCGCACTCGCAGGCAGCGAGCCGTGAGGGAGGGAGTGGACGAAGTCTGCATGTCGACGGTGCCCCGACGCGGCAGAGCAGGGGAGCAGTTCGTCCGATGCACGAGAGACAGGCAGAGAGCGTGAGAAGAGGCGGGACGCATCCTGCAGGAGGATCGGGAAGTCTCTGCCTGATTTGCTGACTGCAGAAAAGACTGCAGAAAATCAAGGGGAAAAAAAAGAAAGAAAAAAAAAAATTCTGCAGGCGCGTGCCTCCTCGCTCTCTCTCTCTCACTCTCACTCTCTGGCCTACAGATATTGCCACGTCTGTAAGAATCGGCAAAGACCCGTCTTGCCGTGTCTGCGCTTGTTGCGCTGTTGCGCCGTTTGCACTCGTTGCGCCGTTTGCGCCCGTCCTTTTCTTTTTCGTCGGCGTCACCTCGCTTCCCGTGCCTTCTCGTACTATTGCAGCAAACAAACCGATGATCAGATCATATATGCCTGATCTTGGTTTCCCCTCTTCTCGTCCCCTCTCCGGTCTCGTGGTTTGTGTCCCCTCTCCCGGCCACTCCACCCCTATTCCTTACCCCTCCCCCTCCTCCATTTCTCGCCACGCCGTCTGTCCCAAGCGACAGCTTCCTTGCGATCCTGGTGGTTGATCGCCTGCAGCTTCCCTCCCCCTCCCCCCCCCCCCCCCCTCCCCCCGGCATATGCAGCTTCTTGTTGTCGCGCCTGCACCTGCGCCTGCACCTACACCTGCGCCTGCGCTGTGCCTACTGTACATACATATGTAGGCCCTGCAGTTTGACGTTGCATTCGCTTCGGGAGATAAACCACAGATTTGCAGACTCGATCGAGCGGGTCCCCTTCCCTCTCTGGGAGAGAGAGAGAGAGAGCCTGCGCGACGCCCTCTGTGCTCGTGGTCCCGTGAACACAAAAAGCAAGTCGCGCCAGTGCGTGCGCGTGTTGCGTCGTCCCCCTTGCGTGCACCACTTGGTGCGCGCCCAGGTCGGAGATTTGGCGCGGCTGGCCACGGGCCTCGGCAGGGCAAATGGCTCGGACAATAATAATACGGACATGACGAACATGGCGACACGCGACGGAGAGTCGACGGAGAATCCCATTACGGTGAGGAATACAAATAAAACGAGGCAGCCCGTACCGTCGCAGTCGTCGGCGGCCGCCGGGGACAAGCCCATGCAGGTCACAGGGGAGAGAACCAGCCGCGAGAGGAAGAAAAAAAAAATTGAAAGATGGAAAAAAAAAGAAAAAAAAATGGGTGCAGCCAACGAGGACCAGTCAGACGGCAGAGAAGGGGGACAGGAAAAAGAAAAGGGCGGAGCCTCTCTCTGCGGTCTGGGCCACTGCAGGCTGTGCGTTTTTTGTGTGTGTGTACGAGTATTACGAGGATTTGTACACTACATTATGCCTCGTCGTATTATATGCATGCACTCCGTCGGTCTGCCTGCAAGCTGTCAGATTTCATTTCCCACGCGCACGCACACACGCCAAAAAAAGAAAAAAAAAAAAGAGGCCATGTCCCATGCTGTCTCCATGTTGTTCCATCCTGTCCCATTTGACTCCCTACTTTCTCCTAATATTTCTCTTCCTATTTTTTCTTGTTTTTTCTTTTTTCACCTTGAATTGTTTTTTTTTGTTTGCAATTGGGAAATCAAAGTGCCAAAATACCCACCCACACACTCCTCTGTCATTCTGTCATTTTTCTACGGCTGTCTGTTTTGTTGGTCATTTTTTTTTTTGTTGGTCATTTGGTCCAACAAGGGCAGCAGTTGCCAAAACTGGTGTTTGCCTGTCTCGGTCTCTTGGCCGCCCGACGGCTGTTCGGGACGTCCTGTCCGGGCTTGCGGTGAGCTGAGGTTTGTGAGAGGGCGAGACACACGGACGGCAAGAAGCAAAAATATGACCGTTTCCGTAGTTAGTGTGTGGGCAGTCAGTGCTCTCTGCCTGGGAAGGGATGAAGGGATGCTGGCTGGCCGGTTCGAGGCTCTGGAGGGGAAACAAGGCGTCAAAAAACGGCAGCGCCGCATTGCCCATTACCTGCAGATGGCACTGATAAGAGGACCGTTGTCGCTAGTGTAGTGTTTCTTGCGAGAGTAAGCAGCAAACTGCAACTGCCTTGTATTATGTAGGGAAGACCCTCCCTCCCCGCCCCTTGCTTGGACCTAGGCCTTTTTCCACTGTATTTTTTTCCCTGTTTCAGCGTCTCCTCCTCCTCCCTGGCAACTTTTGCTGTAACGCTCGCTGCGGCTGCCCGCTTCGCACTTTCCTCACACGGCACAGCACGTCGAGCTTTGCTCGAGTCTCCCCATCGACGTGCGGCAGATGTATGCAAGATGGAAAGATACGAGCAGGCCTGCATTTCAGGCCTGTATTCAGCCCTTCTGGTTGGCCCCATGGCAATTACGGCCGCAGCCAAGCGAGCCAAAAAAACTGACCCGACGGCGCAACGTGTTGCAGGGACAAACAAGGTTTTGGTTTGTTTTTGGGTCATGTCATCATGTTTTGGTTTGTGATTTGATGTCTTGGTTCTTGGTTTCTGTCTCGGCCTGTATGCAGGCTTTCGGCATAGGCCAATATTGTGTGCCGCTGCAGGAGAGGACCAGTGAAGAGACCAGAGACCAGAGGTCATACTCGTAGACCAATGACAAGGGGAAGATGCTGCCGTGGCTGACGAGGAGTCATGGGACGGGATGGAGTGATGGAGTAGTGATGGGGAGATGTCGCCGGCCTCGGTCTTCGGCCGTGTCAGTCTTGTCTCGTCGGCTCCGGGACAGCGATGCCAGCAACATGCGTTTTTTCACCCAAGACAAAAGACACAAAGCGACAGACACAAGTCCGAACCCGCCTCTCTTTCCTGTTTGGGCAGCCATTGGCGAGCGAAACGGATGCTTTCTTTTTGTGTCTGCCACCACGGGTGTGACAGCAATGTGCACATGCTCTGCTCCCACGCGGTGTCTTGCCTGCGAGGCCGATCTCGCGTGTCTGCTCTCTGTAGTGTGTGTCTGTGGTCTGTACTCGTAGTCTGTAGCCTGTAGCTTGTAGTCTGTAATTCACATAGCGCGTTCTTGCTTCCGTGTTTTTGTTGCAATACGACCTGTTCTCTCTGTGCTCTGTAAGATACATGTGCTTGCGGTCCAACCATCTCGGGTCGTTTCGAGATGACGGTCAAGAGGACCGGCAGGCCAGCCTGAGGCCCCTGAGGGTGCCCGTCAGACGGCTGTCCGGCAGGTGTCAGTTGAATAGTCTGCGTCGGCCTCTGGACGCTGACACTCTGCCTGTATCCTCATCCAAGCTGCCTGGCTAAGAGACAGCACAGCAAGACCGTCTCAGCAGCACTAGTGCCGTCACACACATTCATCACAGCTTCGCGCTGTTCTCGTCATCCTCCTCGGGCTCGCCCACAAGGTTCAGAAACGCCGTGTGCACCTCGTCTGTGAGGTCGCTCGCCTGCAGGCTGCGGCCGTGCTTGACAAACGCCAGCCGAGAGCATTCCTGTTCAGCGTCAGCAAGATGAGTACACATAATACATAGAAAAATAATAAGAAAGCGTTAGACGGCTCACCCTCGTGACGGAGCTGCCACCAAAGGCAGCCAGGCGCACGAGCTCCTCCGGGTCGAGCTTGTCGCCGACGTCCCACAGGCCTTCCAGGTAGGCGGTGCGCCAGGCCAGAAACGTGGCGATGGCGCCCGTGAGCGTGTCGCCCTGGCCGCCGCTGCGCTTGCGGCCGCCGGGCAGGTCGGAGACGAGGGTGGCGTTGGTGGTGGCGTCGGTGTCGCCGTTGGTGATGATGTCGACGGCGCCCTTTTGGACAATGGTGACGCCGCCGAGGGCGCGGGCGAGGCGGGCGGCACGCTCGGTGTCGGGGTGTGTAGCTGCCCTCGTCGTCGTGACCGGAGCTGCGGTGTCTGCACCGGCCGACACCACCCCCAACGCCCGCTCCAGCCGCCCAAACTCCACCACGTTGGGCGTCAGCACCGCCTGCGCGTACCCGCGCACCAGCGCCGGCTTGTGCTGCACCAGCTGCAGCGCGTCGGCGTCCAGCACTAGCGGCAGGCCGCGCTCGCGGGCGGCCGCCACGACGCGGGCGGCTGTGGCCTGCATGAGGGGGTCGCGGCCCAGGCCCGGCCCGACCACGAGGACGTGCAGCCGCGGCAGCATCTGGTCGATGACGCGGGCACTGACAGGGGCGGCCCTCTTGTCCCAGTCGATGCCGGCCGCGGCCGGCGACGAGGGGTCCACGTCCGCCTCGGGCGCCTGCCGCATCAGCGGGTGGACCATGAGGTTCGGCGAGTACGTCTTGATGACGGCAGCGGCGGCCGGCGTGCAGATGACGTGGGACTGGGCGAGAGTTAGCGACGGCAGATGGTAGACGTAGACGTAGACGTAGACGACGGACAGGCCAGACGCCGGACAAGCCAACACACACACTCACCATGTCACATCCCAGCCGCGCGCTGGCCATGGCCGAAAAGTACGGCGCCCCTGTGTAGTCTTCGCTGCCGCCAATGACGCCCACGCGGCCGAGCTGGCCTAATCAGGTCAGCTTGTCACCTCCCATCCCTCTCCACGGTCTCTTACCCTTGTGAAAGCGCGAGAGCATCGGCGGTACCATGCGCCGCACGCGCGCCAGGATCTCTTTGGTGGCCGTCGACATTTCGGACGGAGATGCCGGCGGCGGAGCCGGGGACATGTTTAGAGTGAGCTCGAGCGTGGAGACACCTCGTCTCGGCTCTGTACCGTGGGCAGTCGTCTCGTCGTCTCGAGCAGTCGTCGTCGTCGTCGTCGTCGTTGTCGCCTCCTTTGTCGTCTGTCGTTTGTCGTCTCTTCGTCTGGTCGTCGTCGTCGTCAATCTCACGGCCCGGAGCGGTCGGCTTTCTGCTGGCTAGACTCAATTCCAACGGCTTCAGTCGCAGCTGCACAGACGAGAAAACATGCTGTCTGGCCGTTTTGTGCGCACGCCACGAGCTGTGTGGCTGTCAAGCTGCTGATTCCACCCGCCCGCACGGCAGAAAATTGGATGATGTCACGCCAATAAAATCGGAGATTCGGCAGCAGATCTCCGGCATCTACACATGTATCTGCCCCGTAAGATACCATCGAACCATCATTCCATCATCCCTGCTCCACGATCTCATCTCTCTCTCTCTCTACCAAGGTTGCATGTAGCAAATTGCAGTAGTAGTGGCAGCAGTGTTTGTATATATATATGTATTTGTAAACTCAGACAAAGGGAATCGAGTGCAATTGATTGAGCTTTTGACTCTATTTTACAGTAGATCGGCTGGAGAAATATGTGAATCGCCCTCTCTCCTCCAATGCGCGCGTCAGTCCGACCCCGTGCCGCCCCCCCGAGAAAGCTAGAGTGGCCGGCTCTCCCTTTGAAACAAGCACCAGAACCAAAACCAAAGGCGATGAAGCAGACTACTACCAACACACACACCCATCCGGCCCCACACCCATTTCCTTCCTTTCCCCCCCTCCCACGGCGGCGGCGGCTTTTGCTTTACCTTTCACCCGGTGTCCCCTCCCATTTAACCCAGGAAGCTCTTCGTGAAGGTGTCAATCACCTCCCGCAGCTTGGCCTCAAGCTCCTTGCTGATCGCACCCTCCTTGTCGATCGTGGCCAGCAGCTCGGTCTCGTTGGTCTTGAGGTGCGACAGGAAGTCGGCCTCCCACGCCAGGATCTTGCTGACGGGCACCGTGTCCAGGAAGCCGTTGACACCGGCAAAGATCAGGGGCACCATCTCGTTGACAGCCATGGGCGAGTACTGCTTCTGCTTCAGGAGCTCGGTCAACTGTAATAGTTAGCAAGAACTGCACAAATTTCGGGAGGAAGATGGGGGGGGGGGGGGGGACATACGCGCTCGCCACGGTTCAGGGTCTGCTTGGTGGCAGCGTCCAGGTCGGAACCGAACTGGGCAAAGGCAGCGACCTCACGGTACTGGGCCAGGAAGAGCTTCAGCGAACCAGCAACCTGCTTCATGGCCTTGAGCTGGGCGGCGGAGCCGACACGCGACACGGACAGACCGACGTTGATGGCCGGGCGCACACCCTTGTAGAACAGCTCGGACTCGAGGAAGATCTGGCCGTCGGTGATGGAAATGACGTTGGTGGGAATGTAGGCAGACACATCACCGCCCTGGGTCTCGATGACGGGCAGGGCAGTCATGGAGCCACCGCCGAGCTTGTCGTTCATCTTGGCGGCACGCTCCAGCAGACGCGAGTGCAGGTAGAAGACGTCACCGGGGTAGGCCTCACGTCCGGGGGGACGACGCAGCAGCAGAGACATCTGGCGGTAGGCCACGGCCTGCTTCGACAGATCGTCGTAGATCACCAGCGCGTGGCGGCCGCTGTCACGGAAGTACTCGCCGACAGCCGAGCCTTAATGGTCAGCAGGTGTAGCCAGGCGGCATGAGAAGCAGAGGCCAGGCAGAGGACAAACATACCGGTGAAGGGAGCCAGGTACTGCAGGGGAGCGGCCTCAGAGGCGGTGGCGGCGACGACAATGGAGTACTTCATGGCGTCGTTCTCCTCGAGGGTCTTGACGAGCTGGGCGACGGTAGACCGCTTCTGGCCGACGGCGACGTAGACGCAGTACAGCTTCTTGGTCTCGTCGGTGCCGTCGTTCCACCGCTTCTGGTTCAGGATGGCGTCGAGGGCGACGGCGGTCTTGCCGGTCTGACGATCGCCGATAATCAGCTCACGCTGGCCACGGCCGATGGGGACCATGGCGTCGATGGACTTGAGGCCGGTCTGCACCGGCTGGTTGACGGATTGACGGGGCAGAATGCCGGGGGCCTTGAGCTGGGCACGGCGCTTCTCCTTGGTGGCAATGGGGCCCTTGCCGTCAATGGGGTTGCCAAGGGCATCGATCACACGGCCGAGCAGCTCGGCGCCGACGGGGACATCGACCTGTGCTGTCAGTGCTGCTGTCTAGACGTCGTGGACACCAACAGAAAACTCACAATCTCGCCGGTACGCTTGACAGTCTCGCCCTCCTTGACCAGACGATCGGAACCGAACAGCACAACACCGACCTGGCCGGCCTCGAGGTTCATGCACATGCCCTTGACGCCAGAGGCGAACCTGAATGATTAGGATGTTGTCCATGATGGGATGGTGGTGGAAAAGACATACTCGACAAGCTCCTCGGCCTGGACGTTGGCCATGCCGTGCACACGGGCGATACCGTCACTGCGCGAATTACGGTCAGCATACGAACAACAGCCGGCGAATACCCGAGGACAGCAGGGCGGCGAACGGCAGGAACGGCAGCCATTGCGACGACCACGGCGACGGCCATGATGTCAATTCCCCCTCCCCTGTCCATCTGCAGCCGCCCCGGCTGTCCTCGGCTTTTGTTGTTGTTGTTATTGTGATTGTGTTCCCACATACCCGACCGAGAGGACACGGCCGGTCTCGGCAAGACCAGCCTCCTCCTGGACACCGCGGATCCGCTGCTCGAGGATGGACGAGACCTCGGTGGGCGCGGCCTTGGCCTCAGCGTACGTCCGGACCTGGATGGCAGCGGCATTGAAGGCGGGAGCGGCGACGCGGGCCTGTGGTTGTTGGGGAAAAAGAAAGAGAGGTTAGCCGAAGCTCCGAAGAAAAAAAAAAGAATAAAATTAAATGCAAAATTAAATGGAAAAATTCCGGGTGGCCCCCCCCCAAAGCTACCCTTCCCCGTAGCTTCAGCGCAGACTGGCAAGCTCGGCCAGCGGCTTTTTTCGCCCATCACAGATGCCATCACCATCGTCTCAATCTCCATTGAGCCTCGAGACGGGCGTCTGCGATGTCCAGAGGGGGGGCCGCGAAGTGGATGGACGGATGGGAGTTCGGGTTCGCATCGTGCATGACGGTGCTCTGGCGACGACTTGACTTACCCCAGCAACTCTGCTCGCAGAGATGGCGCCCACGGCGCGCGTCGACTGTCGGAGGGCGTTCCGGAACATGGTCAGGACGGTGTCTGGGATAAAAAGAAAGGGTTCGAGAAAAGAGAGAGAGAGAGAGGGAAACAATTGCAGACCAATTGCAATTGCAGGCTGTGGAGGGGAGATGGTGAAGACGGTCCTTGGGGGAAAGGGAAGAGAGAGACGATGCGGAAAAGAGAGGAGAAAATGAGAATGCGAGACTTTTTTCGCACCCAAAGGGAGAAAAGAAAAAGCGGCTGCCCTGGGTCTTTCCCAAGAGGCGCCAGCCATGGTGGCCCATAGGAAAACGCCAAAGCGGGGCGGAATCGCAGGCAGCCAGCCAATCAGGCTCCGAAGTTGCATTTTCCCGCCCTAAAAATTCCGGCAGCAGGACAACAGCGAGAGGACTGAGAGCTTTGGCCGCTGGTCCGGCAGAGCGGCTATGGCGTCCCTTTTTGGTGCGTGCCGCGCGCTGTGCAAGAAACTAGATCTGAACATGCTTTCTCGATCTCTCGACATCCCCATGTCCACGACGCGTTTTCCCCCCCTCGCACACGCTGCAGCAAGCCCGTCCGCCCGTTGGCGATGCATTCCGAGCAATCCGAAGCCTTTGAGCGCCCATTGACCCTGTCGTCGAGCCTCGGCATTCGGCGTTCAGCTGATAACAGCCTCCAGGCGTTGCAACGTGCATTGGGGAAAGGGCACAATCCAAACCAGGGATTCTGGCGAGCCAATGCACCCGACAAGAGACGTGGGAGGCGGTCGGTCTACTACACGAGGAGCCTTCCGGCAAGGGGGACCGCCGGCGAGTGTCGGAGCCCGGAAGCGGGATCTGCTGCAGACCGGCCGTCGGTTCCCGAGAAGCACGAGCAAAAGCAGCTCGAGGGATTGACAGCCGGGGGTCTCGGAGCACACGGCCAGCGCATCAATGGCAGCGAGGGCAGCAAGGGCGTCTCGCTGCTGCTTCCACGCCCAAACTACTCGTATCTTACAAGGAGAGCTTCGGATGGTTACGGACAGGCACCTCCAGTGGAAGCCCCATTGAGACAGCCAGGCGGCTTTCGAGAGAGCCCGCTGCACCCGTAGAGCGACGCTGGCAAAATAAACCAGAGAACATGCACTGTAGAAGCATAGATGGCGCATGGGCATGGAGCCGAGTGCTGAGCGATGCAACGTAATAACCAAAGCTTCCCAAACAGGCCAGAGGCCGGTATAATACAGCGTGCTGGCAAGGTAATTACAGGCGGCGCTACGAAGGAATGCGCGACAAAAGAGGAAAGACCAGATATGTAAGATTGCCTAGCTTGGATAGCAGGGAATAACCCAAACAGACAAAAAGGGGGCGGACGATCAAACGAAGAAAAAAAGAAGAAAAAAAAGAAAGGGCGAAAAAAAAAGGGCAAAAAAGGAGCAAAAAAAGAGACATTTGAGGTTCGAAGTGCCTGTTGAACAGGCGCATCGGGAATTGAGCCCGATGCGGGGGTCGAACCCGCAACCTTGAGATTAAGAGTCTCACGCTCTACCGATTGAGCTAACCGGGCGTTGGTCTCTTACTGTTGGAGGATTCTGCTGGCCGATGATCTGATAAGGGTTTTTCACCGTGTGGGCTTAGCCGACTGCAGCCGCAGCCGCAGCCGTATTTCGCCATTTCTCCGCCGAAGCGAGCGCATGGAGACGCACATCGTGGCATTGTCCTCGACACAGATGCCGCCGCCATTTGGCCTCTGGCAGGGCGTGCCTCCTAGAAAGCTGTGTACTTGTGTGTACTTGTTGGCTGTCGCCCGGAGATGTTGTGACTGACGCCAAAGGATTGTCGCCCTTGGAGAAGCAGACGCCAGTGCACTGTGCGTTGGAGACATTGTGCCAGGTCGGCAACAGCATATTCTTGGGCAGCTGATCTGGACATGATCTAGCCGGCCGACGAGCTGGCCTCGCGTCAGACGCCTTGCGGAATGAACGGTAGAAGAGCCGGCAGGTCTTTGGCAAGGAATAGACGTAACAGAGTCGGTCAAGTCTTATATTCTCAACTAAATATTTCAACTGAATAAACACTGTTTAACAATACCCCATCTCGTGTACCATGGTCTTGTCACTGAATACATTAGAACGCATTGCTAAATTGCTCGTCTCAGCACATTGAGCTTGTCCCCTTTCTAGGGCGACGGCCTGTTGGGGACTTTACAACACAGTATGGGATGTCAATTGCGGTCAATAGCCAGGCAGTCAACAGCCAGTCAGTCAGCCAACCATCAGCCATCAGTCAACTAGTCTGCCACCCCGCACGCCTGTCATCTGTCGGCTCGTATTTCGTATCGGCTCGTGCCAAGACCGGGGCGGCAGACGCTACGTCATTAGCCTGGCTGGGGAGAGCTCTCATGGAGCCCGTCTTGGGTCGTTTGTAAGACCATCGACGTCGGCCATGACCAGGTATGACGGTGTATTTCCCAGTCCAATCTGATCTTGTCTCCTCCATCACGTCTCTCCAACTCTGCTATTTTCTTCCTGCCGCCAACATGTCCAAGGGCAAGTTCTCTGCTTCCTCCTCCTCCGCCTCCTCCGCCCTCCCTCCCGAGCTCAGCGACCTGCACTGCTTCACCGAGACCAGCGGCGTCATCACGACGACTATGAACGACGTGCCGGGATACCGGGTGGTGCGGGTGCTGGGCGCAGTGTACGGGCTGACGGTGCGGTCGCGCAACTGGGCGGCCGGGCTGGGCATGGTGCTCAAGAGCATCGCGGGGGGGGAGCTGCGGTGGTTTACGCATTTAGTACGTATATTCTTTCCCTCTACACTGTGCCGACCGCTAATCCTGCCAGCTCTACTCGGCCCGCAACGACGCCATCGGCCGCCTCGTGGCCGAGTGCCAGAGCCGTGGCGGCAACGCCGTCATTGCGCTGCGGTTCGACGCCGGCGACACGGGCGGATTCGCGCAGGTGTGCGCGTACGGGACGGCGTGCGTGGTGGAGAGGCTGGACGGCCAGTCGGAGCACCCGCAGCTGGACACGAAGCACAGAGATTGAGCACTGGTCACTGGCAGCACTGACAGCACGCAACACTAAACAAACAAAACTGAATTCGACTGTATACCAAAACGCCGTGAAACCCTCCAACATCACTTCTTGCCTGGCTTTGCGTGGCCGACCTTGATCCACTCGCCGTTGAAGGCGTTGACGAGAAAGTTTTCGAGTTCTGCAATTAGCAATCACACTCACAAACACACACACAAACACACAAACACAAAAAACTCACTGTCGTAGACAATCTTGTTGGCCCCGTGAAAGTAGATGCCGTGGTCGCTGTCGGGAAAGACGTGGACGTCGTAGTTGGCGGCGCCCTCGAGGTCGAGGCGGTCGAGCAGGGCCAGCGAGTTTTGAAAGTGGACATTGTCGTCGCCGACGCCGTGCATGATGAGAAAGCGCTCGTTCTGCGCCAGCGCGCTGGCGTTGCGCACCGCGCTGGCGTCGTAGCCGGCCGCGTTGGCCTGGGGCGTGTCCATGTAGCGCTCCGTGTAGATGCTGTCGTAGAAGCGCCAGTCCGTCACCGGCGCCACCGCCACGCCGTACCGGAACGTCTGCCCGGCGTCCTGCTCGAGCGTCTTGAGCGTCATGAAGCCGCCATACGACCAGCCCCAGATGGCCAGCCGCTGGGCGTCCACGTACGACAGCCCGGCCCAGTGCCGCGCCGCCGCAATGTGGTCCTGGGCCTCGACCACGCCCAGCTGCCCCCGCACCGGCACCCGGAACTGCCGCCCCCGGAAGCCCGTCCCCCGCGGGTCCACCGTCACCACCACGCAGCCCAGCGCCGCCGCCGCGTACGCCTGGAAGTCCACGCGGAACTGCTTCTTGACCTCCTGCGACCCGGGCCCGCTGTACTGCTGGAACAGCACCGGGTAGCGCTTGTTGGCGTCAAAGTGCGGCGGCCGTCGCTCCACGTAGTTGAGCTCCACCGCCTCGTCGCCCGTGCCCACCTGCAGCGTGCCGTACACCAGCAGCGGCAGCGCGTGCTGGCGCGCGCGCGTCGCCAGCTCGCGGTTGTCCTCGAGCGTGTGCTCGAAGGGGGTACTGTCCCCTGCTTCCTCTGCCGCCGCCGCCGTGCTCTTCACCTTTTGCCACGGAATGCCCGGCCCCCGGTAGTCCAGCAGCATGTAGCCCGCCCCCGTCGAGAACGACGCCGTGTAGTAGCCCTCCTCGTCCGTGTTGGTCACCGCCGTCAGGTTCTGCCCGTCCCGCAGCCCCACGCTGTAGATGTGGCGCTGCGTCGAGCCTGCTTTCGTGGCCGCAAAGTACACCAGGTTGCGCTCCAGGTCCACCGCCGACGGCGCGTCCGCCACCTCCCAGTCCGGCCCCGTTGTCAGCATGATCGGCTCCGGGTTCTCCGGCGGCGTAAAGTACGCCAGGTGGTCGCCGTCGTTGTGGATCACCGTGTCGACGTAGCCGTCGTCCGGCCGCTGCCGCGCCGCGTCCGCCGGCACGTAGCGCGTGCGCTGCGAGATCTCGAACCAGCCGCCGTCCAGCGCGCCCACGTCCACCGTCCGCACCGCCTGCCCCGTCCGCGCCGCCACGTCCACCACCACCACCCGCATCACGTTGCTCACCCGGTTCGTCTCCTTGACCACCACCTTTTGCGCCCCCGCCCACAGCACCGTCGTCATCAGCCGGTTGTCGTCGGCAAAGTCCCCCGACACCGCCACCGAGAACACGTCGCCGCGCGTCACATCGTAGAACTGCAGGTCCACCACCGGGTTGTGCGCCCCCGCCTTGGGGTACTTGATCTGCCGCACCTCGGGGTAGTTCTCCTCGCCCGGCGCCGCCTCCGTCCCGCTCGGCCGGCTCACAAAGTACTGCACCGGATACGACGGCACCCCCGTCTCGTTGGTCCGCAGAAACGCAATGTACCGCCCGTCCGGCGACCACCACGTCGCGCTCGCTCCCGACAGCACCTCCTCCTCGTACACCCAGTCGGGCACCCCGTAGAACAGCTCCGCCCCGCCGTCCGTCGTGATCTGCGCCGTGCCGGCCGCCACCGTCCTCACGTACAAATTGTTGTCGCGCGTAAACGCAATCGCGTCGCTGTTGGGGCTCCACTGCGCCAGCTGCACCCGCGCCGTCGGCGCCTCCGCCACCAGCGGCTGCACCGTCTGCGACGCCACGTCCATGACAAAGTACACGGCCGTCGCCGAGTGCCGCCAGTTCGACTTGCGCTGCACCCCCAGCAGCACCTTTTTCATGTCCTGGCTCGGCACCGCCGTCGCAATGTCGTACGTCATCCCGTCGTAGCGAAACGAGGCCGCCTCGACGAGCGTGCGGCGGGTCTGGCTGGCCTCCCTCTTCTGACTGTCCTGGCTCTCCTGGCTCTCCTCCCCCAACGACCGCACGTCCTCCACTACCAGGTACGGCTGGTTGTCCAGCCCCGTCTCCCGCAGCAGCCCGTCCTCGCCATCCGGCCCCGCGATCCACTGGATGCTCGCAAACCGCGGCGACCACAACCCGCTGTCCAGCTGCTCCCGCGTCACCTTGCGCAGGTTGCCGCGCGACGCCGTCGCCGACGGGTCGTGCTCAAACTCGGACCCGTGCAGGTACGACTCGTGCGCAATGTACACAAACAGCCCGCCCACCCACGTCAGCACAAACACCACCGTCGCCGCCACCAGCACCCGCCGCATGCCCTTGTCCATTTTGGTGTAGCCTCCTTTTGCGGTCACTGTCATCGACAGGCCGTCGCCCCTGTCGCCGTCGCGACCCCTCCCCAGAAACGGCCCCGTCTCCAGGTCGTAGTCGGCGCTGTTGTCGTCCCTGAGCGGGTCCTCGTCGTCGAGGTCCGACAGCCGCTCGCCCATGTCGCCCATCTCGTTCATGTCGTTGTCGTAAAGGCCATCGCCGCCGCCGCCGCCGCCGCCGCGTCTCCGCTGACCAGCCATTCTCCCAGAGGCCTTTTCCGTTTCCGCCACGCGTTCGCTGATGCGTTCAAAAAGGAGGCTCGTCGCCGACACCGTCGACTCGGAATCCAGCGACGCTCTGCCCATCGCTGAACGCTCCGCCATGGGGGGCAGCGGCGGCAGCGGCTTTTGTCCTGCCATCGCCGCAGGGCCGGTCGTTTGCGGGCGTGGGAAGGGAGGGTGTGTGTCGATGAGTCGCTAGCCGTTCCAGCTGTGCTGTGCTGTGTGCTGTGTGCTGTGTTGCGCCGTACACGGCTAACAGACCGAGGATGCGGTCCAGCAGAGAATGCAGCGGTCAGGGAGAAGGCAGAGGTAGTGAGTGACAAATAAAATAAAGGAGTGATTCAAACGATGGTAGGGAGCGTCGACGCCAGCTCCGGATTAGTCGCACCTATTCAGCACCCGATTGGGAACAAGGAGGAAGCTGTTCTTTGACGCGCTGCCACTGAGCTTCCAGTGGCCTTATCGCCTGTCGACGTTTCCGGTCTCGCCACGGCGCTAGCCAGGGGCACGTGCAGCACCCACTATTGATCACCTACGGCCTGCAATGCCACTGTATCTTACGACCCTGCAAAAGGACACACACATTGATGAAATGGTAAATTAAACTCGACATTGATATGGTACATGCGACGAAAACAAACGATACAAATGAGACAGAAACAGGGGAAAATAAAGAGGGAACTTCAGGAAAAAGATCTAGCCTCCACGCCTGTTCGAACACGACCCAACTGAACACGTAGCAATCCTTTTCGCCCTCGTTCGCGCAGTTTTGTCCCTACGCCCTTTGTCCTTGATATGTGTTGGCCAGATGCGCATTAGCATAGTCCCCCTTCTCCATGCACACTTTGCACACCGGCTGCATCGGTGTCGTGAAGCTCGGCGCAGGCGACAGAGGCAGTAGCGTGGGAAGTGTGTAACACCATGGATTGCTACCCCATCCGAAAGGGACCGGTGTCGTGATGGGCACCACCGGAGTCAGCCTCTAGAACCCAAACCCGGTAGGCTGGGGCGCGAAGCCGTTGGCTCCGGCGAACGGAGCAGGGGAAGCCTGACCCATGGCGCCCGTCGGCCCAGCCGTAATCATTAGCCGGTTACCGCCCAGGATCGGTGTGTTGTCTTCAACCTTCTCCTGCTCCTTCTCCTTCACCTTGCGGGCCTCGTTGTCAGCCTTGAGCAGAGACAACTCCTTCGTCTGGTGGCTCAGGAGATTGATCAGGTACGGCATCGTGAAGTCCGTCAGCCCGTTGCGCCACGACAGCTCCAGCACCACATCCGGGCGGATCAGGTCGTAGCAAGCATACAGCATGCCGACGTAGCACTCGCGGTTGCCAATATCGACAAACTAGACGAGTCAGTCAGTGGCAGCTCAAGTCGAACAATGTTGGCGGGAAAAGTAAACTTACGTAGCGCAGAAGCTCTTCCACGACTTCGCTCTTGCCAGAGATGGCCGACGTTTCAACGGCATCCTTCCACAGCTTGTCTTGCTTAGAGAGCGCAATCGACTTCTCCCACCGCTTGTTCTTGCGGTAGATGTTAGCGGCAATCTGGCGGAAGAAGACCAGGTCGTGCTTCTCCAGGCGCGAAGCAAGGTCCACGGGATCGTAGTTGTCATAGTTCTCGACCGAATCCCGAAGCGTCTTGTAGTCCTCCTCCTCGATCAGCAGGTCGTTGATCGCATCGTTGACGGCCCGCTTGTTCTGCGACTGCACGTTCAGCAGGAACGGCTTGATCAGCGGCAGGTTGTCCGACTTCTGGAACATGCGGACGACGCGGTTGACATCAATGCGAGGAGTCAGCACCTGAAGCAGGTCCGTGAGAAGAGACGGGTGCTGCTCCAGGTAGAAGTTGATGGCCTTGTAGTAGATCTCCAGGTTGGCCACCTTGACGACGATCTCCTTGAACTGCTGATGCTCCCACGAGTTCTCCGGCCGCTCCATGACCGCCAGGGCCGCATTGTCAAACTCGTCGTAGTGGTAGTAGCAGAAAATCAGCTCAGGCCAGAGGTTGGCCTCCTCGCAAGCACGAATCATCTTGGGCAGGTTCATGCGGCTCCAGAACAGCTTGAGGTGCTCCATGAGCTTCTCAGGCCGGTACCGGGAGAGTGCAATGCCCAGCTCAGTAAACATGGCCATGTGGGCACGCTCTAGGCCAAGGCCCTGCTCGAGCAGGTTGATAAGCTCGTCGAAGTAGCCATTGTTCTCGTACTGCTTCACGAGCTGCTCCAGCTGGTCGGCATCGACGATCAGGTTGAGGCCGCAAATGAGCGCCAGGCGGAACTCCTTCTTCTCCACACAGGCCTCGTGGACCTCGCGCCACACCTTGATATTGTTGGCCTTGCGAGCCGCCTCCACCGCAGCCTGGTAGTCCTCGAGGTGAACCAGGGTCGTTGCCAGCTTGGCCCAGTTGGAGATGCTCGAGAAGAAGATCTTGGCTGCCTGGTAGAGGCCTTCAGAGTACGCCTTGTCACCCGACTCCTCAATGTTGGCAACATTGGTGCCGTGCAGGAAGTCCTCCAGGTCGGACAGGCTGTCCAGCCGCGCATAGCAGAAGGCCAGTGCGGTATCGATCACAGGCTCCCGCAGCGTCTTCCGAGCCATGAGAAGGAACTTGACCAGCTCCTCGTTCTTGCCAGCATGGGTGGCAATATCGATGACCTCCTCGTAGTTCTTAGGGTCCTGAGCCTTGATGTACGACTCGATGGAGTCGCTGACGCGCAGACCATCGAGCTGTGCCTTGGCCACCCGGCTCCAGACCTCGGGCGTGTCGACCTCCTCGGCGTACGCCTGGGCGCGGTCAATGCTGACGACATTCTCGACGAGAACATTGACAGCGCTGGCATTATCGCCAATCTTCTTGAAAATCTCAAAGGCCTCCTCGTACAGGCCGACGTTGATGCAGGCCGCCGAGATCTCCTGGGGGTCAAAGGCATCCAGCTTGTGAATGTAATCCATCACACGCGCCTTGTCCGCGGTGGTGGCGGTGAACATCAGCAGGTTCTGCAGGCTCTGGTTGTCGCTGAAGGGTGACGGCTCCAGCACGATCTTCTCGAGAAGCTCAATAAGCTCCGCGGGCAGATCGGCCTTGAGGAAGCAGGCAACAGCCTCGGATACCTTGGTGGGATCCGTGCATTCAGGCACAGCCGTCGAGATGACCTGGTCGACGACTGAGCGGCGGTGGATGTTGTTCTCGCTGAGAACGAACTGCCACAGCTCGCGGTCGGCACGCTCCAAAAGGTAGCGTGCCTGAGCACGGTACATGGAGTTCTCGTTTGTCACATTGACCAGCTCCAGGTCGTTCTGGCCCTTGCTGTAGGCGATGTAGGCGAGGTTGGGATCGCGCTTCTCGCAGTACTTGCCGACAGAGAGCGTGTCGTACTGGTCGTTCTCCTTCAGGAACTTCTCAGGGTTGTTGTTCGAGTCAATGTAGATCTTGGCCAGAGCGTTGTAGATGGCCTGGTCGTGGTTGCCTGCAGCCAGGGCGGCCTCCAGGAAAGGCAGAAGCAGCTTAAGACGGTTGCGAGTCTCAACCTCGGAGACGAGCTGGTCAATGGGGATCGGCGAGGTAACAGAGGCCAGCAGGTTCTTGATAATGCTCTCGTCGCAGTCGACATCGAGGAGACCACCAACAACAGCAGGAGTCCGGGAGGGGTTGATACGCTGGACATAGGCCTCGATGGACTTGAACTGCTGGTTCTGGTAGAGGTAGAGGATCAGGTCGTGCACCAGATTGAACCGGTCGCAGACGATGATCAGAGGAAGCTGATCCTGCAGCTTCGCCTCCTTGAGGAAGTTCTTGACCTTCTCGGCATTGTAGTGGTTGCTCTCCCGGCAGATGCGCTCGACCTCGTTGAACTGGCCGATCTTCGTGGCGGCCTCGATATACTTGAAGTGGATCTCGGGGTCTTCAGACAGGTTGACAATGCTGCCAAGGTAGTAGTACAGGCCCTCGGAAGTCTTGTACTTCTCGAACAGGTCCACGAGGCGCTGGGGGCCGAGGAGATCCGAGTATTTGGTGGCAATCTGGACAACAGATTGGAGGTTCTGGCGAATGTTATGCTTCATCATGGCGTCCAGGCAGTCCAGAGACTGCTCGACAGAAAGCTTGCCGAAGAAGGTTGTGAGGAACTCGGGATCAAAATCAGCCGTGCCGGGAATGTTAATCACGACACGCTTGACGGCAGCAGGATCCTCGTAGAGGTCCAGAGCCCACCGGAAGAGGCCGGCCTGCTCGCAGAGGGTGGCGATGCGAGTCTTGTCAAAATGCGAAAACATCTGGTTGCTCAGGATGGCATCTGCAACCTGGGGCGCATTCAGGAGGTTCATCTCCAAGAGACGAGTCTGCAGATGGCCCTGCTCCGGACGGTTCTCCTTCAGTGCATCTATCAAGAAGGCAGTCACCTGGGGAAGCAAGCTCTGTGACTGGAAGACATCGACAGCACGCTCGAGGTCGATAAGGGGGCCACCCTCGTTGTTGGCCAGCATGGTGGCAAACTCGACGGCCTTGTCGGGGTTGGCGCGGGCCACATGCTGCAGAAGCTGCATGTAGTCGGGCTGGTAGCCGACCTTGGTGGCGTAGGGGATGATCTCGTTGAAGCGGTTTGCCTGGGCGAGAGAGGCAACGACCTTGTGTGGGACGTTGGCCTTGAGGTAGATGCGCAGGGCCAGAGCAAGGTCGAGAGGCCGAACGAGATCGCCAAGCTGCTCGGAGCAGAACAGCTTGTCCTCCTTGGCCCACTTCTCCAGAAGCTCGGTCCGCTTCTGGGCGACGACAGGCTGGGCGAGCTCCAGAGTCTCGGTCATGTTCAGGCTGCCCTTGTCGAGCAGCAGGCCAAAGTACTGCAGGATGTAGGACATCTGGCCCGGCTGCTGCGGAAGGCGCTTGAACTTCTCAATGGTCTCGGACGTGCGCAGGAAGCCCTGGGGGGAGTTGGCAGCGACGCGGGCGGCCTCGGTGAAGTTGCCCGAGTTGAAGAGCTGGTCAAACTGGCGAGCGTACAGAGATTCTGCACCGGGAAGGTTGCCCCGGGAAGCAATCTTAATTGCCAACTCGGTATTGGCGGGATTCTGCAGCAGGTAGGGGATGATGGTGCTCTCGTCGACCTTGACCGAGAGGGTCTGGCCCTTGCGGTTGATGCCGACGATGCCGGTTGACTCGGCGTCGTTGCAGGACACAAAGATGGTCTCGCTCGACATGCGGTTCATGAAGATGCATGAGCCGCTCTCAATATCGTACAGATGGATGAAACCATACTTGGTGATGAGGTAGACTATGCCGTACTTCTGCGACACCTGGACGGCAACGGGGAAGTCGTTGACGGCCTCGGCGGGGAAGTAGACGTCGACAGCCTTCTTGGGGAAAGGAGGGTTCGACTCCGGCTTGTCGACCTCGACAATGTGCAGCTTGGCGTGGGTGGCTGTGCGGACAGCAAACACGAACAGCTTGGACGGCTGCGGCGCGCCCTCCAGCTGGTGGGTGGCAAACGAGGCGGCATGGCCCTCAATGGCCTGGCTGACACCACGCTCCTTGGAGTAGAGCTGGACGGAGCCGACGACGCGTCCTTGTTGCTGGGAGATGCCAACGACGGCCATCCACTTGCTCTCGGCGTCGACGCGGTAGTTGATGATCTGGCACGCCTGTGACAAGTCAGCACGCCTGCACCCCTTCTTTCATTCTTTTTGTGTCTTTGCTGCAAGCAAGCAGGGGTTGTTCCACTTACGCTCATGGCGGCGTTCCGCTTGAAGATCTCGACTGGAGCACGGTTGGCCTCGAAAACATCCCAGTGGTAGACACCCGTCTCGGTGACAAGACCGATGGTGGCCTCGTTGATCCACTTCCAGTAGACGACGTCCTCGTTTGTGGTGGCCGAGTTCAGCTTGGCCTTCTTTTCGAGGTCGAAGATCTGCAGTGTTCGTGACTGGGCCCGCAGAGCAATCACTGGACGTGACCAGTGCATGATGGCACTGTCGGCCTTGATTCCCCGCCGCATAACATTGTTGATGTTGTGCAGGTCGACAATGACGACTTCGGGTTGGGCAGCCTCGCTCTTCTTCTCGCGGACACAGACGTAGCGGTCGGACTCTAATGTCTGTAGAATAGGGGAAGACAGCAGGTCAGCAGGGAGAACAACCAACGGCCAACACGGGCGATACGGAAGACGCGTCATTCCCGGGACCTCGTGGAATTGCAGGGTCTGGGGAGACGAACGCAAGAGTTGAAGCCGATGGACGCGTTGTCGATGCCAAGAGAAGTCAACTGGACGATCTCGCCCAGCTTGATAGGTAGCGGTGCCATGCTGGCTGAAATGTGTGCGAGAGCTTCTAGGAGCTAGGATTTGGGAATGCGCCAGCAACGGAAACTTGGCGGGCGGCACTCGGGTTGGCAGATACACGTCGTGGTACCGGTCGGCAGACGGCGGGAGACAGAATGGAGCGTCGTTGGAGAGGTGGTCGCGTGAAGACAAAGTAAAAAAAAGAGAGGACGTAAGGAGTGGGCGAGATTTGGTCGGGTTCCCGCACAAGCGGGAAATACGCGGGTTGGCAAACGCGCAAAAGGCTTGAAAGGAAGAGCACGAAAAAAAGGCGAATTAAGGACAGAGGTGAAGAAAAGAAGCGTGCGTGAAGGCCTCGGAGAGATAACGAGGGAGGATTCGATGAAGGCGGAGGTGGAGAAAAGGGAGGGAGACTTCGGATTTGAAGGAACAGATGAAATTGGTAGATGAGGTTTACCGTAGCCTCTATTTTTCAGGGAGGTCGCTACGTTGTTGTTTCCTTCTTTGGTTACAGCTTGGCAACGCACGAGCCACTCAGGGGTGAATAAGCGTAGCTTCCACGTCACGTGTGTGCTACTAAAGAAAGCGCGCACGAGCAAGGCAGCAGCGAAAACACGAACAAATACGGGGACGGCACGAGCGGAGCCTATTGAAAGCCATGGGAGGGCTGCAAATGAAATCGGCAGCAGCGGAGCTGTGTGTGTAGGCTCTGTGCGGGAGAAAAAAAAATGGATTAAAACAAAGGATTAAAAAAACAGTTGCACAAAACGGTTGCACTCCAACAGGGCAGAGGTCGCGCCTTCCCGCAGAAGTGGCGCAATTGAGAGCAGATGGGCAAGGTCGCACAATTACTACGGAACATAACTTGGTTGGCATTGCACCTGGGCGCGTGCAGTGACGAGGCAGGAAGGAGCCCACGCAAGCAACAATAAAAACCAGCATGACCTCAATAGATCAAATCTGGTTGCCTGGTCGAGCGTGGTGTTCCCTCATCTTACTGTCCTCCACCTCTGCATCCTTGTTTCTCATGCCCAAGTGCCGTCTTATGTCATCTGCATGGCAGAAATGCCATGTGTATTGTGTATTGTTGTAATGTATGCTCAATCATTGCGACCCTTCCCACAGTCCAAGAGGACCAAGAGAGGCACCGCACCCAAGATTGTTCAAGTGGTTCGTTCTCCGTTCTTTCAAAAAGGGTTTGAATCCGTCATGGGATCGCCGCGCGGACGAAAAGACGCCCGGGGGTCCTCAAATCAAAAATTCATTTTCGCGAACGTGAAAAATTGCGTTGTAAATGAAGAAAAAAAAGAAAGAAAAAAGGAGCCCAAAAATTTCGACGCAGAAATTCTATTTTTATGGTGAACTGTTCCAGGCGGAAAGTGGGGTCAATGCCTGAGGCAAGAAAAAAATCAAGTGAAATCAAGTTGAAACTTTTCTTACATAATGCGAGGATGAGAGTAAAGTGGGCCTGCGCGTCTCAGGATTCCCTACCTGCGCTATTCGCTTACAACTGCCGTTGCCGGGAATCTTTACTCGTCCGGACCGCTTTCCGTCGACAAAGCCGACCACCGCGCAGCCGAACCACGACAGAGAACCATGCCGTCACATCTATCGCTCGCATCGTTTCTCCAGCCGCGGCCGAGCAGGCGTGGCCCTCTGGTCATGGCCGGCCAGGCTGCGTGCTCGCCTCTGCGCCCGTGTTTTCTGGCACCGCTGTTCTGGACAGCGGCGCCCTCACCCTCGCGCTCGCCCGCATGCGCAGCTCCTAGCCCCAGCCAGCGGCACTCTTTCCACGCGACGGGCGTGCGGCGTCGCGACCACCACTTTGACACGCTCAAGTTTGTGCAGAAGCTGCAGCGCGACGGCTTTACAGAGGACCAGTCGGTGGCGATGATGAAGGTGCTGGGGGACGTGATCGAGGAGAGCATCCAGAACCTGACGCGCACCATGGTGCTGCGGGAGGACCAGGCCAAGGCGACGTACACGCAAAAGGTGGACTTTGCCAAGCTGCGCAGCGAGCTGCTGTCGGCGGACAGCACCGAGGGCAACACGACCAAGGCAGCGCACGAGCGGCTGGCCAACGACCTGGCCAAGTTCAACAGCCGGCTGCGGGACGAGGTGGGGCGAACACAGGCGAGCGTGCGGCTGGACCTCAACCTGGAAAAGGGGCGGATCCGCGAGGAGGCGCTGGGCCAGGAGCTCAAGATCAAGGAGACGGAGACCAAGATCGAGCAGGAAGTGGCGGCGCTGCGGCAGCAGCTGGAGCAGGTCAAGTTCCAGACGCTTCAGTGGCTCATGGGCGTGTGCACGGGCTTTGCGGCGCTGATGATGGGTGCGTGGAGGTTGTTTATGTGACGGGGGGGGAGGGAGGGGGGGAGCATTTGCAATGGGCTTTGGATTCTATCTACATTGGACAGGCGTTTTTTGGCTGGAAATGAAATGGGGAAACCAAAAGAACAAGAACGGATTGGATAGCATGGCAGACAGAGAGCATCACAGTACATATTCAAAAGAAGAGCAGAATGAACGACATTGGTTGTATGTTTTTATGGGTGACATGTAGAAAATAAAAAAAATAGCGATGCTATGGAAGTTGCGTCCTCCAACCGCCTACTATGGTGTAATGTAAAGGAGCAAAACAGGTCGTCCGGGTTCCCAAAACGGAACACAGGCTACTGTCAAGAAGCGAAATAAAGGGGACATCAGAACCGGCTCCCAGCAACCCGGTCAACTCGCCTATCCACCCTCTGTTTTTTGTATGCTTTTTCTATCCAAATAGCTGCCGAGAGTCTGGTCCGTCCCCTTTGTGTCATTTTACATGTCGCGTACGTCGAAGCCGCGAGCCACAGGCCGCGGGCAGCAAGCTGAGCAAGTCTGTCATGGTCAGCCTGTGTGTCTGGAGAGAGTAGAAGCACCAAAGCACTCACCCTTTACAGGTTGCCCAGGACCTCGCGTGCCGAGTTGTACATGGCGTGCAGGTCGCGGCGGGCGTTGGCGCAGGCGCTGCCGGGGGCGTGGCAGCGCATCTCGATCTCGCGCTTGCCCCAGCACGGCTCACCAAAGAGGTTGCACCACTGGGCATCGGCCTCGGGGCTGGCGTCGCGCTTGGCGGGGCTGACAGCGGCGGCATCGATGGTGCCGATGAGGGCGTTGGCGGCGCGCTTGACGCCCCAGCAGGGCTCGCCAAAGAGGTTGCACCACTGGGCCTCGGCCTCGGCGTCAGCCGCGGCCTCGCGCTTGTCGACGGCGCCGGCCTCGCGGGTCATGAGGGCGTCGAGGATGGCCGGGTTGCCGAGGGTGAGGCCGCGCTCGTGCTGGGTGGTGGCGACGAGGTTGGTGAGGCCGCCGACGCTGCGCACGGCGGTCTTGATGGGGCCGTTGGGGGCGATCTCGCGGCGGGACGCGACCTTGCCCTCGATCTGGTTGAGGGCACCGACAAAGGCGTCGGCCGCACGCTTGGCCACGTCGCAGGGCTGGCCGGCCGAGTGGCACCACGCCGCCTCGGCGTCCGCAACGGCGGCACCGCTGACGCTGGTGGCAGCCGCGGCCAGGATAGCAAGGATTGCGGTGGTCTTCATGATGAAAGTTGGAAAGAGAGAAGTTGGTGTATGTTTAGATCGGTTGAAATAGGAAATGTAGGTGTAGATGTAGATGATGTGGATGATCGTTTGAAATTGTCTGAGGATCGATGGGAAGAGTTGAGGTCCAAGTCGAGGTGGCCATCGAGGCTCTTATAGTTGTGGACGGAGGCGTTGTCGGCCTATTGAGCTCGTCGAGGTTTATTGACGAAGGTGCCCACACGAGAGGCTGCTCTTTCTTTCTCCCACCACGCTTCCTGGTCTCTTCCCACAATTTCAGCTCGCCACACGATATCCCTTTCTTTCCATGAACAGAAACGATAAAAGGAAGAGAAAGAACAGAAAGGCTGGTGATGAAAACGGAGTCCCTGAGATGCATCTCACCAGGTCGATGTGAGCATGTTCATTGTCTCTGGCGGCGCTATTTGCGGCCAGAAGCGGACATCAAGGCACCAGATGGACAAGAGATCAAGGTTTCCGGCCTTTCAGGGGCAGGACAGAAGAAAGGCAGACGAAAGACGGCGGCTGGGGCTGACAGCAGAGCATCAGGTGGGAGACCACACAAAGGGCCCAAGACCCGTTCTGGGCTCCGGTTTCTTCAATTCTGTCGATCATGAGAGAGCAGGGATGCTTCTGTTCACTTTTTCTGCTCATGGTACCTGGTTGGGGCAGCCGGAAATGGTGGGTGGTGGGTGGTGTGGTTTGGCGCTTAGCTATTTTTGAAGTTCTATTCACACCCAAAAGCGGTAATTCCGGCAAACTGGATTCGATGCCGCTTGGCCTCACCACCAACACAGCACACTTTGACCACCTACACGGCGCACTTTGCTGCCGCAATTGGACCAGAAGCAATCCCCTGCAGCTTCTGGGCTAGAGAAGACGACGGAAATAGAATAACGAATTGGATCGATGGCCGTGCCTATCTATGGCCGCGTGGTCCTTCAACGTAAGCGGGCCAACGCAGTATCTCAGGCGAAGCCAACAAGAAGACGCAAACGTTGACCAAGAAGTACTTCTGTCATGCTTATGCTATCGCTTGTATCTTTTTTGCTGCAAGTTTCCTTGTATTCCAGTGATGTGGTCCGACTGTGTCCAACATGTGACCAAAATGTGCCTACCCAAGTGGCGAACAAACTGTCGGTGGTATCTATCCTTTCGGGGCATTTCCAGAAGAGCAATTTCACGGGCCAAAAACCCATGCCAAAAGATGAATCCGGCACCCTGGCCTGTCTTTTGAGATGCAGCTGAGAGCCAAGGTTATGGCAAGGCTAGACGAGTCCTGGGGACGTATTGCGTGTCCGTATCTGCCGCAAACAGAAAACCAGCGAGAGGCAGCATCACTCCGCTGCCATCTGCTTGGCGGCCTCGATGACCATGGCCTCGATCTGCTCCCACCGCCGCGTCAGCATACTGCGCTGGCTCTCCGTGCCCACACCATCGGCTGCCAGCTGCCCGATCTTGGCCAGCGTCGCCTGTGCCTCCTCGGCCATGTCCTCGAGACACTCGGCCAGCAACGCGTCCACGCGGGCTTGCGACAGGGTGTCTGGGCCGTCGTCTTCACGACCACCAACCGCATCTCCGCCAGCACCAAGTCCACCACCGCCACTGCCACCCCCTTCGACAAACTGCTGCCACAGCGACACCAGCCGCCGCGACGAGCCCGCCAGGATGCGACGCAGCGCGACCTGCGTGCGGTAGCAGCCGCCCGGGGTGGCGGCGTCGACCATGTAGCGGCCGAGGAAGCCGATGGCGTCGAGGTCGTCGCGGGCGCTGCGCGCGGCGGCGGCGAGACGGGGCAGGACAACAGCATCCAGACAGGCCTCGTCCCAGGCGTTGGTGCGGCCGTCGAGGATGAAGCCGTACTCGACGAGCAGGGCGTCGTTGGCGTGGGCGCCGTAGCTGATGGGCACCTCGTCGCCGGCGGCGTAGGCGCGGTCGGCCACAAAGGTGAAGCCGTCGGCGGTGTAGGCGACGCGGCAGCCGTGGTCGGCCGCGTGGTTGAACAGGTCGGCCACCGGCTGCATGGCGATGCGGTCCTGGTGCTGCGGCAGCGTGGATGTCGACGTCGACGTCGTGTAGTAAAAGGTACGCGAGTTGACGAGCAGCCAGGCGTGGACGTAGCGGCTGTGGGGGGTGCTGTCCCTGTTGTCCTTGTCTCCGTCGCCCTCTCCGTTCTCTGTCTCCCCCCTTCCGCTCTCTCCCCCAAACGCGGCTCGCACCCCCTCCCAGTCGTGCTGCAGCTTGGCCTTTTGCCGCACCAGCGCCTCCTTGGCTGGCGTCGGCAGCAACGCCTGCAGCCCTGCCGGCCACAGCAGCGGCATGCCGGCCTCGAGGTCTTCTGGCGTCGGCAGGACCGCATCCCAGGCGGCGTACTCGCCGGCCTCGTCGAGCACCAGGTTGGCCGCCAGGATGCCGTGGACCGAGACGTCGTGGTCGAGCTTGCGTGCGAGCGTCTTGGGCACCGTTGCCAGCGTGCGCAGCGCCCGCGTGGGCACCGTGAGGACCGTCTCCCCCTCCTGCAGGTATTAGTGAGCAGACAAAGGCACAAGACGAAACGAAAAAAAATGAGAACCTACCTGAATGTCCCGCGTGGCGACAATGCCGTAGCCTCGGCCGGGCAGCCGGCGAGGGGCAATGGCAGTCAGCTCGACGCCTTGCTGGGCCGCATAGTGCAGCAGTTCCTGCAGGGTGTCGTCCATAGCGACAGCCAGAAAGAATAGCAATAAACCCAAACAACAGCAAAGGCCTGTGTCTACAATACAGACATGGTGTCACGGTAGAGAATCTGTGGATGTCTGTCTCTGTCGTCTTCCGACCCCGTCTGCCCCTGTCTGCTCTGTTGACTCACTCAGGAGTTATGCAGGTCCATCTGGACCGAGGCGACGCTGTCGAGAAAAATTCCTGCACTTAAATGCATCAATTGGGTTGAGTCATCCAACCAGCAATGTCGTCATTTGGGGAAGTTTTAATTAAAGCAAGAGTGTAGCTAGAAAACAAATTAGAAAAATGAGAGAGAGAACAAAAAAAAGGACAATATCAAAATGACGTAGACATTTCTCAGACAAAAAGTGTTGGACAAAAAAATGGCAAAAAATGAATCTCAGCATTCCACGGGACTCGAACTCGCAGCCTCAAGATTAGCTCGAGGGGATGTTAGTGACAGGTAGGTAGTATGAGGGAGACCAGTCTTGCGCGCTACCATTCCAGGTGGTTGCCCCGCCTGTTCCAGATGAAGCTCCATGCTGCTGTAGCACGAGCCACCAGCTAGCGGAACCATTTGAGGTTCTTTTGAAATTCGCTGTATCGCAGTTTACAGACCCATGAATTCACCTCTACCTGCATTCTGCCCCTCCAAGCTGTGATCCCACTGTTCGTCACTGTCACCAGCGCGCCATGTGATTCATCTCCGGCAATCCTTTCCTCCCAGGACCCAAGCACTTGCGGTCAGCGTCAAAGCTCAGCCCCTCCCTAAAGAGGCAGCTGGCGGAGCTGCATCCTGGTCTGGTCAGCCCATGTTATGGTTCTTTTTTTTGGTCTGGTTTGTCACATCGACTGGTCGCCATCGCTGCTTCCCTGAGCTCTCTCAGCCCCCAATCGCCGTCCTCATTGAAGCCATGCGGTAGTCTACGAGCCAAGACACAGGCTGGCTGCTGCGTTTCCTGCCGCTGAAGATCAGTTTAGGCCACCCAGCCGCCTGACGTCACATTGGTGATCGGCGGACGATTTGAAGCCGCGGACAGACGCACGTGGAAGCGCAGAGGGGGAGAGGAGAAGGGACAAGGGGTTTCCCCTGTCTCTTTCCCGTCCTTGCCCCCCCCTCTCTTTGCCCACCGACGTCCAGGCCAGCGTTGCATCAGCGCGGACCACCAGTGTGACAGGACGGGCACGCAAGAGTGACGTTCGAATCGTACAGCAAGGCCGCTCCCCCGCCCACAGACCGCGCCAGGCGGCCGACCGGGGCGGAGCTTGACGCACATCATAGGCTGCCAGCAGGGTGGTCTGTGGTCCAGCGCTGGCCCAAGCCAGGCCAGGGGACCTCTGGGTCATATTCGATGCTCTTTGCAAAAATCCCGTGGCCAATTGGCAGGGCTCCTGGGGGCAGCTCCCCTGTCTACCTTCTGTTTTCGGGAATACGCCAGGATGCAGCCAAGATGGGTCGGGATGCGCCAATGCCAGAGCTGACGAGAGCGCATGCAACCCGGGCCGTGACCGGTACATAAATATGGGAGATGCGTCTGTCCGGCTGCTCTCGAAATGAGTGGCGCCGTTTCTCTCGCATTGGCCGACTGTCTGACTGTCTGACTCCGACTCTCTGCCTGCCTGCCTGCCTGCCTGCCTGCCTGCTTGCCTGCCTGCCTCCTCAGCATGCCCTCCGTCCGCCAGCTGCTCGGCCTCGTGGCCGCGGCTGCTGCCGTCTCGGCCGCCCCCACACCGCTCCACCGCCACCGCCAGCGCACGACGACGCTGCCCGACTATGCGCTGACGTACGCGCCCATCTCGTACCTGTACAGCGGCGAGAAGTGGTTTCCGTCCGACATTGCGACGCACCTGGAGAACACGATCCCCGAGGTGGACTTTGAGGCGGTGGCGGGCTACGAGACGGCGGGGTCGGTGACGCTGGCGACGCTGGCCGACTTCAACAGCTCGGTGGCGCTGACGTCGGCCGACGGCATCGGCGGCACCTCGACGTGGCAGCTGTCGGCCTACGGCGAGCCCGACTCGACTGGCTACAGCGCGGCGCCCGCCACCATCATTGCCGTGCAGAAGAACACGACCTGGGTCGACGTCTTTTACTTTTACTTTTACTCGTTCAACCACGGAGGGTCGTAAGTCCACGAGCGTGTCAACTCTGTGATTCCAAGGCTGACGACCGCCAGCGTCCTCGGCATCGAGTTTGGCGACCACATCGGCGACTGGGAGCACACCATGGTATTTTTTTTTCTTTGTCTCTCTCTCTCTCTCTCTTCGAATGCTAACCACCAGATCCGCTTCGTCGACGGCGAGCCGTACGCCATGTACTTTTCCCAGCACAGCTCTGGCTCCGCCTACTACTGGGACGTCGTCGGCAAGAACAGCGACGGCCGCCCGCTGTCGTACATTGCCTACGGCGGACACGCCAACTACGTCAAGGCGGGCACCGAGGAGTACACGGTGGCCCTGGGCCTCATCACCGACAAGACCGACGCCGGCACCGCCTGGGACGTGGCGCAAAACTACCGCGGGTACTGGTACGACGAGTCGGCCGGCACGTTCAGCCTGGCCGGCGGCGCGTCCACGGGCGGCAACGACGAAGCGTCGGGCGACGAGGGCGCCGACTGGCTGCAGTTCGCCGGCCTCTGGGGCGACGACAAGCACCCGACCAGCTACTCGGGCCAGTACTGCCTCTTTGGCGAGTGCCACTATACGGCGGGGCCCACGGGGCCCGAGGCCAAGAACCTCGGCCGCACGCTCATGTGCCAGGACGAGGACGACTGCTCCGTCTACGACAGCGTCGACGACCTCACCAAGCAGTCGAAGCGCATGTTCGAGGGCAGCGAGGCGGCGTGAGGTCGCACTGTGCGCACTGTGGATAATATCGTATTACAAATGCACTCGTGATGGTATATAGCATGAACACGTGATGAGATCAGAACAAGTCAAAACGTCAGTTAAAAGTAATTTAGTAAATCATGAAGAGCCGGGTGCCAGCCGTGGTATCAGTGGTATCGGTGGCCTAGGTACACCCGTTCTCCTTCTCGAGGGCGAAAGACAAGACATTCTTGTTTTCCTCCCCGTGAAATGGTAAGTTTTTTGTACACAAAAAAAAGAGGCAGCTTGTGCCCATGTGCCTATGCACGCTGTGCTTTTGTTTGTTCGTTCCTCGTAGGGGTCTCGCCGCCTTTTTGTATGTGTGTGTATGATTTTTTGCTGTGGTTTTGGGGGGAGTGTAGTTTCAAGAAAACAATTACTGGCACGTATCACGTGCCTGAAGACGTCGCCGGCGACACCACCATGACAGTTTATTGGGTGGCCGGGGCCGGGGCCACGGCTGGCTCGCTCTCGCCCGGGTGGTGCTCGGCGGTGGCACCGGTTTCTGTCTTGGTGGCCAGCTGGATGGCGGCGAGCTTCTCGGGGTCGAGCTGGCCGGTCTCGTAGCCGATGGCCTTGCGCAGCTGGACCTTGGTCTTCCAGGCGGGCGTGCCAATGTAGGGGATGCCGTCGGGGTCCTCGAACATGTATGTGGTCTCCTCGAGCGTCTTGCCGGCGGTCTCGGGGAAGAGGAGGAAGACGTGGATCAGCATGGCGGTGTTGAAGACGCCAAAGATGATGTACGTCTTCCACATAATGTTCTGGAAAGCCACAGGCGTGAACTGGCCCAGCGCCGTGTTGAAGGCCCAGTTGCCCGACGTCGCCAGCGCCACGCCCAGGCCGCGCAGCCGCAGCGGGAACAGCTCGGGCGGGTAGATCCACGAGGCCGGGCCCCAGGTGGGCGCGTACGAGGCCACAAACAGGTAGGTGCAGGCGATGAGGGCCTTGCCGGCCGGACCGGTCACGCGCATGGACTCGGCGGCGACGCCGTTGATGCCGCCCGGCACCACCACGCCGTACGTGGCCATGATGGCGCCGTTGGCGTACATCCAGATCATCATGAAAAAGGCGCCGACGATCATGGCGTTGCGGCGGCCGTAGTTGTCGATCCAGAAGAGGGCCGGCAGCGTGGTGAAGACGTTGATGACGTACTGGATGGACGAGGCCAGCAGGTTGGCGTTGCCCGAGTAGCCCGTCATGGCAAAGATGTAGCTGATGTAGTACATCATGACGTTCATGCCCGTCAGCTGCGACCAGATCTGCGTAAAGAGCCCAATCATCGTGCGGTTGATCATCTTGGGCGTGAAGAGCTCCAGGTACGACGCATCCTTGTTGGCCGCCTCGAACTCGACGGCCTCGCGGATGTCGGCCAGCTCGGCCCGGGCGAAAATCGAGTTGGGGTCGCCCTTGCCGTGGACCACGGTCAGCACGGTGCGGCACTCCTCCCACCGGTCGTGCTTGGCCAGCCAACGGGGCGACTCGGGCAACGCCAGCATGCCGAAGAAGAGGCCAATGGCCGGGATCATCTGCAGACCCCAGGGAACGCGGAAGGCGGCGGGGTCGGTGGCGGTGGTCGGGTCGCCGCCAATGAAGGAGCAGCCGTAGGAGATGCTGGATGGTCAGGGAGATGTATGGCACAAAAAGAGGACCGGAGAACCTACTAGAACATGATCAGAATGCCCCAGGTGATGGCCCACTGCTGGGCAGCCACGACACGGCCGCGCAGCGACGGCTGCGACAGCTCAGACACGTAGACGGGCACCTGCGACGACTCGATGCCGACGGCGAGGCCGTTGATGATGCGGCCGGCGATCAGCATGCCGATGTTCTGCGACGCACAGATGATGATGGAGCCGATGACCCTGGAATATTAGACAAGAAGAGATACGGCTGGCGAGACAAAACCCACCAGATTATGCAGCCGAGCATGATGGCCCTTTTCCGGCCAAAGATGTCCGTAATGTAGCCAGCCATCAGCGCGCCCAACCATGAACCGCCAGACATGGCGGCCGTCACGCCGCCCTGGCGCACCGACGTCAACCCGGAGCACTCGATGTCATCGGTGTACGGGGGACCCTTGGGGCCGTCGTTGAAGTAGCACTTGTACTGGTTGGTCGACAGGATGGCCGACATGGACGAGATATCGAAACCAAAGAGGGCACCACCTACGACCGCAATGGCCGTGATGAGGTAGATGTTGCCAATCATGGCGAAGGATGAGGGGGGGGTTTGTCCACTATGGGAGGTCTGATGGTGAAGAGAGACAATGTGATACTGGAGTGTGTGGGGGGGGAAGGTTGATTTTATACGACATCCAGAGGAGGTAGGGGGGGGGGAGGCAGGGAACCGAGATATATACCCGGATCCGCTAGAGTGGGAAGGAAACAGACAATGGTACCCAATTAGGAAGTCCACCAACAGGTTTGGTAGCAGAGCACGGGAACAGCTGCAGTGCAGCCGTGGCAAACAGACCGCCGGCTGGAGACGGCCTTACGGCCTCGTCCAATGTCTGGCGGCAGTACAATAACCGGCCAAATACGTGATTTGTGCTGTAAGCGAGGCCGCTGGTTGCATGTCGTGCCTGTTGTGCTTGCTCGTACTCGTATTGCATATACGACGTATCCGATCCGAATACACGTATCTTACCTCTAACGTATCTTACACGCAGACGAGGTTCGGTGTCGCGCTATGGCGATTCGCTACGGCTGGAGAGGGGGGGGGGCTGCACATCACGAACTCCTCAATGGGAGAGCATCTCCGGCTGGCGAGCTCGACCTGCCTCGTCTGGACCTCGGGTGTGCAGAGCCACAGGAGGCTAGAGGAGCAAATTTCCTGATGGCTGGCACGACTATTATTACACGGAGTCAGGTTATCGTCGTATGCCCCAGTCTGCCGGCAATTTTCTGACGGGCAATGGCTCTGCAACGTCTGTTAGACGTCCAATGGCCCTGCAACGGGTTTCCCATGGGCTTCTCCCCGGGCCCCACGTGCCCCATGGGGGGGGGGGGAGGGGGGAGGAATGAAGGCGGTCCCGGCGACAGGCGGCCCCGGCGACAGAAACAGTCTAACAAGTCTACAGGTCGGTTGAGGAGATAACGTGGTGCGCCAGAGGGTGTGGAGATGGGCTGTGATGACGTTCCGGTGAGAAGCTACGATGACGAAACAAGGAGGAAACCTGCCGCCGCCGCAGCTGTCCTGGATGTCCCAGTCCAGCAAGCCCAGCACTCCAGTCACTGTCCAGCACTCCAGTCACTGTTCAGTGGCTGTCCAGTGACCATCGAGTGACTGCCTGACTGCCCGGTGACGTTGTGCCCCACAAACGTCGGCTGCCGTGTGTTCGACGGAAGCGGACATAACCAGCGAGGCCAGAGAGCTTCCCCGATGACATAGCACCGCAGTAACACCGACCAACAGGGCCCGGACCCTCAAAAGGCGTGACCTTCTGGCGGCTGCTGTGCAGCGACTGGTCGGCACGCATGATGGCGGCATGGAGCCTACAAATATTTTAGGCTGAGCTCCTCCAGGATGCCCACTGTGGGGGGCCCCCAGCCATTCTGCGAGATACTTTACCCGGGTGGGTAAGGGCTGGGTCGAGGGGGCGGTGGGCACGCCTGCACATTGGCCTTCGCATTGGTGGCGGCACAATTTAAGCCATGGCTGCACTGCCGATCCTCCGTCCCCGTACTATGATTTCGCACTGTGTTGCACGGTGGTCTGCTTGTGCTTGTCTTTGTAGCGTAGTGTATTCGTACGGGCATGATTACGCTGGGCTACGGCGCACTCGTACGCGCATTCTGCTCAATCCCACCCTGGCTATACGGCCTTGGATACGGAAAAGTCGAAAAGCTGGCATGTCCAGCAGACGACGACAAACAGACGCGCTCCCCTCCCCCCCCCCCCCCCCCCCCCCCCCCCCCGCCCCCCGTCACGGGGCCCCTCCTTCTGTTTCCTTATTGCCTATTTCCGGGCGAGTTGCCCTTGTCGAATTGCCCAGAGCAAGTTGTAAGCGCGTCTATCAAGTAACATTTCTCGCTTTCGGAGCATAATGTTGGCCGATCGCCGATTCTCGGGGATCCTCATGATCGTCATGGTCTTTTTCTTTCTCGTTTGTCAAGCTGACGCTAATTTCCTGATGAAACGAAAAGCGAGGCGATGCGAGGCAATGCGAGGCAAAGCGAGGCTGGCCGAGACTGTGAACGCCCGAGATCCTACGTTGAGGCCGCCGCGTCACGAGCAGCGCCTCCCCCTCCCTCCTCGCCATGGTCTCGCTTGCGAACGTTACATATTATAATCCAGTGGAGTCGAGTCGGTCGCACTAATACCTGATCTGTGGGGGAAATTCGAGATGGTGGCTGGCCTGCTTTGCTGTTGCCTTGCCTGCTTGGTGCTTGGTGTTGATTTGTCCTCGAACGAGACCAGCACAAAACATACGACGCGTGCTCGCTCTAGACCACACTCCCCTCCCCAGCAGCAGCAGCAGCAGCAGCAGTTTTCTGTTCTTCAGCTCGCAGATCGTGATCCACGGCGGCCACGAGGGTGCCCGCACACGACCCGTGGTCCCAGGCCACCTCCCATCCAGGTCGTCGGTCCTATTCTATAGTGCCATGTGGCTCTGCTGCAACCTGCACACCGCGATTCGCGCAAAAAGGCCGCAAACGGAGCGAAGAGGCGACGAGGGGTACCGCAGAGTTTGTGTTTCCGATGCTGTGAGGCCTGTTTCGGGTCGTCTTTTCGTAGCAAGATACTCGTACGCCTCGACAGGGTATGCAGCAATGGTCGCCTGTCTTTTCGCGAGGTCACTCGTACAAATACAACTGGCTGACACACCCGCTGCTCGTAATTCTCCGTAGGGCCTAGCTCCGATTCGGAAATCGCTTGTGCGCTGCTCTGCCGCTGCGCCAAGGCGGCAGCAGCCAGCCAGCAGGCACGGCACTCGCGCAAATTCTTCTTAGTCGCCGCTGCCCGCTGTAATAGCTCTAGCACGCCAAACGAGCACTGGTCAACGCCAACAACCCCCCCTCTAGCCTAGCCTAGCTTGTCAGCTCCCCGGCTCCGTACACATGTAGATATTTCACACACTCGTACGAGCGCCCGTATCCTACTCGTATTGCCCGTACTCGTACAGATGCGCCCAGCAAGCCACTCCTGCCTGCTAGGCGTGCAGCCTAAATGCCTACGAGCAGTGGTGTTGCATGTGGCCATGCTATCTCTGAGCCCCGTTACGCGTTCGTCTGCTACTGAAACGGTCTGGGTACGGAAGAAACATGCTCGTGCTACGAGGACTCGTACCCCCCCCCCTCTCCTCCTCTTACCTACCCTCCAAATAAGGCCTGCAGGGCGATCTGGCGGTCTCTCCTTTCTCCGCTGACCGGCCGACGAATGGGAGCACAATCGGTACCGAGGCCGCCAGCAGCGGCAAACCCGCTCTTCTAACCTGACGGTGGGGGGGTAAGGGGGAATAGGGAAAAGGGAATAGGGAAAAAGGAAAAAGGGAGAAAGGGAAAAAGGGCAAAAGGGAAAAAGGGGAGGGGCATTTTGCTTGTCTACGGTGGCATGCAAAGTAGAACCGCGCAAACAGGCACATGACACTGTTCCATGCAGACTGTGGTGCCGGCGGATCCGAGCAATCTGTTTCGATCACACGTCACAGAAGAGATCCGACAACAAGACCAAAATAGGCCAACAACATGTTGGGCATTCTCAAACCGGCGCGGAGAACTTCCCCAACTTGGCAGCCGGTCGGGAGGGGGGAGATTGCTGCGGATGACCTGTGTGGAAAAGACTCTGCAGCCAAGGGAAAAAAAGGTGCTCACAATTTTGCAAGTATCTTAATAGTCGTACTGCTGGCTAGCTGGGCTAGGCATGCTCGTTTCTCGTCTTCCCACCCGCCACCCACAATGCTCCAAAGTTTTTTTGGACGCCGCCGTTCCCCGGATTTTTTTCTGCCGCTAATATTATATTTTTTTTTTTCCAAGCGTCGTTAGGGCGTGTGAGTAATATTGGTGGGAGGGGAAAAAAAAGTTCTGGGGGGGCTTTGGGGCTTTGCTGGGGTTCAGAACACTAACAAGCACACTATTCGGTCCTGCTGTTTACACGAACGCTTAGTAACTCCTTTATCCTTAAATTTCCTTGCTGTGCCCGCCCATTCTCGTCGCCGCTTCCCGGCTGCAGCAGGTCGCATGGCACATGCGACCCAAGACCGCCTCTCACCACAATTTGTTGCACGCACGGTACGGGTATTACGAGGAGGCACGTACATGATCTTACGAGGCATTACTTCCATCGGCATATGGCCCTAGACGCGGGCCATGTCTTACCCCGATCGCCTGCCGGCTGATGTCAAAAGCTCGGATCAAGCTGCTGCCAAGCCAGCCCGGTTCAGCAACCAGGAACCTAGGCCGCCAAGAAGCCGCGGTTGACCGGACTCCGGGGGAGGGGAGCCCGACAACTGACCGAAATGCATGGGGGGGGGAGAAGAGAGAGAGAGAAAAAAAAAGAAGCTTGTTCCTGTCAGAGCCCAGCCCCCTGGGAACTGCCCACCTGGTCACAGCAACGGTGGCGATGCTCGTGGCAAGAAAAAGTGGCAATGGCATTTGTAGTGGCCCAGCTCATTGCCATTGGCACTGGCTCTCCTCCCTCTCCTGTGTACTCGTGCTGTACTCGTACTCGTAAGATACTTGCTTGCTGCTCTTGCAGCCGACTTCGCAGCCGCTCCATAAATCGTAAACCGAGCAAAACAACCAATAAAAACAAGAATAAAAACAAAACAAAAAACAAAACAAGAAAACAAGAAATCAAATGACAGAACAAGGTTACCAAAAAGAACTTGCAGCGTGCATTTGCTTTGACGCCGTCCGCAATGCTGTCACTCGTATGCAAATAAGGCCCCCCCCTTCCAACCAGAAACAGATCAACCAAGACTGCGACTTTGAGTACGCCCTTTTCCAACGTCCATCCCATAAACCCATCTTCCATCATGCCACGTAGCGGTATGCTGGCGGGCTCGAGTCTTCGATGCGCTCGAGATACTCGCGCGAGATGAGGTCCTCGATGCGCTTCTTAACCATGGCGACCTCGGGGCGGAATAGGCCGGCGAGCTGGGTGACGACCTCGGTGATGAGGGCCGTGTGGGAGAGTTCCTTGCGTTGTCTAGATGGTCAGAGCAGAACAGAAAGAGAAGAGAAGAAAAAAGAAAGAAAAAAGAAAAAAAAGAAAAGAAAAGAAAAACCCACTTCATAATCCGCACGACTGCCGCGTCGACGGTGTGCGAGCGCGTCTGGTTGTTCTTCTCCTCGGTGGCCTTGCGCTCCTCCTCGCCCTCGACCTTGGACAGGGCGTTGATGACGGGCACCTTGATCTTGAGGGCCTTGCTGGCAAAGTGCGCGTTGAAGGCAAAGTGGTTGGTGGGACGGATCGTCTTGCTCATGGGCGTCTTGGCCAGCACGCGGCACTTGGCCGGGATCGACAGCGATGCCAGCGCGCGCGTGAGGTCGCCCGCCGGGATGCCCGTCTTGGCCTGGATCTCGTCGAAGCTGAGGCGCGCGTCGGCCGCCAGCCCGTTGAACAGCAGCAGCACCACCATGCCGTGCGTCGGCGCGTTGAGCTCGTAGCGCCGCTCGCGGCTCAGCGGGCCCTTGTCGTGGCCCGGGACGGGCGGGAACACGCACCGGATGTCGGCGCTGCCGGCCGATCCCACCCATGACAGCACGCGGCCGCTGCGGTTGCGCAGGTAGAACTTGAGGAAGCTCGCCTGCAGCCTCCGGATCTCGGGCGGGTAGATGCAGCCGGCCGGCGCCGTGCTGCTGTCGCTTCTCGCGCCGCCGGTGCCTCCCCCGCCCCGCGACAGGCTGTCGTCCATGTGCGAAGACCGGCCCATGACCTCGGGCGGCCAGTTGTTGCTCGTCAGCACGTTGACGGCCAGGTCGATGCGCGCGTGGCGGTTGCCGGTGCCGGTGCCGTCGTCCTCGTCCTCGTCGAGATTCTCCTTGGCATAGCTGCCGTAGTCGCGCGTCAGCTCGGCCGACGTGGCCATGTCCTTGAACATGCCCTCGAACTTGAGCGTAAAGGTCTTGCCCAGCTCGGCCTGCATGCGCGAGATCATGAGCTTCTCGGCCTCGGGGTTCTCGCTCTTGTTGTGCAGCAGGCGGCGGGCCAGGTGCTTCTGGTAATAGCGCTCGAGCAGGTCCTTTTCGGTGACGTGCTGGATCATGACGGTGGCCTTGTCGAGAGCGGCATCGACCTCGGCATCGTTCTTGCCGCGCAGGCCGCGCTTGAAGTTGTCGTCGATAAAGAGCGACACGTACTCGGCGCTGCGGGTGCACAGGCGGAAGAGCTCGGTGAAGCTGCTGGTCATGGCCGACTGCAGCACAATGTCCTTGTCGAAGCACTCGACCCACAGACGGTCAAACTTTTCCTTGAGCTCGAGGATGTCGTTGACCCATTTGATGGCGGCAGCTGTCTGCTGAGCGGCGGCCGATAATGGAGTGTGGCCGGCTTTCGTGTCTGTTGGTGCTGCGCCTGCTGCGCCTGCTGCTGCCGCTGTGTGGCCAGCCTGTGTTTCTGCTGCCGCTGCTGTGTCGTGCCGAGGTCCCGCTGCCCCCACCGAAAAGTCCATCTCCTTGAGGGCCTTTTCGATCTCGAGGCCGAGGTCGACAATCCGCGACTGCAGTGCCTGCTTTAGCACATTGCGCTTGGTCTCGACGCGGCTGACGAGCTCGTAGAGGATGGCGAGGTCGTCGACGCGGTCGTTGTCGATCATGGCCTTGAGCCCGCTGCCCTCCATGGCCAAAAACTCCTCGAGGTGGGCGGCGATGAGCTCGCGCTCGACGACGCGGGCCGTCTTGGCCTTTGTGACCTGCGAGACGGTGTGGCCGCAGCGCTCCTGCTCCTCGCGCAGGCGGCGGCGGGTCTGCCGCAGCCAGGCGCGGGCGTCGCCGTCGCGCAGCAGACGGGCGCACTCGGCGCGGTAGAAGAGGCGGGTGGCGTCGAGAAAGTCGGGCTCAAACGACGTCAGGTACAGCTTCTCGTCCTCGTGCTCGTCGTCGGTCTCGTAGAGGGCCTCCAGCATGGCGACACAGCTCCGCAGCAGGCCGCGGTCGATGACGTCGCCGTCGCGGTCCATGTTGATCTGGTCGAGGATGACGGCGTTGAGGATGGTAAAGATGGTGGGATGCAGGCCGGCGGGGTTGGCGGAGGTGGCGTCGTCGTCGATGCTGCTGCCGTCGCCGCCGCCGCCGCCGCCGCCACCGCCGGCACCGCCCTCTGACCAGATGCTGGGTGGCAGCGGCGCACGCAGGATGTGGTCGCGGAAGAGGCCGATGGTCGTGGTGTAGATAAAGGGCCGGGTGGCATCCTGGGCGTAGCCGCGGTCGAGGTACATGAGCACGTCGGCAACCATGTTCATAGACATGTTGTGACGCTCCCACGACTCTTTGGTGCCGCGCAAAAACTTCTCGCCCATGGCGCGGCGCTCGTTGGCCGTCGTGCCGGGCACGTTCTGCAGGGCCACGGCCACGAGGCTGCGTGTGACGAGAGCCCAGATCTGTGGGATGACCTTGTCGGCAAAGTATCGCTCCTCGAACTCCTTGACGCGGAAGTAGAGGTCCTCGCCCCGCTTCTTAAGCACAATCTTGTACGAGGCGCGGTACAGCTGCTCAAACGACAGCTTGCCGGCATTCTGGCTGTGGATGTCGCCGAGGGCGTCCTGGATGAGGCCCCAGCTCTGGTCGAAATCGTCGACGCCCGAAGCTTTTGCGACCTGTGTTTGTTAGCTTTGCACGAGAGTGGGCAGGGGGAGTGGGCAGGAGATCTGAGGAGACGCACCCTCCGTGGGGCGCGGATTTTGTTCTTGTGCATCATGTTGTAGGCGTTTGTCGGACAGGGAAGCCGGAAGGCTTCTGAGGTTCACAGGTTCCGAGTCGGAGGGAAGTGGTGGTATGCGGTGCTTGGCGGGGCTGACAGGCTGCTCGGCGGTGCCCGACGGGGCAGGGCGTGTCGTTGTCTGTATTACAGGTCGGTCACGGCGTGTGATGTGTCGGATGTGAGGAGGGGAGAGAAGACAGGCAGGCTCGGGAGACCTCGAGGCAGTCCATGCAATCCATGCAGAGCACGGCACCCATTGGAGATCCCCTGACACACAGAATGGGCGAGGGCCAGAGACAGGCGGCCGACGTGGCGGGGCGAGCACAGGAGGAGCACCACTAGCAGACAGGGCGGGCGTGTCTGCTCCCAGATCCCAGGGTTCGTCGTCCTGCAGCTTCGTCTGCCGTCAAAAAGTCGGGCGGCTGCGGTCTGGGTGATCCGTTAATTTTTTTGGCCTGCTTTGTGTGTTTGGGGGGTTGAACTGTTGGACAGGCAAGCAGGCACGTAAGGAAGGCACACCCCGCTAGCGGATGGAAGACCTGGAGGGTGGGAGGTCGCTGGCCAATGGAAAGGTACTGAGAGGTCCCGCTAAGAGTGCAGAGTACCCACCTATGGAGGCAAAAAGCTGAACGTCGAATCGTCGATGAAAATGTGAGCGATGCAAAACCCGGAAGAAGCGGTTGTCAGACTTTCAGGACATTTTCGCCAACACCAAAGACGTGCCGGCCAACAAACGTTGACGAACCACCCACACCATGGCCTCTCGAGCAGCTGCACCGGCTCGCGCAGCCATGCGTTCGCTCGCACGGCCAGCTCGGCGTACGCTGACGCCATCCTTCGCCATGCCGACTCCTCTCCTGCGTCCGCAAACGCTGCCCGCCTTCCACCCTGCGGTGAACTCGTCTCTTTTTGCCCGCCACGCACACAACATCCCACGGCCACCGCCGCCCTCATTGCCAGAAGCAGACGCCAAATCCACCGACAGCACCAGGACCGGCCTCGCGCCGCACTACGAGCTCACCCTCACCTGCGTCCCCTGCGGGACGCGCTCCGCCCACAACATATCCAAGCAAGGCTACCACCACGGCTCCGTGCTCATCACCTGTCCGTCGTGCCGCAACCGACATGTCATCAGCGACCACCTGGGCATCTTTGGGCAGGCCGGGCAAAAGCAGTCGCTCGAGCAGATCATGGCGGCCAAAGGCCAGCTCGTGAAGCGGGGCACGCTGGGCGAGGACGGGGACGTGGAGTTTTGGGAGGACGGCACGTCGAGCGGACGGGCGGCGCGGCTGGCTTCCGAGGATGTGATGCTGCCGGCGGGAAAGACGAGTAGTGACAAGGCAGAAGGCGGCGGAGAGAGCGGCGACGCGCCAGGCTCAACGTTCAAGTGAGGCTTGGAACTGTATGGCTTAAAACCTGATACCCCCTGTATTCTACTGTACAATGAACAACTGCTTAGACTCCAGACGCCAATCTGCCAACGACTTTTGCCAGCCTTTTTGTTCTTCCCGAGCCTCTCGTCCGTCTGCAGACTCTGGCTACCCATCTCCCTCGAAGGCTTGCCTGTCATGGTTGTCCTCGCTCCATAACAGCGGGTGCGGGCACAGACCGGGGGGCGTATTGCACAGGAAGGCGCGGGTGCTTCACACGATGCCGCCTGTCGACAGAAAAAAGCGCTCTAGAGCGTTCCACAGGTTACCGTTCGACATGCCGCCGCTGTCAAGTGTCGTCCCAAGCGGGCAGCCAGCGCTCGTCGATCGGCAGCAGGGCATCGTCGGTGAGGGGTGCAACCTCCGTGAGGTAATAGTAGGTTGGGTGTGTGATTGATGTTGATGTTGTTGTGTTTCCCCCGGGTCGCCACTCACTCTCACTTGGCGTCCGAGGAAGCTGCATCTTCCTTCGGCTCACCCTCGCCGTCAAAGCCCAGCGCGTCCAGCTCGCGGATCAGTTCGCTGATGCGGATGACCTTGGCGATCTGCTCCGGCAGCAGCGCCTCGCCGCCGTCGCGCTTGCTCTTGAGCTCCTTGGCCTGCTTGAGCTTCTTCTTGAGGCCGCGGGCCTTCTTTTCGCGGTCGGCCTGGGGGTCGACAGCGGGCGCAGGCGCTTCATCAGCCGCCTTGGCCTCGGATTTTGCCTCTGCCGGCGACTCGGACGCTGCCGCCGCCACCGCCGCCGCCTTCTTCCGGGCCTCGCGCCGCTTGGCGTTTTTGTTGGCCGCTGCGCTGCCGCTGCCAGTGGTGCTGCTGCTCCCACTCCCAGCAGCGGCGGCGGCTGCACCACTGCCCGGCGTCACGGCTTCGGCCCCCGGCACACCGCCCTTGTAGCGGTTGCGGAAGCTCTCGGCGGTGCGGTTCTTGTAGATCTCGACATCCTCAGGCGGCCGATAGCCCGGGCGGATCTTGATGGCTCGCCGTGTGCTGCCGTCGGCGCGCGTCGAGGCGGGAATGTGGCGCTCGCCGCTGGCCTCGTCGGTGATGATGCCAGCTGTCGTCGGCTGGGAGGACATGGTGGATGTAGGGGCGGAGCGCCAAGGGTGTTCTATATATACAAGTACTGCCTATCTGCGCGTGGGTGGGATTGGCCTCGGTTTTTTTCTGTGCCGTGTCTTAATTTTGGGCAAGTGCGGGCGCAAGACATGCGGCTATCCAGCTTGGACCAATCAGTTGGACCAATCAGCGGCGACCAGTTGCTGGTTAGTTTGAAAAATACGCCCCAGCGAGTAAACGAGAAAAAGCGGCATTGACGAGAGTTTCCGAAAAAAAACCACCCAACCACAAAAACCCGCATCCCACCGATTGCTTTCCCCCAAGCTCGAACCCACGTCCATCTCTCTCCTCCGCCCGCCGTCCGAACCTCGCACACGTCGTGTTTTGATTGCCGTCGACAGACTCTGCCGCCACAATGGTAAGGCCATCCAATGGCTGCGGCGCTGCGGCGCCCCAGCTTTCGCCCGAAGCTTTCCGGCCCCCCCATTGCTAACCGTGTCGTCTGCAGTCTTCCACTTCTTCGACCTTTTACAAGCAAGTCCACGCCCACGGCGCTGTCTACCTCGGCCGACTCGAACCGCGCGATTTCGCTCTTCGCTCTATCATGCTAACATGCCTGCCCTCTCTCTAGCCTCTTCTTCCGGAAGAACTACGCCATGCTCACGGTCGTTTTCGGCGGCGCCTTTGGCTTCCAGATGTAAGCGCCGCTCGACCGAAACCCGCGATGGAGGAGCCGGGGAGGGGAGGAGGGGCTCTGTTGACAGGAATTGGCAATGGTGGCAATGGCTAACGCGTCTTTTTGCGCACGTCTAGGGCCTACGACACGGGCATGAACCGGATCTGGGACAACATCAACCGCGGCGTAAGGCATCCTCTGTTTATTTTTGTGCGTGTCTGCGTGTGTGTCACAAATGCTAACATTGTCTGCAGCGGCAATGGAAGGACATCCGGTCAAAGTACGTCGAGGGCGGCGACGAGGACGAGGAGTAAGGGAGGGTTTTGACGATACGCGGCAACGAGGCGACAACAACCTAATGGGGGAGGACCGCGAGAAACAGCCTCTCCCGAAGACGGGGCCGACCATGGGACACGAATACCGAAAGCTGGGAGGCGGCTATGTACAAAAAATACGTATCGGACAGTGATACCTACAGCGCAATAAAAACGTGAAACCAAAGCGGATGCTGCGGCTGCTGCCTGTGCCAAGAAAGACGTCGCCCCTGGGAGGGGAGGGGGGTTCGTGGGAAAGCATGGCGACTCTCCTTCGGTGGTGTCTGTTTGGAGAGAGAGAACGTGCTCGCATTGCTGGTGAGGCGCACCGGCCGGACGACCCGCGCACATCACGACAGGGCTTCTGACACTGATGCCAGCTGTAGTACGCGTAAACGAGCTAGCACTCTGACAGCGGGCTGCCTCTGCCCTCGCTTACAGATGCCCTCGTCATGAAGTCGCCTCTGGTTGTTGACCAGGCTCGCCACATTGGCCGCCGTCTTCCATCTCCAGGCTGTGATGAATAATACAGCAGGACGTAAAGACCCGTAGCACAATTGGGGAGCCAGTAAGGACGCTCCTGCCTATTTGAAACCCCGCCCCAGTTGCCGCTTCCCATTTTCAACGCCCCACTGCCTGCCGAGCCAGTCGGCACGTCACACTCCTATGGCACAAGCAGCCATAGGGCAGCTTCTAGGAGGAATTTTAAACTCCAACAACGCAGGCAAAGTCAGACGCGGAAAACGAGGGTTGACTGCACACACGAGACCATATCGAAATCTCTTTTGCTCCCCAATCTCTGTACGAACTAGAACCATTGCTTTTTTCACCCTCTTTTCGGCCTGAGCTCGCGTTTCACCGCCCATCCCCCACAGCTCTCGCGGCCGTGGCCCCATGAAATGCCCGCAATCGCGGAAGCAACTTGACGACGAGCGGACAGCAGAGCTTCCGGCTCAGGCATTCCCAGAGATGGAAGGGGCGATGAGTACACAGGAGCAGCAGCTCTGCGAGTTCCTGATGGGGCTGGCAGGGCGGCACGGGTGCCGATACAGCGAGACAGCGGAGCGCGAGCTGCTCATCAGCCTCTTTTGGTGCATGGTGGGCGGCAACCGCCACTACATGGAGTACCTGTTCCCGCGCACGGGCGGGCCGGTGTGGGGGGGCACGCTGAAGCTGCGGGAGGCGCAGGGCGCGGTGAACGGGGCAGAGTACACGGAGGCGGCGCGCGGGCACGCATGCGGACACATCTTCCGTTCGGGCGAAGCAACGTATGCGTGCAAGACGTGCAGCACAGACGACACGTGCTGCCTGTGCAGCCGCTGCTTCGAGGCGACGGACCACCGCGGCCACATGGTGCGCATCAGCGTGTCGCCGGGCAACAGCGGGTGCTGCGACTGCGGCGACGCGGAGGCGTGGAAGACGCCGATGTTCTGCACGATCCACTCGGCGCTGGACCGCGACGGACGGCCGGCCAAGGATAAGGGAAAGGCACCCGTGGGCACGCCGGCGGACCTGGAGGACAGCATCCGCATGACGATCAGCCGGGCGCTCGACTTTATGTGTGACGTGATCAGCTGCTCGCCCGAGCAGCTGCGGCAGACCAAGACGGTGCAGTCGATCCAGAACGACGAGCGCATGTCGCGGCTGTCGGCGACGTACGGCGGCGGCGACCCCGGCCCACCCGACGAGTACGCGGTGCTGCTGTGGAACGACGAGAAGCACACGGTCAACGAGGTGATGCACCAGGTGGCGCGGGCGTGCCAGACGACGCTGCCCGAGGGCCTGACGCGGGCGTACGAGACGGACGAGATCGGCCGCAGCCTGCTGAAGCACTCTTCGAGCATCGAGGGACTGCTCAAGGTGGCACGGACGCTCGAGGACATCAAGGTGACGGTGACGATCCGGTCGTCGCGCGACACGTTCCGCGAGCAGATGTGCGGCAGCATCATCGAGTGGCTGGGCGACATTGCCGGCTGCAGCGTGGGCGACGACCACGAGGTGCTGCGTCGGGTCGTGTGCGAGGAGCTGCTCAAGCCATGGCGCCGCGGCAGCCCGGCCAGCCACGCCGTGGTGGGCGAGCACGGCATCGACGACGAGGAGCTCATGTCGAAGCGGGCCGACGAGTTCAATAACTCGGTCATTGCCCACGAGCTCGACCTACTTATGACACGACGGGCCGCCCAGGCCGGCGGTAATGGTGAGGGCGACGACGATGACGACGACGACATTGATGCCGACATTGACGAAGACGGCATGGACGAGGACGAGGACGGCGGCAACGACATGGATGACGACGACGACGACGACCGCGGGGCCTTGAACGAGGCCCTGCGGATCGTGCTGGGGGCCGGCGTGATCGATGATGACAATGGAAATAGTAGTAACAACAACAACAATGACGGTGACGTCATGATGATCGACGTGGCCTCGGGAAGCGGAGGCGGCACCGCGGCAGGACCGTCGGGCACCCAGGGGGAAGAGGAGGGGGAGGGGGCAGCCGCGGCCGAGACAAACCGGTCTATGCCGGCACCCGCCAGCGCAGCAAACGCCGTCTGGCCGCCGTCGACCGACATGCTGGAGGAGTACGAGGCGACGCTGGCCGGGTATCCCGCACCGCCGCCGCCGCCGGCAGCCGCCGCCGCTGCCGCTGCCGCTGCCGCCGTGCAACAGACACCGACAGGCGTGCCAGCACGGCCGCACACCACCTCCGGCCTTCCCGCTGCCACCCCTCGTGCCCCCCCTCCGGCCGCCACGGTCCCCCGCCGCAACGTCCGCGACCGCGACATCACGCCGTCAGACTCGGACACGGCTGAGCCGCTCATTGCGCCGTCGACGTACGCCAAGGTCGGCGTGGACATCCCCAAGACACCCGGAGCACAGGACGCGGCCGGATCGGCGCAGCCGCCCAACCCGGGCCGCTACTGGCTCGGGTCGCCGGCGGCGTACCGCGAGCGCGAGGGCGTGCCGCCGGCCGAGGACCTCTTCCAGCACGTGCGGCTGGACTGGCTCATCCTCTTCGACCTGCGGATGTGGAAAAAGGTGCGCAACGACCTGCGGGCGCTGTACATCTCGACGGTGGTGACAATCCCCGAGTTCAAGCGGGTGCTGGGCCTGCGGTTCGCCGGGCTGTACACGACGCTGGCGCAGCTGTACCTGATCGGCGACCGCGAGCCGGACCACTCGATCATCAACATCTCGCTGCAGATGCTGACGACGCCGTCGATCACGGCGGAGATTGTCGAGCGCGGAAACTTTTTGACGAGCCTGATGGCGATCCTGTACACGTTCCTGACGACGCGGCAGGTGGGCCACGCGTGGGACGTGTCGTCGAACGCAGTGCTGGCGTTCGACTCGGGCACGGTGACGAACCGGCGCATGTACCACTTTTTCGTGGACCTCAAGTACCTCTTCAGCTCGCCGCACGTGCAGGAGCGGCTGCGCACCGAGGACCGCTACATGATGCAGTTCCTCGACCTCGTCAAGCTGCACCAGGGCATCTGCCCCAACACGCGGGCAGTGGGCGAGCACGTCGAGTACGAGACGGACACGTGGATCAGCGCGTCGCTGATCACGCGCGAGATCAACCGGCTGTGCCGCCAGTTCGCCGACGCCTTCCGCGGCCTGGGCGAGGCCGACTTTGTGCACCTGGCCCGCGCCATCCGCTACGTGGCCAAGACGGTCGTCATCCACGCCGTGGGGGCCGAGCGGCAGCGCTTCGCCCAGGCCGAGATCCGCGACGAGGTGCAGTTTGCCACGCTGTCGGACCTCGAGTTTGACAGCGCGGCCGGCGCAGCCGGCGCGGGGGGCTACCGCGTGGTGCAGTTTGTGGTGGAGAAGCAGCCCATCAGCTTCCACCACGCGCTGCACTACACGCTGTCGTGGCTGGTCGAGTGCGGCAAGGCCATGCCGGTCGACAGCCTGCGGGCGCTGCTGAGCTTCTCGGCCCCGGAGCTGCGGGCGGCCCCCCGGTCGATGGGCCGCAAGGCCATGCCCCGCCACGACTACGGGCCCGAGGACTACCTGATGGCGGCGTTCGACTACCCGCTGCGCGTGTGCGCGTGGCTGGCGCAGATGAAGGCGGGCATGTGGGTGCGCAACGGCATCAGCCTGCGCCACCAGGCCGGCACATACCGCGGCGTGGGCCAGCGCGACGTGGCCCACCACCGCGACATCTTTCTGCTGCAGACGGCGCTGGTGGTGTGCAACCCGAGCCGCGTGCTGGCGTCGGTCATTGACCGCTTCGGCATGGAGCGCTGGGTCAAGGGCTTCTTTGAGCAAAAGGCCGAGGTCCAGGACGACACGCAGCACCTCGACGTGGTCGAGGACATGATCCACCTGCTGATTGTGCTGATCAGCGACCGGACGTCGCTGTTGGAGGGGGAGGGCGGGGACGGTGGTGACGGTGGTGACGGTGGTGACGGCGACAGCGACGCACAGCTCATGGCCCTGCGCCGCGACATCATCCACGTGCTGTGCTTCCGGCCGCTGTCGTACACGGACATCTGCAACAAGCTGCCCGACCGCTTCCAGGAGCAGGAGGCCTTCCAGAAGGTGCTGGAGGCCATGACGACGTTCAAGCCGCCCGACGGCAACGCCGACGTGGGCACGTTTGAGCTGAGCCCGCGCTTCATCGAGGAGGTCGACCCCTACATTGCGCATTACAACAAGAACCAGCGCGAAGAGTCGGAGATGGCGTACCGGGCGTGGATGGCCAAGAAGACGGGGCAGCCGGTCGAGTCGATTGTCTACGAGCCGCGGCTGCGGCCCATCCGGTCGGGCGCCTTTGTGGGGCTGGGCGCCTTTTTGTCGACGGGCGTCTTTGCCCAGCTGATCTACTACTCGGTGCTGTACCCGCTGACGGCGGAGCAGCTGACGCCCAACGTGGCGTTTTCGCGGGTCGAGACGTTTCTGCAGATTGTGCTGCACCTGGTGCTGATTGCGATTGCCGAGGACGGCACGGAGGAGGAGGAGGGCAGCGGCGAGCACAGCGGCGAGCACGCGAGCGGAGACGGACACGCCGACGGACACGCCGACAGGCCCTCGTTCATCCACCTCGCCCTCAACCAGACGGCCCGCAGCAACTTTATGACGGACGCGCCCGCCGCCAAGACGATTGTGGCCCTGCTGGACATGCTGTCGTCGCGCAGCGCGTTCAAGTCGTGCCACGCCAAGATCGCGCTGATCCTGCGGCGCATGCGTCAGAAGCGGCCGCGCGACTTTGACGCCGCCTATGCGCGCCTGGGCATCCCCGTCGACCGCATCAGCACGGCGTCGCCGGCCGCCAACAGCAGCGCCGAGGAGGCCGAGCGCGAGCACAAGAAGCGGGCGGCACTCGCCCGCCAGGCCCGCGTCATGGCGCAGTTCCAGGAGCAGCAAAAGAGCTTCCTGGCCAAGCAGGGCGACATTGACTGGGGGATCGTGGACGACGAGGACGACGAGGACGGCAGCGGGGGCGGGGACGTGGGCGAGGACGGAGGCGAGGGCTACGGTCACGGCCACGGCCACGGACTCGGCGACTATGACTACGACGGCATGGATGCCGGGTCGGCCATGGCAGACGCGGAACCGTCAACCCCCAAGACGGTCTGGAAGTACCCCGCGGGCACCTGCATCCTGTGCCAGGAGAACACGGACGAGCGGCGGCTGTACGGCACGTTTGCCTTTTTCACCGAGAGCCTCATCCTGCGCCAGACGGACCTGCAGGATCCAGACTTTGTGCGCGAGGCAGCGGCCACACCGGCCAACCTCGACCGCACGGCCGAGAGCATCCGACCGTTTGGCGTGGCGCGCGAGAACCGCAAGACGCTGACCAAGGTGGGCGCGGACGGCGAGCGGTTCGAGGAGGAGCGGCAGGCCATCGGAAAGGGCTTTCCGTCGCGCAACTGCCAGCCGGGCACGCTGTCGGTGGGCTGCGGCCACATTATGCACTACCACTGCTTCGAGGCCTACTACGACGCCACGCTGCGGCGCCACCACCAGCAGATTGCCCGCCACCACCCCGAGGACACGGACCGGCTGGAGTTTGTGTGTCCGCTGTGCAAGGCACTGGGCAACGCCTTTCTGCCCATCGTCTGGCGGGGCAAGGAGGCGTCGTACCCGGGCGTGCTGCGCGCGAAGCAGCCCTTTGCCGCCTTCCTCAACGACCACATGATGGCCACGGCCGTCTACGTCATGGGCGCGCCGCGGCCGCCCGACGACCTGCAGCACACCTTTAGCCGCTACATCCAGACGGCCACCGTCAGCACCATCCACGAAAAGGCCGCCTGTCTGGTGGCCGAGGCCTGGGACACGCCGCCGAGCCGGCACGGGGGGGGCGGGTCCGGAGCAGGGACGCCCGTGAGTGCGGTGTGGCCGATTGTGCAGCCGCCAGGAGGAGGTGTCGGCGGTGTCGGCGGTGGTGTCGGTGGCGGTGGCGGTGTCGGTGGCGGTGTCGGCGGTGGCGGCGCCGGTGTGGTCCTGCCCAGCAGCCGAGGCACGGCTCTCCACGGCCACGGCATCATGCGTGAGCTCGTCTCGGTCTACCGCCGGCTGTGCAAGACGCTGCGCACCAACGAGCTGCTGTGGCCGCACGAGGCCCACGAGCTCGAGGCCCTGGACGTCGACCAGCTGTGCGGCAGCGAGACGCTGGCACGGGCGGTCGGCTACAGCATCTCGGCGGTGGAGATCCAGCAGCGCGGCAGCGACGCCGAGTACGGCATGACGCTGCTGTCCAAGATCCCCGAGCAGCAGCTGACCCACCTGCGGATCCTGTGCGAGACCGTCTCGGCCTACATTGCCGTGGGCGGGCTGCGCTACGCCGGCAACAACCGCGTCGAAGAGGAGCACCGCCGCGACAGCGAGCGCCAGCACTGCCAGCTGTTCATCGCCCAGTACCTGGACGAGGAGACGGAGAACGCGCGGCGGCCGGTCGACCGCTACGCGCCGCTGCTGAGCGTCGACCCCTTTATTTTCCTGTGCGAGGCCGTCTTTGGCGTGCAGCCGGCCCAGCACCTCGAGCTGGCCCACCTGCTGCGCATGTGCTACCTGGCCGAGCTCGTCAAGGTCGTCTACCACGTGGGGCGCAACGTACCGGTGTCGGCCTGGATCAACATGCTGATGCTGGATCCGGCGGAGACCGACCTGGACGGCCGTACCTCTGCCCTGGCCAACTTTGCCCGCTTCTGCTTCGCCGTCGTCCAGCTCGACCTCGACGCCTGCACGCAGCCCAGCAGCTCGCTCGTCGACGCCTCCGTGCTGGCGGCCGACGCGCCCGGCGAGAACCGCGGCTTCGACCAGCCCGGCTTCGAGACCTTGGCCGGCTACTACCGCTTTGTCCAGCGCTACGCCCTCGTCTTTTTGCGCAAGAGCGTCGTGCTGATGTACGCCCACGGGGGCGTCGACTTTCAGAGCCACGTGTCGCCGGCCCCGGAGCTCGACGAGCTCGACCGCCTCAGCGAGGCGCTGCGTCTGCCGTCCTTTGACGACATGTGCGCCGCGCTGACCGACCGCGCACCCGCCTGCGGCTGGCCGTCGTCGGTGGCGCGGCTGGTGGGCGGCTGGATCCGGCACAGCTTCGTTTACGGTCGGCGGGAGGGCGGTGGCAGCGGCATCGGCAGCGGCAGCGGCATCGGCAGCGACGACAAGACCAAAACACTATCCTCGGCCGTCCTCAGCCACCCCGGCATCTTTGAGCTCGTCGGCCTGCCCGCCCACTTTGACCAGCTGCTCGACGAGTGCACGCAGAGCCGCTGTCCGACCACGGGCAAGGACGTGTCCGACCCCATGATCTGCCTGATGTGCGGCACCGTCTTCTGCGCCCAGGCCATCTGCTGTCTCAAGGAGGAGCCGGGGCCGCGGCGGCAGGCCCGCCGGCGCATCGGGGGGGCGCAGCAGCACATGCGGAAGTAAGCAGGATCTCTCTTAAAACCAGACTACATGAACCACCCGCTAACCCCCCCTACAGATGCCAACGCAACATCGGCCTCTTCCTCAGCATCCGCAAGTGCTGCATCTTTTACCTGCACCGCCTGTCCGGCTCCTACGGCTACGCCCCCTACATTGACAAGTACGGCGAGGTCGACCTCGGCCTGCGCCACGGCCGCCCCCTGCTGCTGAACCAACGCCGCTACGACGCCATGCTGCGCGCCCTCTGGCTCGGCCACGGCATCCCCAGCTTCATCAGCCGCAAGCTCGAGATGGACATTAACAACGGCGGGTGGGAGACCATATAGTGGGGGTGGGTGGGGGTGACGACTGAGGGTGACGACGGATGGTGACGACTGACGACTGTGAGGACTGTGACGGAGACCTCGAGGAGCTGGAAAGGAGGACTGGGAGAGGGGTCTGAATTGTAGGGGCTGTGAAGGGCTGTGAAGGGCTATGTGCTGCGGCCTGTTCACCCTTTTTGATGCCATTGCCCCAGGCTAGACTGTTTTTGGTTTCATTCTTCAACTCGTAGACATTCTCTAGATGCATGCTCGTACGCTGTAGCGTGTTCACGTGACCAAGCCGGGCTTGTTGTCCGGCTCAGTGTCGTCCTTTGCCTGGTCTTCGTCCTTGTCCGTGTCCTTGTCCGTGTCTTTGCCCGTGTCTTTGTCCGTGTCCATGCCCGTGTCCATGCCCGTGCCCGTGCCCGTGTCCTTGCCCGCCTCCTTGCCCGCCTCCTCACCCGCCTCCTCGGCCTCAGCCGGGCCTGCCTTGCCCGCGGACGTCCCCCCTCCGTGCCGGTACACGTTGATCCAGCCGTCCTGGCCGCAGCTGACCATGGTGGCGCCGCACACGTCGACCCAGAAGCACACGCCGCCGGCGTGGGCGCCGCGCAGCCGCTGCACAATGGCCTTGGAGCCGACGTCCCAGAGGACGACGTCGCCGTCCTCGCTGGCGGCGGCGACAAAGACGGTTTTGTGGCGGTCATGGTTGCCCTGGTCCGAGGTGTTCGAGGTGTTCGAGGCCGTGTCCAAGACGCCAAAGCAGCCGCCGGTCGAGTAGGCCTTGTTGACGTGTCCCTGGTACGTCTTTTTGACGACGCTGGGCTGGGCGACATAGTCCCAGAGGCGGACGCACGAGTCGAGGTTAAAGGCCAGCACGTAGCGGCCGTTGGGCGAGAAGCACACGTTGGTCACCGCGGGGTTCTCCTCGAGCAGGAGCAGCGTGCGCAGGCACTGGCCGGTGCCGGTGTCCCAGATGCGGCTGTGGTCGGGTTAGAGGTGGTTGCGAAAACACAAGAGGGGCAAGAACTCACATCAAGCCGTCCGTCGAGCAGCTCACCACCAGCGTGCCGTCGCAGCAAAAGTCGATGCCGCTGACCGGATCGCTGTGCGCCGGCAGGCTGCGCATCAGCCGGCCCGCCCGCACGTCCCACAGAAACACGGCCTCGTCGTAGCTGCCGCTCGCCAGCATGTTGCCCTTGGGCGAGAACGCCAGGCAGTAGACGTAGTTGTGGTGGCCCAGCAGCGGCAGCCGCGTGCCGCGCACGCTGCCGCTTCCGGCCGATGCTGTGGCTGTGGCCGTGGCCGCCGCCGTGGCCGCCGCCGCCGCCGCCGCCGCCGCAGAGGTGGCGTCACCCCCCCGCCGGCCCCGGCCGTGGTGGCGGCCGGTCGTTTTTTCCACCCCGCCGCCTCCAGCCTCACCATCACCATCGTGGTCATGCCCGGCCGCAGCTGCCCCTCCGCTGACGTGCACCAGCGCGTGCGCCGGCTCCGCCGTCACGCGGTCCCACAGCCGGATCGACTTGTCGTCGGACCCCGTCGCCAGCGTGTTCGAGTCCGGGCTCCAGGCCAGACACGACAGCCCGGCCATGTGGCCCACCAGCGTCGTCATGTGCACCCCCGTCGCCGCGTCCCAGATCCGCGCCGTCGCGTCCGCCGACGCCGACGCGATCCACCGCCCGTCCGGCGAGATGCGCACCTGCGAGATCGGGCCCGCGTGGCCCCGCATCGCAAACACCCGTCGGTAGTGCGGCCGCGGCGATGCCGAAGCTGACGACCCTTTATCTGTCTTCGTCTTGGTTCGTCGGCGGGCCCCGGCCGACGCGTCCGAGTCTGAGCCCGAGTCTGAACCCGAGTTCGAGTTCGAGGGCGTCCGAGACCGCGACCGGGACTCTGACAGCGAGCTCGTCCTCCGTGGCCGTGTCCATCGCGAGCGCGGCGACCGGGACCGCGAGGAGGATGACGACGAGTGGTAGCGTGCGTGACGCTCGGAGCCGGATCGCGAGTGAGATCGAGAGCGAGAGCGAGAGTGCGACTCGGATCGGTATCGTGACCGAGACCGCGGCGACCGTCCTGACGACTGCGACTGCGACCGCGACATGGATCGGGCACGCGACCGCGTCTGCGATCGTCTTGTCCGCACGGCCCCAGCCAGCTGGGCCGACGGCGAGTCTGTGGGCTCTCTCTCGGACTGGCCTCTTGTTTCCTCCTCTTCCTCCTCCTCGTCATCATCGTCGTCGTTGTCGTCGTGGGGCTGCTCCTCTCTGGTCGTCTGCTTCGGTCGGCCACCCCGGATCGAGAGCTTTCCAGGCAGCGTCGTCGCCGTCGTCGCCGTCTTCGTCGTCTTCGCCGTCGTCACTGGCCCCTTCTTCTTCTTTCCTGCACCCCGGATCCGTCCCGTACGGCTGTCGTCTGTCACGGCGTCGTCGCCATCGTCTCTGGCGCTGCGCACGCGGCGCCGTTTCGCAGGAGGCTCCGGCGTCCCTGCTGCTGCCACAGGTCCCATCTGGAAGTTGTATACGCCAGCGCGCACCAACAGTCTCTGATCTCACAGTCTGCGAGGTCTGCCGGACCTCTCTCTCTCGCGTGCGGCCGTCGATGCTGACGCGGTGACAAGAAAGACGCGTTTGTCAAAGGAAAAAAAGGTGTGTCCAAATGATTAGTCATAGACACACGACACGTTGATTGGCCCACTGACAAGCCTCACTCCCTACAAATAGGCGGATCGCCCGTCCCCCTGTGGGGTTGCCAAAGTGCCCCAGAGCAATTGCTACCCGCAAGCAAGCCCCGTCCGATTGGGTCTCTTGCTTGCTTGTGATCTTCGCGCCACCTTTTCACGCTGAGTGGCACGAGAGATTGGTTGCTGCAAGCCAGAAGGTCCTGTACGGCTTGCCGTCCCGGTTGGAGGACGAGTGTGAAGGATGCGCGGCCTGACATGCTGATGGTTGAATCTACTACGTTTGGGTTAATAACCAGCAGCTTGGAGAACAGCAAAACGTGCAGTCTGGGATAAAGCTTGATTTAACCTAGTTAAAGGTTGGTGTATTAGCCAATTCTATAACAGAAGGCTGTTTGTAAGATAATTAACTAATTATTTATGTAAAAGGTATTGCGAGCTAATCATTTTACATCCCACCACGCCTTAAGTCCCGGTAGGCGCGCCCGCGCGCCTTCTGCCGCGCCTTCTCCGCCATGCGCCGCCGCCGCTTGACACGGCCGGATTGTTCCGGCCGCGTCACAGCGGCGATCTTGCGCTTGGTAGCGCGTTGGCGGCGGCGGGCGCGTGGCGGCGGCGGGCGCGCCTCCGCACCTTACTCCGCCTCCTGTCAGCGAGCAGCCGCCGCCGTGACGCGGCCGTATTGCTCCGGCGGGGTCACGGCGGCGATCTTGCGCTTGACGGCGCGTTGTCGGCGGCGCGCTCTCATGGTGGTGCGCACGTGCATGAGATGCGCCGTGTACGTGGCGTTACCCAGTTGGGCCTGCAGGGGCTGCATGAGGGTCGTGGCGCGCATGGCGCTGCGGACAGTGACGAGGTGCGCGGTGTACAGTGTGCCTTGTTTGTAAACCTTAAGCTGCCCGCCGGGCAGCTTACACTGCCTGCCGAGCGTTCCGGTAGGCGCGCCGGCGTGCCTTTTTCCGATCCTTGTTGGCGAGCATCTGCCACCGCGTCACGGCGGCGATCTTGCGCTTCGTGGCGCGCTGGCGGCGGCGGCGGCGGGCACGCGTGGCAGCGCGGGCGCGCACCAGGAGCGTGGTATATGTTGTGTTTCCGAGGTTGGATTTGCAGTATAGCGGCTGCGCGGAGGCGCAGGGCATCGTAGCGGGGACCGAGCGAACTCTCACCGGGGGCGGCCACGGGCTGTGGAATGGTTTCATCGGTGAGGTGGAGGAGTGGGCGTAGGATGGCGCGTATGGCGCTGCGAACGGTGACGAGGTGCACAGTGTACAGTATGCCCTGTTTGTAAACCTTAAGCTGCCCGCTGGGCAGCTTACACTGCCTGTCGATCGTTCCGGTAGGCGCGCCCGCGTGCCTTTTTCCGATCCTTGTTGGCGAGCATCCGCCGCCGCGTCACGGCGGCGATCTTGCGTTTTAAGGCGCGCTGGCGGCGGTCACGCATGGCAGCGTGCACGTTCACGAGGTGCGCGGTGTACAGTGTGCCCTGTCTTGTAAACCCTAAGCTGCCCGGCGGACAGCTTACACCGCCCGCCGAGCGTCCCGGTGGGCGCACCCGCATGCCTTTTTCCGCCCCTTGTTGGCCAACAGCGGCGATCTTGCGCTTGGTAGCGCGCTGGCGGCGGCGGGCGCACGTGTGCTGTGTGCGCAATGTATGTGTGCAATGTGTGTGTGCAATGTGTGTGTGCCGTTTGTGTGTGCAACGAGAAGTGTGCCCTGTCCGCAGACCCCAAGCTGCCCGCCACCCCAAGCTGCCCGCCACACCAGGCTGCCCGCCACACCAGGCTGCCCGCCACACCAGGCTGCCCGCCGGGCGATCTTAGACCGCCCGCCGGGCATCCCGGTGCGCGTGCCCGCGCGCCTTGCGCCGCTCCTTGTTGGCGAGCAGCCGCCGCCGCTTTTCGCGGCCGTATTGCTCCGGCCGCGTGACGGCGGCGATCTTGCGCTTTGTGGCGCGCTGGCGGCGGCGGGCCCGCATGGCGGTGCGCACGTGCACGAGGTGCGCCGTGTACGTGGCATTGCCCAGTTGGGCCTGCAGGGCCTGCATGAGGGTCGTGGCGCGCAGGCGCAGGGCGTCGTAGCGGGGGCCGAAGACGGAGCTCTCGCCGGGGGCGGCCACGGGCTGTGGAATGGTGTCATCGGTGAGGTGAAGGAGCGGACGCAGGATGGCGCGGATGGCGACGGACGAAGGGGCCACCGGACCTGCGGGACCCGTGCGGCAGTAGGCCTCCAGGACAGCCAGGGCCGCTGCCTTGGGCACGAGGGCAGCCGCCTGCGGCGGCGTCTCGCGGCGGACGATGCGGGCCAGCTTCAAGAAGACGTAGCGACGATCGAGGCCAGGGCGGACGGCGTCGTCGTTGTCGCTGTTGCCATCGCTGTCATCACCGCCGCTCTCCTCTCTGGTGTCTTCGACCTTTTCTCCTTCATCCTCGTCCTCGTCCTCGTCCTCGTCCTCATCTCTTTCCTCGTCCTCGTCCTCGTCCTCATCTTTTTCCTCGTCCTCATCCTCTTCATCGTCCTCTTCCTCATCCTCATCCTCATCCTCATCCTCTTCGTCCTTTTCCTCTCCGTCGTCCTCCGGCTCCGCATGCAGATACTGTCCCAGGTGCACCAGCAGCCGTCCAGCCTCCTCGGCCTGGGCTTCGTCGACGCCCATGCCGCGGTCGACCGACAGCACGCGCAGACAGCCAAGGACGAGGCGGGCGACGTCCTTGTCGTCGAGAAGGAGGCCGTGCGAGCCAGTGGCGGCGGCGGCGGTGGTCTTTGCTTTAGCGGTCTTTGCTTTGGTAGTCTTTGCTTCGGTGGCCTCGGACCCGGTGACGTCCCTCGGCCCAAAGTCGGCCAGGTACACGCCCAGCAGCTGCATGGCGGCCAGGCGGACGGCGCTCGCGCCGTGCCACAGGTAGTTTTCAATGTTGCGCCAGAGGTCGGCACGGTCGGGCCCAAGCACGACGGCCGGCGCCATGTCGACGAGGATGCGGGCGGCGGCGAGGGCGCGGGTGGCAAGTGTGGTGGCGCGCTTACCGGTACCCTTGCGGGTCTGGTCGCGGGCGAGCACGAAGGTGGCCCGGTCGAGGACGGCGTCGACGTCGGCGGTCAATGCTGCTATGGAAGTTGCCGATGCCGACGACAATGCAGACGCCGTCGTAGTCTTGTCCTTTACGGCCTCAAAGTACAGCGTGAAGCCTTGCAGGCCCAAGCACAAGTTGCCTGGTTTCCCATCGACGTCGGCGGCGAGCCATTTGCGAAAGTGACCGAGGAAGCGGTCCGAGTTGGTGCGGTTGGCGCGAGCGAGGACATGGTACACCAGGATGGCGGCCGCTTTGCGGCAGATCTCGGCCTTGTCATTGGCGAGCATATGGACGAGGGGATCGTAAAAGGTGTCGAGGACTTCTTGCAGTGGCGGGGTGTTGCCGCCGGTGTGGCCTCCGTCACCGTCGTCCTTGAGATTCACCACCAGTCGGCTCACCATGTTCAAGACCGACATGCGGCCGGCCGGGAGGTCGTACTCGAGGTTGTCGGAGAGAAACTCGAGCTGGTCCTTCCAGCGGTTGTACCCCTGCGGGTAACCGAGCAGGAACTGTTCAAAGGCGCCGCGGGCGAGAAGACAGGTGTCGGCATCCTCATTCGAGACCATGACCTTGCTGACGTGGTCGAGCGTGTCGTAGACAACAGCCGTCTGGACCCGGCGGTCGAGGACGGCGCGCAAAAAGGCGAAGGTCACGTGACGACGAGAGGTCTCGGTGAAATCGTCTTTGACCTTGGCGAGCATTTGGTCGACAGCCACATTGCGCACTTTCACGTCGTCGCGGCTGCGGTTGCGCAGGACGGCGCCGACGAGCTTGAGGGCGGCCTGGACGCGCTCGCCCTCGGTGGAGGCGGCGGTGCAGACGATTTTGATGGCCACGCGGGTGGCCAGGCGGTAGAGGCTCGTAAACTCTTCGGCAGCCTGCGACTGGGGCGGGAACGGCACCTTGATGACGACGGTCAGGACCTTGAAGGCGGCAATCTGCACATCTTCCTCGACGGCGTCCCCCTGCCCGGGGGGGGCGTTGGCAGCCACGGCGTTGGTGCCTGCTACGGCGTCGCCCAGCAGGCCGACGAGCCCGGTCAGGTTCTCGGCGGTGCGCAGGTCGTCAAACTTCCGCAGGACGGCGCGAAGCAGGTCGAGGGAGAAGCGCACGACCTTGTAGGTGAATCGGCTGGCCTTGCGGTCGCCGACGTTGTTGCGCTGGCTCTGGCGGTAGAGGAACTTTTCGACGCGCATGTCCCTGGGCGCCGCCTTTTTGCGCTTGCCGTCGGTGGCCTCGGCGGCGGCGGCGGCGGCAGTGTACTCGGCCTGGACGACCTCGTAGCAGAAGACGAGGGTGTCGCGGCTGTCGGCACCGGCATTCCGGACGACGCCGGCGGTGACCCGGTCGAACAGGGCATCGATCTTGTGGGCGACCTTGAGGTTGATGCGCTCGCGCAGCAGGTTCTGCAGGGGCTGCACGAGGGCGACGAGGCGGCTGACGGAGGCGTTCCGGGCCAGCAGCTCGAGCGAGTCCTTGCTCTTGCTGCTCTTGACCTCCTTCATCTGGCTGACGTACTCGGCAGCGTCCTTTTCCTGGCCGGCAACGCCAAAGGTGTCGTCCATGACGATGGCCATGATGTCGTCGATGCAGCTGTCGAGGTCGCCCGGCCGCAGGGTGGGGACGACAGCTAGCAGCAGGCGGTGCAGAGTGTAGGACAGCACGTGTAGCTGGTAGCCGCGGGTCAGGGCGCCGCGCAGCTCCTGCAGCACGAAGCCAAAGGCGGCGGGGCCCAGCAGAACGGCGATGCGAGAGAGGGTGTCGCGGGCCATCTCGCGGGCGTCCCAGGCCTTGGAGCGCAGAATGTGGCAGATATCAGTGAGGACAGCGGCCAGGGGCTGGTCACGGTCGGCCGTGGGAAGCAGGTTGAGCAGCTTGACGACAATGATGGCGACGGGGACACGGGCACTGGCTGTGGCCTCGTCCTTTTCGTGGAGATGGTCGAGGAGGGGGGGAGTGAGACTGGCGAGCTGGGCGGGGAGGTCAGACGGGAGGGAGGCAGCGAGGGTGGAGGATGGGCTTGTGCCTGTCGTGCCTTCCGTCGTGTCTGTCGTGCCTGCCGTCGTGTCTGTCGTGCCTGCCGTCGTGTCTGTCGTGCCTGCTATTGTGGCAGTCGTATCTGTCGTACCTGTCGTGTCCGCAGCACCACAGTCCACCAGCGCATCCACTACCCGCTCCAGCAGTCGCACCACCTGTTTCTGCAGTGTCGGCTTCGTCTCCACAAACGTCACGTACCGCCGCAGCAACGCGCGGTACTGCGGCCATTCGAGGCCGCCGGCCAGCACGCCGATGGTGTGGGCGGCCTGGGCACCGAGGCCATGGTCGTCGGCGCCGTCGGCGCGGCCGATGACAAAGTGCTCGAGCAGGGGGATGAAGAAGCGGGACACGTGGCGGCTGCCGAGGGAGTGGCGGCTGCAGGCGCCCTCGAGCACCTGCATGGCCTGCATCTGGCGGGCGAGCACGGGGCTGAGGACGTTGTCGAAAAAGGGGCGGTTGAGGGCGGCGGTGTCATCGGCTGTGTCGACGTCCTCCATGCGGGTGTCGCCTTCACCTTCGCCTTCGGCTTTGCCGTCATCCGTGCTCTCGCCATCTGCCACCAGCGGCCACAGACTGCTGACGGCCGGCCATGACCGCAGCTCGGCCACGAGGCGGCCAAAGACACGGGCGCTCTCACGGCGCACCGTCTCGGAAGGGTCGCGGGCGCCGGAAAAGATGGCCGGCAGGACGACGTTCTGCAGGGCGTCGATGCGGGCGTCGTCGACGGGCAGGTGGGTGGCGGCGTCGGCGCTGTCGGCCACGAAGCGGCAGAGGCCGTCGGCGGCGTTGGTGGCGAGGACGCCAAACTCCTCGTCCTGCCGCAGATAAAAGGACAGGTTGTGCAGCAGCGGCAGCCACTGGTCGGTGGAGAAGGAAGTCGTCGCCGAAGAAATGGTGGAGAAGGCAGCGAGGCGGCGGTCGTAGTCGGGGTCGTCGATCTGGCCGGCGACGTAGGCATTGAGGTCGTAGGCGAGGGCGGCGACCGGTTGGAGGTCTGATGAGCCCTTGCTCCCAGTCGCCTCGGCAAACACCTCGAGCACGCGACACAGCGACTGCCGGTTCTCGCGGTCCTTGAAGTAGGAAAAGAGCGCCGCCACCGTCGGGTACACGGAGCGACGCAGCGAGCTGTCGTCGTCGTCGTCGTCGTCCCAGGCCTCGAGCTGTACAAAGTGCTCCAACAGCAGAAGCAGGGCACCCTTGATGCGGGGGGTGACATGGCGGGCCGGCTGGTTCAGCAGCCAAGTGGCAATGTCGACGAGGCTTCTCACGTGGACCGACTGGCGCACAAACGGCGCCAATGCCACTACGGCCCTGACACAGGACTCCAGAAGCGGGCGGCTGGCCTGGGTGCGCAGGACGTGGTGGATGTTGGCGAGGGCGTCGTCGACAGGGATGACGGCCATGATGGTGTTGGGCTTGTTGTCCTCTGCCTCGGTCTCCGTCTTTGTCTTCGCCTCCGCCGCTGCCAGCTCCACCAGATGCTCCAAAATCTCCAGCGCAAAAAGCTTGATCGAGTCCTTGGCCTTGTCGAGCAATAGCACGGCAAGCACCTGTGGCATCACACGCGCGTCAACGCCCAGAAAGCTGGCGTAGGCCGGCCGCTGCGCCCAGACACCCAGCAGCCTCCACGTCCCTGAGATGCCTTGCGTGGACTCTTGTGGCAGACGTTCGATGACGGGGCTGAGCACCTCGGTGACGATGGCGGCGCGGTAGGGCGACCAGTCAAAGGGCGGCTCGTCGGTGGCGGCCTCGGTGGCGGCCTCGTCGGCGCTGCGGAAGAGGGCGCAGAGGCAGCGGAGCGCCGTCGTCTTGGCTGCGCGGAGCAGAGACGTCTGGCCAGAGGCATGGCCATGGCCGCTCCTGTCGGCCTCGAGTCCCCGACACGCGAAAAACAGGCAGTACAGCGTCGCATTGACCAGCTGCGAGAGCTGCGGGCCCGACGACGGCCCCATCTCGTTGATGATGGACTCGAGCATCATCAGCGTGCCGACCTGCTTGCGCGCCGGCAGCAGGCCGGCGTCGCCGTGGTTGGCAAACAGCTTCTCCCGGATGCGGCCGTCCTTGTGCACCACCTGCACGTTCTGAAGCCGGTCCAGCGCGATCTGCAGGAACCCGCCCAGGCTCTCGGGGTCCAGGCTGCGCACGACAAACAGCCGCGTCGCGTGCAGGCCCTGGCGGCCGCTGGCAGCGCCCTTTTTGGAAATCGCCCGCCCGTACAGCAGCCGCAGCAGCACCGGCATGAGGGCCTTGCGGTCGGCCGCCGTCAGCGCCTGCGTGTTGTCGTCGTCATCGTCGTCGACGGCGTCGGTGCCCTTGCTACCGCTTCCGGTGCCGCCTTGCAGCAGCAGCGTCAGTTCGTTTTTAAAGTTGGCCTCCTCCAGCAGCCGCTCCAGCGACTCGCGGTGTCGCTCCAGCGCCTCCTGCCGCCATGCCTGCAGACTTCGCAGCGCCAGCCGCTGGATCTCGGCGTCGCCGTTGGCCAGCAGCCGCAGCAGCGCGTCGTAGGCTTCGCTGCTGCGGTACAGCACCCGGGCGTTTGTAAAGTGCGAGAAGACGACGACGAGAGCCTTTTTGTCGGCAAAGGACCATGAGTTGTCGTTGCCGTCGTTGTTGGCATCGTCATTAGTGGACTCCTCCTTCTCGTCTTCGTCGTTCTCTCCCTCCTCTTCCTCTTCTTCTTCCTCCTCCTCCTCCTCCTCCTCCTCGTCGACCTCGTCGGCCTCGTCTTCCTCTCCCCTCTCCTCTGTCCACGACAGCAGGTGCGGTACCAGTCGCCGTGACCGCTTCTCTGCCACGTTGGGCAACTCTGCGAGCACACGTAACGCCTTGCCCCGCTCGAAGCCGCTGTGGGCTGGCACAGCTTCCTGGCTGGCGGCCAGCGACTGAGCCAGCACCGCCTCCGGGTTGGCTGCCATCTGCTCCGTCTCCTCAGCCGACCGCAGCAGACGTGAAAACTCTGTGCACTCAAAGTCGGTCAGCGGCAGCCGGTGGTCGCTGGCCAGTGGTCTCTGCTGCCTCGGTCCTCGGCCTGCACTCGGCGACGCCACGTCCAGCCAGTCCAGCGCCCGCTCGGCCACAGCCTCCTCGCCCGCGCGCCCCGTCTGCGCCACCTGCTTCAGCGCTGCCACGGTGTCGTCCCACACGGGTGCCATCGGCACTGACAGCATGCCAAACAGAAAGGCCGGCACGGCCGCTTCCAGCCCGTGGTTTGCGGTCACGTGGCCATACGCCAGCGCCAGCTTGCGCAGCTGTGCGCCGATGGAGCGGACGTTCTGCGGGTTGGTCGGGAGCTTCTCGGTGCGCAGCATGATGGCAAGGGCTGTGGCCAGGGGCTTGTCCTCGGCGTCGTCGTCTTGTGGACGAATCTCTCGCTTTAGCAGCTGCAGCGACACCAGCCGCAGGGCGTGCGATGGTGCCTCGAGGTTGGCCACGAGCGCAGCCACAAAGGGGTCGTCCTCGTTATCTGACTCCTCTGTCGCGTCCGCCGCATCCGCCGCATCCGTCGCATCCGCCGCATCCGTCGCATCCGTCTCCTCTGTTGCCTGATCTGAAGACACTGCCTCTTCGTACTCCAACAGCGACTTGAGGAACTCTGTGCGCCGCGCAAACCGTGGTGCCGCCGCCCGCAGCAGCGGCCGCAGGCCTGCGTCGGGCGTGCCCGCGGTGGCCCGCGTCATGTGCAGGTACGCGCGGAAGCCGCGCGTGGCGAGAAAGGCCGTCTCGGCGTTGACATCCAACAGCGGCGACGCCGGCCGCAGGGCCAGCCGCAGCTTGCGGAGCAACAGCTCGGCGATGCGTGTGAGCGTCGACGGGTGCACGATTGCGACATCCAGCACGTCGAGCAGGGCGGCGTAGCGGGCGAGGCTGCACGTGGTGTTTCTCTGGTGGCAGGGGTCGCTGTTGTTGTTGTTGTTATTGTTGTTGTTGTTGTTGCCGTCGTCGTTGTCGTCGTTGCCCACGGCGCCCGCCGGCTCGGGGAACGGCGTGATCTCGAGCTGCTCGAAGCGGCTGACAATGTGGTCCTGCCACGACCGGGGCAGGGCCATCGGCTTCTGCCCCAGGCTCTTTCCCTGGCTCTGGCTGTGGCCCAGGGTGCCCGCTTGGACCATTGCCGGCACCACCACGCACAGCAGGTCCTCGCTGGCCTCGTCCGACCAGTGCTTGGCCACAAACCGTGTAAACGGCGTCCGCAGCATGTCCCGGAACCGCTGCTCGTTCATCTCGGCCACGTACGCGCAGAACGGGATGAACCACGGCGCCAGCGGGTCGCGGCACAGCACATCCGTCAGCACCCGCACGCTCGACAGCAGCTGGTCCAGCGGTGCCTGGCTCCACGCCATTGCCGTGCTGACCATGACGTGGCGCCACACCCGGGAGCTGTCCGCGGGCCACGGCTGGTCGGCCGCTTTCGGGCCCTTTGTCATGGCAGCCAGGGCTTGGCTCAGACACTGGAGCATGGCCTCCCAGCCGTGTACCTTGGTTCCCTTGCGCACGCCGGCCAGCACGCCGAACAGACGCACGTAGATTGACAGCTCCCATTTGGCCTCCTGGTCGGCGATCGCCTCCATCCGCTGCGTCGCCTCGGCCACGATGGCGTCCACAACGGGCTGCAGCGCCTTGGACGACGCGTGGTGCACAATGCTCGTGAGCACGCCGCAGCACAGATCGCTCCATGGTGTCTGCTTGATGCTGGCTTGTTTGTCTGTCTCTTCGTCTGTGTCCATCTCGTCCGTGTTGCCCTCCGGCGACAGCTCGTCCGCCGGGATGGCCCGCACGAGGGCCACAAACAGTTCTGGGCTGCTCAATGGCAGCGATGCGTTTGTGCCCTTGATCGCCTCGGCAAACATCGTCATGAGGGCTTGTGTGTAGAGGGTGGTGTTGTTTCTGTTATTGTTGTTGTTCGTAGTGTGTGAGGTGTGTAAAGCTTGAAGCAGGCTATCCCGCGCGTGGTGCATGATCAGTGGCAGTGCTTTTTCGCGGTAGCTCCCCCCCGCCGCTCTCTTGACGAGGAAGCTCAGAGCTTCGGCAGTAAACCGTGCCACATGGCCCGGGATACGGCCCTTGACATCGGAGGGTGCCCCCAGCAGCGGTGCCAAGATATCGTATGTCGGTCGCAGGTCCGGTACGAGCAGCCGCGCCAGGTACTTGAACATAAATGTCAGTGCCGTAAAGGTCCACTCGATGACGCTCACGTCGAGCTCGTGGTTGGACTGGCTATGCTTGTGGCTCCCCCCGCCGCTGTTGTGTCGTGCGACCTCCACCAGCAGCCGAAACGCGCGGCCATCGTAGCCGTGTTCCACAAACCGGTTGCCCAGATCATGGGCAAACGCCGTCAGGAGGTCTAGAAGTGGCTCTAGTGCCTCGCGATCGTCCTGGGCCTTTTCGATGGCCTCGGCCAGCAGGTCCATGATACGGTCCTGAAAGTGTAGGATTTGTGGCAGGCTCTCGCAAAGCGGTGCAACTGACCGCCGAAACGCCGTGAACCCTCGTGACAGGTTCAAGTCGGCCCATTTTTCAAGCCCATTTCGGAAGTAGGAAGTGGTTGTTGCGAGGTCGTTGACTTCGTCGTGACGGCGAACGCGGTGCAGCGGATCGAGCGTGTGCAGTTTTGCGATTTTGCTGCTGAAGGATTCCCATCTGTGCTTCTTTTGCCTGGTCACAGGCCCCTTGGCCCTCTGGACCTTGGCTATCCGCCCTGAAAGTTTTGACGGCATGGCGCAGTCTCTTCTGTCCTTGTTTGAGGATTTTCAGAATTTGTGAAAAGAAATTGGAATAGCTCTCGGAAGGTATTCCAAACTTTTTTTTTTCTGCCATCCCCAAATTTTTGATCGATAACGATAAGGTGTGCGGGGACAGACCGCTCAGTACGGAACGGATTATCCAACTCCCGGGCAGGCTTTGGGGGTACTATTTGTATTAGTAGCTCCTTGGGGGTGACCTGAAACGCGCCCCAAGTCTAAAATTTTATTTGTTAATACTGTTCTAGTTTTACTTTGCTAAAAATTTCACTGTAATGTTTTACATGCCTTTTAGCTAATTTAGCATATGGTTAGTGCTAAGCCTACGCTAAATCCCAGATAGCTGAAGATCACCAATGTCTGAGTCTGTGAGGGCCAGACCGTGCCGTTCGATTGTCCTTCTCCCTGTCAGTTTCTCAAGGCTCTATGCTTGGTAATTTTTTGATCCTACTCGGTAGTTCAATGAACGACTTTCTCTCGGAGAGGTCCATTCCTACGACAAGGGAAGGCAGCTCTAGTGTTCGCTAGCATGTATGACCATCTTAAGAGCCACGATTGACAGTGCAGAATCTCACATCTCACAGCCAATCCAAGTGTATACCCTGTATTCTTTAATAGTATCTATGTTTTTTCTTTGGGCGTGTGCGACTTCCAGGCACGTACATCCAACCGATACCGATCTTTGTCTATCCTTCCTTCCAATTTGACCTTGGTTTTGGGGGAGTGTCGGCCTTGCTTTGGTGTCGTGGGCATGTCCCTCTGCGCTCACGCCCGCCCTGCCTTGGCGTTGGCGATGTCGGCCCGCTGGCAGCACTCTTCCATGACGCGCCAAAATGCCGGGATGTCGAGGTTGCGGGGGATGCGGACGCCGGGGGTACCCGGGGCCAGCCGGGTGGCGACGGTGCGGCCGGTCTCGGTCTGGCCGCTGAGGGCCTGCTCGTTGGTGCCGTCGGTGACGACGTGGACGGCGAAGCGCTCGGGTGTCTTTGCGGCGTCGTCGGCCTTGTAGTCGTAAAAGGGAATCTCCCAGGGGGTGCCGGTGAGGACGGCGGCGACGGCGAGGGGGTCGTGCAGCGGAGGGCCCTCGGCGATGCCAAAGACGTTCCTGGGGGTCAGCAGTGCGCGTGTTTTTTTTTTCTCTTCTTCTTCTTTCAAAAAGGGCAGTCCTCACTTGTACGTGTCGGCAAAAAAGGTGAGCAGCTGCACGAGCATCGTGCGCAGCGTGGTCTTGCCCGTGGCGTCCTTGACGTCCTTGCCGTCGGGCCCGTGCAGCAGCAGCGCCTGGACGTCGGCGGTGGCCAGGACGAGGTGGGTGAGGTCGAGGGGCACGACGGTGGCCTTGGGGGCGAGGCGCGGGTTGCTGAGCAGGGTGTCGGCGGCCTCGGGGTCCATGACGACGTTGAACTCGGCAAAGGGGGTGGTGTTGCCGATGCGGGGGCGCCCGTCGACGAAGCCCTCGACGGCCGTCGTGAAGCCGCCGCCGATGGCGCCGCCCATCATGGAGAAGCCGGCCAGGTGGTCGGCCAGGTCCGGGTGCGCGGCAAACAGCTGCGCCGCGTTGGTCATGGTGCCCGTAGCCACGAGCCAGGCGGTGCCCGGCGGCGTCGCCCGCAGCGCCGCCGCCATGGCCTCGACGGCGGTCACGTCGCGGCGCGGTGGCTCCAGCGGCGGCGGCAGCAGCGCCGTACCGTCGAGGCCCGACTCGCCGTGGATGTCAGCCGCGTTGTGCACGGGTGGGCGCGCCATGGCCTTGGCGGCGCCCGGATACACGGGAATCTCCTTTTCCTTGGACAGGGCCGTCAGGATGGAAATGGCATTCTTGGTGGTTTTCCTGTGGGGTCAGCACGGGGAAAAGACAAGACAAACAGAACAGAACAGACGCTCACTCCAGCGGCGCATTGCCAAAGACGGTCGAGATGCCCAGCAGCCGGATGCCCGGGTGGTAGGCGGCCAGCAGAATGGCAAAGGCGTCCTGGTTTCGCCAGTTAGTCCACAGGTCTGCAGAGTGCGTCGCACAATACGTACGTCGTGGCCTGGATCGCAGTCCAGCCACAGCGGAATCGGGGTCGCAGACATGGCGGATGCGGCAGGAGGTGTCGACGTGGTGGGGGTTGAGGGATGAGGGATGATGGATGGCGGATTTACGAATTGCAAATCGAATAATTGTCATCAGCTTCTCTTTCAGATGTGCGACCCATTAATGTACCGTGCTTGTGTACACCTCCAAAGCCTAAGATCTTAGTGAATGTCAACAAGGCGGGCAGAATGGCGCTAAGAACCGTCTGCCAGTGTCTATTTCCTATCTCGTCGGACCTGCCCGTAATTGATAGCAGTCTCTGTGTGTGCTGCCATTTGCTACCCCTTCCCTCCATTCACTTACCCCCTCCCTTGCGCCGTTCCAGCACGCGCATCACGTCAGCGGCATTGTTGCCGTCGCCTTTGCGCTTTTTCGGCCCCCTCTTCCGTTTTGCTTTGCCGCCGCCGCGGCCTTCGTCCCCGTCGCCATCCCCGTCGCCGTCGTCGCCCTTGCCGGTGCCTTTCCACGTCGACAGCCGGATGCGGCCACCGGCGCCGCCGCCGCCGCCTTCGTCGGCATCCTCTTCGTCCTCGAGCCGGTTGGTACCGAAGCCCATGTCCAGGTCCTGGGCGTCGCGGTCGCTGTTGGCCAGCAGCTTCTGGAGGCGCTGCTCGCGCTCTTGCTCCTTGGTCAGCGCCTGGCTGCGCTCCTCGGCCTCGGCCTTTTCGCGCATCGACTTGGCCTTGCGCAGGGCCGCCAGCACGGCCGGGTCGCTGAGCGAGGGCCCGCTCCGCGACGCCGCCTCTTGCGAGAGCAGCGGCGTCGAGTCGGGAAAGTAGCTCCTGCGCGAGGCTGGAGGCATGTCTCTGCGCGACTCCTCGTGGGAGTGTTCCTCGTGGGAGGCGTCGCTGGCTTCGCCTTCTTCCCGGTCGGGTGCGGCTGTGCTTTTTTCCGTATTTCCTCCTGGCTCCTCCTTGCCCTCCCCGTCCGAGTCGTCCTCGTCTGAGCCCATGTCCGCCAGCGGATCGTAGTCGGAGCCGGCGTCGTCGAAAATGTCGACGTCCTTGGCCGCTTCGGCCGCGGCCGCCTCGGCTTCGGCCTCTTGCTTTTTCCTGTAGAACTCGGGCACCTCCATGCCGAGGACCTTGGCGTCTTTGGCGGGGGCCATGGCCGCCGCCGATGCCGCCGCCTCTTCCTCGTGCGCGCTGGCCATGTTACCGCCCCCCCTCCCTCCCCCCAGCTTCCGCACTTTCCGCTTCTCGTGGCCGTCCTCGTCCACAATCACGAGCACCTCGCGGCCGCGGCCGTCGCGCTCGATGCGCGAGCCCGGTTTCTGGACGGCGCCAATCTTTTTGAAGCGCGAGCCCAGGGCAGACGCCTCGCGCTCCTTCTTGGCGGCCTCGCGCGCCGCCTTGAGCTCGGCCAGGATCTGGTCGCGCGTGCGCTTCCGGCCCGGGGCCAGGGCGGCCGTGGACAGCTGGCCCTTTTTCTGTATCTTTTCGTGCGTGACCGCCTGCACCTCGGCCTCTTCGAGGCGGTCCAGCTCGTCGTCGACGTCGGGGGGGTTGTCGTCGTCGTCGTCGTCGTCATGATCACCTTCATCCTCCCCAAACACGTCTTCGCCCTTGCGCACCCGGTCCAGCAGCTTAAAGTCGAGGCCCTTGACGAGGTGCGTGCTGGCGAGGTCGCCGCCGGCAATTTCCAGCTGCAGCCGGTCAAAGGTGGCGCGGTCAATCTCGTCCTTCTTGAGCGCCTCGTCCAGGGCGGCCAGCCGGGCGGCCCGGTCGTCGTGCGTCTTGTGGGCCTCGTGCGCTGCGTCGTCGTTATTGTCGTCGCCACCACCACCTCGGGCTCGCTCGCGGGCGCGGTCGACGTAGCCCTCGGCAAAGCGGCTGCCCTTGGGAGCCGATGATCGAAAGCGCTTCTTTTGCTTCTCCGGGTCTTGGAACCGCTCGGCCATCTGCCGCGCAAAGGCGACTCGGTTCCCGCCGGCTCCGGAGCGGCTGTTCGATGAGTTGTCAGTGATAATCCCATTAAAACACAAAGGGAGAGGACGAGACGCACGGTGTCATGGGCATGCTGGACTTTTGCCTCGATCCCAGCACGCCGGGGCTGGCCGACGTGGAAGCTCTGCTTGCTTCATTTTGGGGGCCCCCCTTGGCACCGGCGCCGAGAGCCAGCCTCCGAAACTGGTCGTTGTTCATGCTGGTGTTTGGGCTGACGGAGCCGTCGTAGTGCCTGGTTACTCTTGTCGTGGTCAAAGAAGGGAAATTCGGCCAAGCTGTGTCGGGTGGACGCTATCACGTGATTTCGCGGAGCGGCCACTCTACGCGGTATTTCGCTGACGCGGTTCCCCTCACCAAGGCAGCATCAAGGCAGCATCATCTTTTTTGCACATCTTGCACAGAGCTGCCGCAGTTTGCGCCTGACAAGTGATGAAACTTTATTGAGATGAGAACAACTCGTGCTGTCGCCTTGCGGGTGCAGCTATAGCAGCCAAAAAAATCCCTCCCCCCCCCCCCAAAAAGCCAGTCATGAACCATCAGCTGGAAAAGAACTCGGCGGCGGCGCGCAAGCAGCTGGAGGCGCACGTGTTTTCGGGCGAGGACGGCGAGGAGTACGGAGCAAGCAAGTTTGGCGAGTTTGGGGACTACATGCGGCGCAAGAAGATCAAGCTGCAGAACGAGGACCAGGTGATGCGGCAGTCGGTGCCGGGGAAGCCGGCGATCTTTGCGGGCGTGGTGGCCCACGTGGCGAGCTACACGCAGCCGCCGCCGGAGGAGTGAGTGCAGTGCAGTGTGGATGCAATGTGCAACATTCGCTAACTGCTCAGACTCCGCCGCGAACTCGTCCTCCACGGCGCCGTCTTTGTCAAGTACCTCGACTACAAGACCATGTGCACGCACATTATCGCGTCGACGCTGCCGCCGAAAAAGGCCGACGAGTGGCGGCGGCTGCGGGTGGTCAAGCCGGCGTGGGTGGTGGACTCGATCGCGGCGGGTCGGCGGCTGCCGTGGTCAGACTACCGGCTGATGGGCGAGGGCCCACAGCAGAAGCGGATCGAGTTTGGCGGTGAAGGTGGCAAGTTGGCGGTGCAGGCAGGACAGGCGGACCAGATGGAGAGCTACCGGGAGCAGACCAAGGACAGCTACTACACGAGGCAGATACGGGGGGGGGGGGTGGAGACAGAGCGGCGGCAGGACGACGACGACGAGGACGATGCTGTGGCCAGACTTCCCTCCGCCAAACTGACCTCCGAAGAACACAATGCGCGGCTTCTCTCGGACCCCAAAGTGCGGCTGGCGTCGGCGGCCAACCCCGACTTTCTGCGGCAGTTTTACGCCGAGAGCCGGCTGCACCACCTGTCGACGTGGAAGGCGGAGCTCAAGGCCAAGATGCAGCGGCTGGCGGCTGGCAAGGGCGCGCACAAGACGACGAAAGGCGGCCCCCGCCACCGCCGCTTCATCATGCACGTCGACTTTGACAGCTTCTTCTGCGCGGTGTCGCTGCAGAGCTGCCCGGCGGAGTGGGCGCAGCGGCCGGCGGCGGTGGCGCACTCGACGGGCAGGGCGTCGGAGATTGCGTCGTGCAACTACCCGGCGCGGGCGTTTGGGGTGCAGAACGGCATGTGGATGCGGCGGGCGACGGAGCTGTGTCCGGAGCTGCGGGTGCTGCCGTACGACTTTGCGGCGTACGAGGCGGCCAGTACGCACTTTTACGAGGCCATCCTGGCGCTGGGGGGGGTGGTACAGAGCGTCAGCGTGGACGAGGCGCTGGTGGATGTGAGCGAGTTGGTGGGGGAAGAGAAGACCGACGAGGAGAGCGAAGCCCGAGCCGACGCCATCGCGGCCGAGCTGCGGAAAGACGTCTTGGACGCGACCGGCTGCCACGTCTCCGTCGGCATCGGCGGCAACATTTTGCAGGCCAAGGTGGCGCTGCGGCAGGCGAAGCCGGCGGGCCAGTTCCAGCTGGTGCCGGCGGCGGTGCTGGAGACGATGGGCGGCCTGCGGGTGGAGCAGCTGCCCGGGGTGGCCCACAGCATCAGCGGGCGGCTGGCCGAGGCGCTGGACGTGACGCTGGTGCGCGAGCTGCGCGCGGTGTCGCGCGAGCGGCTGGTGGCCGTGGTGGGCCCCAAGACGGGCGCGCGGCTGTGGGGGTATGCGCGGGGGGAGGACGCGGCCGAGGTGGGCGGCGGCGGCGGCGGCGGCGGCGGCAGCGGCGACCCGCAGGCGCTGCGCAAGTCGGTGTCGGCCGAGGTCAACTGGGGCATCCGCTTTGTCAGCCAGGCCGAGGCAGAGGACTTTGTGCGCAGCCTGTGCGGCGAGCTCGAGCGGCGGCTGCTGGCCGAGCAGGTGCGCGGGCGCCAGCTCACGCTCAAGGTCATGCGGCGGGCCGCAGACGCGCCGCTCGACCCGGAGAAGCATTTGGGCCACGGCCGCTGCGACGTCTTCAACAAGAGCACCGTCTTTGGCGTGGCCACGCACGACGCCGACGCCCTGGGCCGCGAGGCCGTCGCCATCCTGCGGTCCTTTTGCTTCTCGCCGGGCGACCTGCGCGGGCTCGGCGTGCAGATGCAGAAGCTGGAGCGGCTGTCGGCGGGGGGGACGGCGGGGACGGCAGCCGAGAGCAGCCAGAAGAAGCTGTCGTTTGAGGGGGCGAAGACTAGTCCGGCCAAGGGGGCCACTCCCAGGAAGGCTAGTCTAGCCGGCAAGGTCGCCACCACCCTCCCCAGCACCCAGTTTGCCCTCCCGGCCGACGTCGACCCCAGCGTGCTGGCCGCCCTGCCGCTGGACATCCGACGGCGGCTGGTGGCGGAGCCGGCCGGCAGCGGCAGCGGCAGCGGCAGTGGTAGTGGTAGTGGTAGTGGTAGCGACAGCGCCACCGCCACCGCCAACCTCCACGCCGACCTCCCCCCCGACATCGACCTCGATGTGCTCGACGCTCTGCCCGCCGACGTGCGCGCCGACGTGCTGGCCGACTACGCCGCGCAGCGACGCCAGCAGGCGAGGCAGACAATGTCGCACTCGCCGTCGCCGTCGCCGTCGCCTCGAAAGGGCCGGGCAAAGAAGAGCGACGTGACCGCAGGCAGCGCCCGGCGCTCGTTGTGGCGTGCCCGGGAACGCCGGCAGGACGCAGCGTCCAACCGCGTGCAGACGAGTTTTTTTGTGCCGGCAGGCAGCGGCAGTGGTAGTGACCTCGAGACACTGGACCCAGAAGTCTTGGCGGCGCTGCCCGAGGACGTCCGCGCCGAGGTGCTGGCCGACTACGAGCGGCGGCGGCAGCAGCAGTCGTCAACAGGAGCAGCGCCAGCAGCAGGGCTCCGGCTGGAGGTGCCAGGGGCGAGACTGCGGGAGAGCCGGCCCGACAAGAAAGAAAAGGGCCAGACGACGCTGCACTTTCCGGCGGCGCCGCCCAAGATGCGCTTCCAGGCGGAGGAGGAGGAGGAAGAGGACCCTCAGGACACTCAGGACCAGGACCCTCCGTCCGCCTTCCACCAGCTGTCCCTGGCCGAGACCAAGGCCATGATCCGCACCTGGCACGCGGCCACTTCTGACAGCGGCCCGCACGAGGCCGACGTGGCCGTGCTGCGGCAGTACCTGGCCGGCGTGGTGACCCGGGAGCGCGACATGGACAAGGCGCGGCAGCTGCTGGCATGGATGGGGTGGCTGGTGGAGGAGGAGGTGGAGGAGGGGGGGGAGAACAAAGGAGAAGCCAGTGAGCAGGGCCGAGCCAGCTGGCGCCAGGCCGTGGCCGAGATGGAAGAGGCCGTGCAGGCAGCCATGGCGGCAAGGGGACTAGGCCGGATGGCGGTGGGGTGAAAAGCAGTATATTTCTGTGTGTGTGCGCCGTTACCAACTCTATGAAACCAAACATGAGCCATGGCTCTGTCCCACTGTCCTCCTGCCTACAAAATCGTCACCGTCAAGGCCGCCAAGGGGAGGAGGACCGCCAGCAGCCCGGCAGCCCGGCCGGAGGTGGCGCCCTCGCTCAGCATGTAGACCTGCAGTCAACGTTAGCGGCAGTCTTGAGCATATCACAGCTAGCAGCCAGCAGCCAGTAGCCAACGGCCAGCACCCACCGTCAGCCGCAGGTCCCCCCCGCAGACCTGGCTCGCGTTGCCGTCGCAGGGCAGGTCGCAGTCGCTGGCCGGCTCGAGCGTGGCCAGCGCCGACAGGTCGGCGCCGCACCAGCACTCGCGCGCGTACTCGAGCCCGGCGTACGTGTAGCTGGCGTTGGCGTTGGCGGTGCTGTTGGTGCCGCCGCTGCCGCAAAAGGCGAGGCAGGCCGGCACCGTCATGGCGCCCGCGAGCACCTCGTCGGCGCCGTTTTCGAGCGAGCGGCTGCCGGCGGCCGTGCCGTTGGTGCCGGTGATCTCGAGGTAGCAGCCGAGGTAGGCGTACTGGCGCACCGTGTCGGGCTGGGCCTTGTTGGCGGCGGCGGTGGTGTTGAAGATGGTGGGTGCGGCGGAGGTCGAGGAGGTCGAGGAGGTCGAGGAGGACGTAGTCGTCGAGGTGGTCGAAGACGACTGCGCCATAGCAGTCAGGACAAAGGCCAAAACCAGGACGGCCAGGCGTCCTGCCGGCGTTCCCATCATTGTGCAGGCCATGGCGACGATGTCGACAGACGACAGACGACGGACGACGGACGACGGACGACGGACAGATCTGCCGTCGCCGTCATAGACAAGTGGAAGACCAGCTAGCGCCAACAGCACGCTAATTTGCGGCTGACAGCGCCGAGCTCGTATTCCAGGACACTATTGCCCGCTAGCCAGCGCAGCGGCAGCTGTGTCTGAAACACGGGCCGCTCCAGTGAGTCTACGAGTGTCGTCGCCCAGCCATCTCGACATTTTCTGAGCTGCGTCCATGCAGTGAGTGGATTCTAATGTCTATTATTGCCTGATGCCTGTCATGTCTCCTGTATGTCCGATATCATGCCTGTCTGCTGCCCTGTCTGCTGCCCTGTCTGCCGCCATGTCTACTGCCTCACGTCTCCGCCTCCTTGATCTTGTGGCTCGTCCCCCAGCTGCCCACCAGCGCCATCGCGTCCTCGTCGCCCTGGGCGATGCGGGGATCGCGCAGCGCGTCCGAGACACAGCGCCAGGGGTCGCGTCCGCCGCCCCAGCGCAGCAGGCTGTCGCGCAGGTGCTCGCCGTTGTCGCGGCGGAGGGCGCCGCCGTCGGCACCTCCCGCAAAGACGACGCGCCACACGCGCTCGGCGAGCACGCGGTCAAAGAGGTAGCTGTAGTAGGTGCTGCCGTAGCCAAAGAGGTGGCCAAAGAAGCCCTGCCAGCAGGTGCCGGGCGGGTCGATGGGCATGCCGGTGGCGGCGGCGGCCGTTTTTTGCAGCTCGTGGAAGGCATGGGTGGAGTCGAAGGAGGAGGTGGTGCCGAGGCTGAAGCGGCGGCGGCTGCGTCCCGCATCTGTGCCTGCGGCCGCTGTCGCGGCCGCCAACACCCCCGGCGAGTAGCACGCCTGGTCCAGCTGCGCCAGCACAATCTGGTTGGCGTCGTCCAGGCCGGCAAAGCGCCGCGACCGCCGCAGGCTCGCCGCCACCAGCGCGTAATCGACCGGCTCGTCCGTCTCCCAGTGCCGCGCAAACAGCGCCAGCACCGACGGCTCCGCCGCAAACTGCTCCATCAGCGTCGACGGCAGCTCTGCCAGGTCCGTCGCGCACCGCGTCCCCGCCACCGTCTGCAGCGCCGTGCGCGCCAGCACCGAGTGCACCGCGTGGCCCATCTCGTGGAACAGCGTCTCCACCTCGTGGAAGCTCAGCAGCGCCGGCCGCGACGGCCCGCTGTGCGCAAAGTCGCACACCAGCGCAATCGTCGGCAGCTGCTGCAGCTCTCCAGTGTCACGTGATCGCGCCGCCGCCATGCCGTCGTTGGCCGCCTCCTCGGGCGACGCGAAGCGTGGACCATTGCCACTGCCACTGCTAGGCCCCATCATCGTCGCCGCCGCCTCGTCAATCTCCGCCTGCGCTATCGCCCGCGAGCACCGCACCGTAAAGTGCGCCGGGTTGGGCGACTTGTCGGGCCGGTAAAAGAGGTCGCAGTAGAGCACGGCCACGTGACCGTCAGTGTCGGAGACCACGTCGAGCCGGCGCACGTCGGCGTGCCACGTCTCGCCGGGGGGCGTGGCCCGGGGCACCAGCCGCAGCCCGTAGAGCCGCTGGAAGAGGCGCGAGAGCCCCTGCATGACGGTGCCGAGCGAAAAGTAGCTGGCCAGCGGCATGCTGAGGTGCTTGGAGCGGCGGGCAGGGTCGTTGGCGTGGTCGGCCGCCCGCAGGCCGGCCATGTAGTAGTCGCGGTCCCAGGGCAGCAGCTCCGCCGCCGCCGCGCCGGTGGCGTGGCGCTTGGCCGCCCGCAGCTCGTCGACCTCGCGGCGCACGCGCGGCGCGTTGCTGGCCGCCAGCGCGTCGAGGAAGCGCTGCACGCTCTCGGGCGAGCGGGCCATCATGCGGTCGCGCAGCGTCATGTGGGCGTAGCTGTCGAAGCCGGCCAGCCGCGCCAGCTCCGCCCGCAGCGTCAGCAGCCGCTCCAGCAGCCGCACCGACCCGCGCGACGCCGTGCGCGCCGCGTAAAACAGCGTCCGCCGCGCGTCTTCGTCGCCGATGCTGCGCAGCGCCAGCGCCGCGTCGCCGCTCACCGCCGGCAGCACCACCCGGCTGCCGCCCCCCCGCGCGTGTCGGTGCGCCACCAGCGGCTCCAGCCCCCGGCACGCCGTGCTGGCCAGGTCCACCGCCGGCTGCGCCGGCGCCATCTCGTCCACAAACCGCGTGCCCACCTCGCTGATCCGCTGCGACAGCTCCACAAACCGGTCCCGCGCCGCCTGCGGCAGGTCCACCGCCGACTTGGCAAAGTCCAGCCGCAGCATCGCCGCCACCGTGTGCTCCTCCTCCGTCCACCCCGCCGTCACCGCCCCGTCCGCCATCGCCCGGCCCAGCTGCTCGTTGAGCACCGTCGTCGTGTTGAGCTGGTTCATGTACTGGTACGTCGTCGCCCACGCCTCCGCCGCCGCCTGCTGCGTCCGCGCGTCCGGCGGGTTCGCCCGCACAAAGTCGCACAGGTCAATCACCCGGCACAGCACGTCGCTCAACTGGTCCAGGTCCCGCACCACCCCCCGGTACTCCGCCGTCGTCGACGCCCGCGCCACCCGCGCCACGATCCGCTGTGCCCGCGCCAGGCTCGCGTGCGTAAACGCCAAAAAGCCCCGCGGCTCCGTCAGGTACGCGTTGCCAAACAGGCCCACCCGCCGCGTCCCCGGCGCCGCCTGCGAAAACGCCCGCCACACCTCCGCCACATCAAAGATCGCCCGCAGCGTCGCATCGTCCTGCCGATCCTGTCCCGTGTTGACTTGGTGGTCCACCGGCACCGCTGCCCCCGGCCCCGAACGCGCATTTTCCGGTGCTGCCGCCGCTTCCGCCGGCGGCTGTGCCGTCCACGCCCGCCAGAAAAACGGCCTCTTCTGCTGCTGCTGCTGTTGTTGCTGTTGTTGGCGGTGCACCGCCTGCGGCTGGGCCGCCTGCTGCCCCAAGCACTGTGCACACACCCACGGCTGCGGCCCTGGCCGCAGCCGCGTCATCCGCATGTATTTGATCATGGTTTGAGCTGGCAAAAAGTGACGCCCCCAGTGCGTCGGTGTGGGTGGCGGCGGGTTAAAAAAAGTAGGGGGGGGATTTAAAAAAAAAAAAATAGGGAAAAACTGTTGCACCCAACGGCATCTGCTCCAGTGCCCCGATTACTTATAATGGAAAGCGCCGACGTCGCTATATTTTTCTTGGCCCCAGATTTAGCGGCCGGGCCCCCCTAAAGCAGGATTTGGATCGATCAGATACGCTAGCCCTGATACACTCTAGTTTCACAATCACGAGCTGCAGAAACAGGAGCAAGCTCAGCCAGCGCAGATACGGACACTCGTACAAATATTACTAGCTACATATGCAGATATGCAGAAAAGAGTAATAAAAAAAAAGAAAAATGCTGCCACCCGGGAAATAGCCGCAGAAGCTGCCGAGAGAGAGCGAATTTCCACTGCATCTCCAAACAAAATCCCAACCACGCCAATCCCGGGCTCCACGCCATTGTCGCATCCATTCACTTTGCGCTGCCTTTCTGCCGTCGTCGTCGTCTTCTTCTTGACTGTCATTCTCTTTTTTTATTTTATTTTTCCCCCCCCCCCCCCCGTGTACTATTTCCCTCCCCACCTTCCGTCTCTCGCCTCCAGAGAGACCCTTCCCATTCGTCGACGATGGCCGCCAGAGTGATGCTGCATCCGGTACGTTCCTCGCGTTTCTCTTCCTCGGCTGTCTGTCCCGGCTAACCCAATTGCCCCCCCCCCATGCAGGGAGCTGTGGCACCTGTCGCAGCAGGCCTCTTCCTAGGAGGCAGCGTGCTGTACCCGCGGACCGCCTGGGCCGAAGCCCCAGAGCACTTTGTGAGTCGACCTCTCTGGCCAACGCGTGTGTGTCAATATCGGTGTCGGTGTCGACGTCTTCATCTAACCGTGTGCCAGGCCAAGAAGCCCATCTACGACGACTATGACGCGCCCTCCCCCGCCAGCCTCGCCCTGCCCAAGCCATTACCAGCGGCTGGCTCACCCGAGTCGTCCTCTTCCCCCTCCGCCGCCGAACCTGCGCTCCGCCATCCCCCCCGGCAGCACGGCCCCACGCCGACCGACCGCCTGGCCGGCCAGATCCGCAACGTGCGTCTCTTTTTGTACCGCCAGGCCCGCGCCGCCGAGGACGGCGTCAACCGTGCCGCCGACCGCGTCTTCCACCTCGAGCGCTCCCTGACCGAGACCGTGGCCGGTCTGGCGCCCCCCCGCGACAGCGGCGAGCGCCTCATGCCCGGCGTCGTCTACGTCCTCGTCGCCGCCATGGCCGGCAGCATCGTCACCCGCCGCAGCAACGTCGTCCTGCGCGCCTCCGTGCCCCTCGTCTTTGGCGTCTCCGCCGGCTGGGCCCTCCTGCCCCTCACCATGCGCAACGTCGCCGACCTCGCCTGGTCCTGGGAGCAGCGCGTCCCCGCCCTCGCCCAGGCCCACCTCCAGACCCGCGCCGCCCTCAAGCGCACCGCCCACTTTGCCACCCTCCACGCCCAGCTCGGCAAGAGCTATACCGCCGACAAGGTCGCCGCCGTCCGCGAGACCATGGAGGACTGGGTCAAGAAGGGGAAATAGGGGGCCGGAATCAGAAACAACGGGAAACATCGGTAATGGAACACAAAGGGGGGGTCATCTTAATGTGTCGTGTTGAGCAGGGTGGGCTCCGCGAATACTGTATATTCAATGCATTCCTGTGTATGATAGAGACTGCATGCACTTTTTTTTTGTACAAGTCGTGATCTCGTGACGCATTAAAACTGATACTACTCGTATATATATATAGAGAGGAGAGCGAGAGAAAAGATGTGTCATATTTCCCTCGCCTCCTTCTTCTCCACGTAGATGAGCACTTGCAGCACCCGCTCGTACGTCCACACCGTGATGGCGCTCGCCGGCGCCGCCTTGAGCAGGCTGACGGTTAGCCCGCGGTAGAGCCCGCGCATGCCCTCGTGGCGCAGGATCGTGCGCAGCGTGCGCACGACGCCGCCGTCGTACACGGGAATGTTTTTGTGCACGTAGCGCCCGCGCGTCGGGCCCTGCACCTGGATGCGCTTGCGCACGAGGTCGAGCGGGAACACGACCGTCTTGGCCGCCACGGCCGCCATGACGCCGGCGGCGGCGTCGCCGCCGCCCAGGTTGACGATGCGGGGGCTGCTGCCGCTGCCGCTGCCGCTGGTGGACAGCTTCTTGGACAGGCCCTGCGCCAGCCGCGTCAGCGGCGGTCGGAGCCCCTCGTACACGGCAAAGAACGTGCCCATGAAGGGCGCAATCTGCACGAGCGCCGGCCCCAGCCCGCGGAAGAAGCCCCGGGCGCCCTCGTCGCGGGCAATGGCCTCCACCGCCCGCCGCAGGTTCGGGTACACGCGGTCCTCGTTGCCCTGCGCCGCAAACCGCGTCCGCAGCAGGTCCAGCGGGTACGTCGCCGTCGTCGCCGCCGCCCCCGCCGCCGCCCCGGACACAAACGACTCCACCCCCGGAGGCACAATGCCGGGGCCGCCCGCCGCCCGCTGCACCAGCAGCGTCACCGCCCGGTACGTCGTGAACTGCACCGCGCTGTAGCACACGTACATGAGCTCCGCCGGCACGTTGCCCTTCCACAGCCCCCGCAGGCCCTCGTGGGCCCAGATGTGCCGCATCGTCGGCAGTGTGCCCTTGTACGTCGGCCCGCCATGGAGGTTGAGCTGTGACAGCGGGTCCGACAGCGAGTGCGTCTGCAGCTGCAGCCGGATCTTGACCACGTCGAGGGGGGCGACAAGGAAGCTGGTGGAGGGCGGGAGGGCGGTCAGCCATACATATAAATGACGCACATGCAGTCGTGGGGAGATCGTGGGGAATAAAAAGGGGGAAGAGAGACAAGGGGGGGGGGGGTAGGCTCACCGCGAGATCAGCCCAGCAGTGCCGCCAGCGACCACTACCTGGAGCTTAGAGCCCTGTCCACACCGTCAGCACGCATGTTCCGTCTTTTTCTGTTGCTCCTTGCCATTGCATCCGTCGCGCTCCGTCGCGCTCCGTCGCGTCCGTACCTCATCTTTGAGGCGCTCCGCTTTGGCCGACATGCACGCACAAGTGGCCCGTCGTTTGCCAAACCGCGACGCTCATTTATAGAATCAGTCAATTCAGAGAGGGGGGATCCGTCTCGGCACGGGTCGCTTTCGCTGTTTGAGAGGTACTGAGTCAGAACGCTGGCTGGCTTGTGGTGCGCAAATGCTGGGTTTTATTTTTTTCCGTTTTTTTTTTTTTTTTTTTTTTAGAACTGCGGTTCCGCAAGTGGCGGCCTACCACGAGACTACGTCATAGCCGAGGCCGCCAAAAATACCCTGGGTTTTCAGCTTTCAGCCTTTTGCCAAGCTAGCAGGTGACCTGGACATTGGCCAATCCAATTTTTCGCAGCCTCTCTGAATAAGACCAAGTCGCCAACAACCTGCGCGCAGGCCCTCCAGCCAATCCCCGTCAAGCAGTACAGGTCAAGTAGTACAGGTCAAGCAGTACAGGTCAGGTGGCTTCGCTGCGGGATTGATTTGCCTCGATCCCGGCCAGCTGCCCAACTTGATGCCGTCTGCCTAAGCCCTGCAGACACAAATGACTGGGCGAAAATCGACCTGTCGTACAACCTCGTAGCTGAGGTGGCTTAGCCATTGCTGGTGCCTGTGTTCCTCCCGCGTTCCGAGAGGCGTTGCTTCCCCCTGCGTCTCGTTTCCGTCGCAGGCCGTCTTGTGAGCGGGTAGCCTAAGGGGAGTATTCGAACGATGCGAGCGATGCTGGCTGTTCCTCTACCATGTCATTCCTGGTCGTACATTCTCGGCACGTGGCGACAACATCCGCAGTGGCCAGGGCCATCTGCATGGTGACAGACAATCACGAGACAACAAGACACATGACGAAAGAAGAGTAGACGAACGCGGGGGGGCAAGAGCGAGCTCGGAATCGTTGTCAGACGTCTGCGGTTCCGCGTAATATCACAGTGCGACAGGCAAGCCAACACAAGGTGTGTCCGACCCTGCACGCCTCACCGACAGCGGAAGCAAGAGCACCCGGAATGCTACCCGTTTGAAAAAAAAAATGCCGTCAGCAGCAATGGCTGAGACCAGGATTGGCGCTGGCGAAGAGTGCGGGGCCCCAATCTCTAGCACGTACAAGGCACCACAGGGTCAATAGCAGGCCTGCTGATTGGCTCCATATGCCCGAAGCAGGGCGGAGGGAAGCTCCCCTGGACCACCTATAACTCTTTTTTCTGGGGCGTCTTGCGTGTCTGGGTCCGCCTTGGCGCCGCTGGCGGTGCTCGTCGTGCCCTAAGCCCAAATAAGCGGTACCTGTGGCCGCATCTGCCCTCGTGGGCGCAGCGGTTTCGCACGGCTTTGTCTGCTCCTTCTCCATCCAGGCACCTCCGATCTCCCACCCTTTACCCCCCCCCTCGCCCTTATTTGTACTCTTCGTACTCTCGCTCGCTACAATTAGCCCTGTCCTCTTCCCAAATTCGCTCGTTTCGCCTCCCACGTCTGCGACCTCACCAAAAAAAAAACTGGCGTTCTCTCACGCCATTTTTTGTCGTTGAGCATAAAAACTCGTACGCCTGTCAGTCGACAGCGTCCCCAAAGCGCGATCGGAGGCAGCCGTCCACCTCGCGAAACTCGCTCTCTCCTTTCCGACCTCGCGAGGCTTCCTCTCTCCTTTCCGACCTCGCCGGTCTCCTTCCGACCTCGCCGCGACAGCTCAGCTCAGAATTGGGATATTTGGGGGGGAGAGACACGCTCTCTCATCGTTCCATCGACCTCTCGACCACTCTCCCCTCTTCCTCCTCCCTCCTCCCTCCCCCCTCCTCCCTCACCTTGCCCTACTCCAACCATGGCTGCCATGGTCGTCTGCCCTCTCGACGCGCGATCCCTTGTGGCCCCGCTGCTGCCGTCGCTGCCCGGGGCTGCCATTGCCTCGGAGCCGGCATCTGCCGTGCTTCCACTGCTCTCCCCCATCCTGCGCCAGCGTGTGCAGTTTCTCTCGGCCTCTAGCTCCGAGCCCTGGATCCGCCTGCTGTCCTACGACCCTGCCAAGGCCGCCAAGCTCATCGAGGTGGCCCGCAGCGCCCGCCTCGAGCCCCATCCGGTCTCGGGCGAGATCGAGATTGACTGGGACAGCGCCCATACGGGCGTGGGCGGCGGCGACGTCGAGATCCGCTACAGACGCCTCGACGTGGAGACGCTTCAGGCGCTCGTCCTGCTGAGCGAGCTCGATCTGGTGTTCCGGCTCGTGTACTGCGAGAGCGATCAGGAAGGCGGCGGCAGCGGCTGGCGCATCGGCGAGGTCAGCATTCCGGACAGGCCGGATGCGTTTTTGGTGTTTGGTGGCTGCCAGTCGGTCGCAGAGGCAGAGCGGCTGTTTACAGAGGAAGCGGCGGCGGCACGGCAGAATGGTGTGCACAACAACCATGTCGCTGACGGCATCGACGGTGATGACGATGACGACGACGACGACAGCTACTGGGCTCGGTACGACGCCACGCCCGCGCGGACCCCGGCTGTGAAGCGCTCTCCGGCGCCTGGGTCAGCATATGCCACCAACGGTGTGAGCGCTCACCACAATGACGAGGCGGAGGACGCCTATTTTGCCCAGTACGACTCTGTCCAGCCGGCCATGGACAACCACGACCCCGATGAGGAGGTCCATGAGCCGGCGGCGACGGCCGCTTTCCATCCGTCGCTGGGCGGGGGTGCCGCCCAGGTGCTTGAACGTGCCGTCAACGGAGCAAACGGAGCAAATGGAACCCACGTAGCTAACGGGACAAACGGGACAAACGGGACAGGCGGCGTCTTTGACTACGGCAGGGATGCCGACGACCAAGAGCGGCTGGCCAACCTGATCCACCCGCGGCCGGCATCGGCGTCGAGCAACAACTCGTCGACATCGTCGGCGGTCGTGGCCAAGCTGGAGCATTCGGCCGGCAAGAAGGAGCAGAGCGAGTTTGGCGTCAAGCAGCACGTGTCGCGGAGCATCAAGAGCCTCTATATGCTGGCGCGTGCGTCGGGCATCGACCGCGAGGAGTTTGCGCAGCTCGTCAAGACCGAGCTCGACGTGCTGGCCATGATGGACGAATGAGAGCGCGAGAGAGCGCGAGAGAGCGCGAGAGGACGTGGAAAGGAATTCACCTTGGAAATCACCACCATTTGATTCGGCGCCGGGGGCTCAGCGATTTGATATTTTCGCCTTGGTTTCTATGTTTTTTTTTCCTCTGCTTTCCAAGTGAGAATGCACGACATTGGCGTTCATGAACAAGGCAGGATCTTTCTGATTTATTGCTGGTTTGGATAACGGATTTGGAATCGCAAGCAGCCTTTGTATGAAATAGTTTGGTGATTTGTCTACTGCTGGTATCATCTTTGCGTTGGATGTGGATTTAAGCAGAAATCAGACTGGAAGGAATTGAAAAGGACAGAAGCTGAGCCCTGGCTTTCAGGAGGAGGCCTGGTCTTTTTTTTTTTTAAGAATACAAGTCTCCCAACCTCGGCAAGCAGACACTGCGATTTCCATTGAACCGTCTGACCAATGTCCTCAAAGACGTATTACTACTACGAGTATTAGTCGTACTGCTGGTAGGCGCCGCAATAGCTCCTGGCGGTCAGAGGCGGCAGAATCGTGCCCCGGCATTCTACGATAATTTTTTAAAGGCGACGAGAAATAGCTTCAATCCGCCAGGGTCCCGAAAAAGGTGTGCCACGCGACTGACTCCCCCACCCCCCACAGCACGCGGTCAGGAAGACGACACGACACGACAATTGCCATTCGCCGCTGTCTCCAATTCGGTTTTTGTGACCATGTTCCGGCCAAGGTTAAGGGCGCCGTCGTCGCTGGGCCCGCTGGGCCGCCAGTCGCCGCTGCTGCAGACGCCGAGGACAAACTCGCCCGCATCACAGTCTGCCCGAGTCGCTGCTGTCGCACCCGGGTCCCGCCGGCGCATACACCACCTGCCGATCTCGCGACATGACACCCGCGTGGGCGTGCCGCACCTGCTGTCGCCCGAGGGCTTCGACATGGCGTGGACGCAGCACATGAGCCTGATGCTGTCGCGGCTGAACCAGCTGGTGGCGGGTGAGTGGTGGGACAGACCTAGAGTCGCCAGTGCAATTGCTAACTATCCAGGAACCGACTACGAGGACCGCGACCTCAAGGGCATCGTGCTCGACTCGGCCCGCATCCCCGCGCTGGCGGCCGTCTTCAACCACGCCAGCATGGCCCACAACACCGACTTTTTCTTCAAGCAGCTGCGCTCCGACGGCGACGCCAACGTCGGCAGCGGCGACGCCTCCATGCCCACGCCGCTGCGCGTTGCTATCGAGGACAACTTTGGCAGCGTCGACACGCTGCGCCGCGAGTTTGTCGCCACCGCCTCGGCCATGTTCGGCCCGGGCTTCGTCTGGCTCGTCAAGGCCAACCACCTGCCCCAGGCCGGCCGCGGCGGCGACAACCTGCGCCTGCTGACCACGTACCAGGCCGGCTCGCCCTACCCAGGCGCCCACTGGCGGCGCCAGGCCGTGGACATGAACACGGTGGGGGCCGAGCCCGCCGAGGCCACCGAGGCCGGCGAGGCCGGCGAGACCGGCGAGACCGACGCGGGTTCGGCTGACCCCGCCCGCCAGTACCTCAAGAGCCAGGCCGCCGCCGTCGCCACCACCCCCCCCTCGTCCGCCGCCGCACCCCTTCTCCCCGGTCAGACCGCCGACCGTCGCCCGCCCGGCGGCATCGACGTGATCCCGCTGCTGTGCCTCAGCACTTGGGAGCACGTCTGGCTGCGGGACTACGGGCTGGGCGCCGACGGCTACGGCGGCAAGGCCGCGTTTGCCGACGCGTGGTGGCAGGCGGTCGACTGGGACGCGGTCGCCGAGATGGCAAACCTGAGCCGGCCCAAGCTCAGGACGTGAGGGGCCTTCCCCCTTGCCTCTTTGCCTTTTCCCACGCTCTCGGCTCCCCCCCACCCTCCCTTCTTGTCAGCCCGTGCAAGTCGCATTCTCCCTTCTCGTGTATAAATCTGTACATCGAACTGTCGGCGCCCTAGAAAACAGGAAGGCCAGGGATAGAAAAATCACTGTAAGATAGAAAATCCAATCGACTTGTGTATGGCTGTCGGCGTGTTTGTGGACATGGCATGGTTTCACAGCAGACCAGAGCAGAGTTCAGCGACCAGATAAAGTTCAATGCCGTAAATTTATGCAAAATGCCGCCCATGGTAAGGAGCGTGGTGGTATATAACTAATATTGAATCCCCAATCCCGATATTCCAAATTCCCAAAAGATGGCCGTGAGATGATGCATGAGACATGGTCGTTGGTACACGTGAGAGAATGACGAGCATGCGAACAACGTAAGAAGTCGACAAAGCAAAAGAAGAAAAAGAGAGCGAAAAAGATGGAAGACCAAAAAAAAAAATGAGCCAAAAAAACGCCAAATCCCATGCCTTCATCACCCTAGATCGATTGATCTAGATCATGTTTCCGTTGACGCTGACTTCAAAGCCTTCGCCCTTTTGGCGCATGGCCTTGGCCAGCATCAGCTCGCGCATCCATTCGATGCGCTCGTCGCGGCTCTTGACCGCAAAGTGGTGCGTCTTGCCCGTGCCGTTGACAGCGTCAGCGGGCGGCGGCGGCGGCGACGTCGCCATGGAAGACGGCACCACAGGGGTGGCCGCCGACCCGCCGTTCGCCGCTGACGACGACATGGCCATGGAGGAGGAGGAGGACGACGACGACGACGCCAACATGCCCAAGCCCATGCTCGGCAGGCTGCTCTCGCGCTTGCGCAGGCGCACACCGCCCTTGCCGTCCTGCGGGATCAGCTGGAAGGAAAAGGCGGCGACGTCGCCCTTGCTGCCTGAGCGCAGGCTCTCGGCGCTGCCGCGGCGGATGTTCATGGCCTTGAAGGCGGCGTTGAGCTTGCTCGTCGACGCAGCCATGGACGAGCACGCAATGGCGTAGTCGTCAATGTCGACGTACTCGAGCGTGCGCTCAATCGTCTGCGCGTCCTTGTGCACGGCCAGGCGCGTGCCGCGCAGGGTCACGTAGCGGTCGTTCCACTCGTGCCGCAGCATCTTGGTCCGGCGCTTCTTCAGCATGCCCTGGTAGGCAATGTCCGAAGCCATGACCCCGGCCGCGGCCTTGGACGACACGCCATTGGCGCTGCTGCTGGCCGTCGTCGCCGTCGTGAGGCCGGTAGAGCCCGACAGAGCCAACGACGACGACGACGATGATGAGCCGGTCTGCAGCCCGAGCTCCAGCGGCGCAATTGCCGTTTCAAAGTTGGTGCGCTCCGGCGACCACGGGTACTTGAAGCGCGGCGGCGGCTGCAGCACTCGCGACCCGCTCGCAGGAGGGGGCGACGACGGCGACGTCGACACCGTCATCGGGGTACCGTTGCGGTAGCCCACGGCCGAGCGCGTGCGCTGGTGGCCAGGGTGTCCAGCCATCATCACGGTGGGCCTGTTCTCGACCACAGCCGGCAGCACAGGGAACGACGGACGGCGACCCGACGCCCGCGACATGGTCCGCACGGGCGGTGCCCGGTAGTTCATGTCGGGTGGCACCGACTGCGAGACCTCGCGCGCCACCGGGCCGACTGGCACAGCCGTCACCGGCACGTCCATCTCCGAGAACGGCGTGCCGAAGCGGTAGACCGCCGCCGTCGGCGTGCGCTCGGTTGCCGACATGTTCCCGGGCGACTCCTCCATCGCTGTGTGGCTGTAGGAGGACGAGCTGCTCGGGACCGCCGTCTCCGGCTTGGACGACAGCGGCGGCGCCGAGTTCGATCCCGAGGCGGACCCCGAGGCGGAAGCAGACCCCAGCGACGGGTGCGCCGAGACAGGGTGTGCTGACCGGGGCTGCTGCCTCCGGCCGGCCGAGGCCGACCCAGCCGAAGAGTGGCGGGCGTGGGCCGGAATGGAGAGCTTGGGCAGGGTGCGCAGGCCCTCGTGGGGCTGTTGGCGACGGCCCGGGAAGAGCTCAAAGGGCGGTGTAGGGGGCACCTCGCTGGCGGTGACGCCATGCTGGTGCTGGAAGCTGAGGAACTGGCGGACATTGTCCTGCGGGTCGCGCAACTGGACGGTGCGCAGGCTGTCCTCCTGCAGGGTGTTGGTGGTCGACATGCCGTCGGGGCCCATGACGTCGGACGAGGCGACGACCGACGGGATGGCATCCGAGACGGGGCGGAAGACCTCGTCCGGCGACGGCCCGATGGACTTGGCCGTCTGCGGGTTGCCCGGGTCGCCGGCAATCATGATGATGCCGCCCTTGTCCGTGTCGGCAAAGGGGTGCTCTCTCTTGAAGGCCTCGATCATGCGCTGGCTGCGCTTCCACTTGGAGCAGTTCTCGCCCTTGGAGCACTGGTGCGGCTTGGGCATCAGCTGCTCGATGCCGACAATCGACACCGACTCCAGCGGCGTGATGGCGTCCTCGGCCACCTTGCGCCGGCTGCTGGTGCGGCGACGCGGCGGCTTGCCGTGGTTGGCGTGGTTGGCGTGGCTGGCATGGCTGCTGTGGCTGCCGTGCCGCCGCAGCTCGCGGCGTACCTTGCGGTCGGGCACGTCCTCAATGGGCGTCTCGGGACGTGTCGAGGCCGCGCGGATGTTCTTGATCTCGCTGATCTGGTGCCACACTGTCGTGCGCACACCAAACGACGGGATGCCCAGCTCCTTGAGGTCCTCGAACTTGAGTGTGATGAGGATGGCGCCCGTGATGTCGTTCTCCACAAAGCGTTCGCACACCTGGAGCTCAATGCCGGCATTCAGCATCCACTGTGCCACGCCCTCTGGCGACCACGTCGCCAGCTGCGCCTTGTCCAGGTCCGCGTCGGTGAAGCGGAACGGACCCGACTGTGGCTTCTTGATCGGCAGCGGCGTCACGTCCAGCGGCAGCAGCACGCTCTGCGGATCGTTGGCCTTGGGCGCCTTGGGCGTCAGCGGCGACAGCGACAGCGTGCTCTCGTACTCGGATGGCAGCGTCGAGATGCGGAACAGGTGTGGGCCTCGCGGGCCTTCGACCTGCTTCGATGACGACTCCAGCATGATCTGCACCTCTGTGGCTGGCGCCCGACTGGATCGGGGTGTCTGCACCTCATCGTAGGACGAGACCGTGGTGAAGCTGGGCTGGCCAGACTGTGTTGCGTTAGTAGAAGGAAGCCATAAGTCAAAAGCGATGGGCTTACAGAATTCAGACTCGCACGTGGTGAGCTGTCGGCGTCTTCGAAATCGCTGAGGATCTCGTCGTCGTCAAAGTCCGACTCCATGAACTCGGTGGCCACCGAGACCGGCCGCTCCTGCACGCCCTTGAGGCTGAAGAAGGATTCGTGCAGCAGCAGCGTGTTCTTCTGCTGCATCTCCGGTGGCGGCCGCCGGGAGGGAGGCCGCGAGATGGGTGATGTCTAGAGTGTGTCAGCAGAGCCGAGGAAAACGGCAGTAAGCCATTGGGGTGTCTCTCTTACCATTTTTGGTGTGTGGAAGGTGCCGTGAGCTTGGAGCTCTGGCGTGTGTTGTTTTGTTCCGTCTGCTGTTTCGTTGGTGCTTCGAAACGAGGGCGGCTGATATCGTGCACTCTCGTGCTGGAAAGGCAGGAAATTCGTTTTATGCGACCGTCGCCGGTAGGTCTCTCTGTCAGCTCGGTCAACGAGGCAGACAAGAGTGATAGTCTTGATATAGAGGACGGGCCAGACAGAAGAGACAGCAGATACGGCAGATGCTTGACGCCAGGAATGCGAATCGGCGGCTAACAAAAAAGAAGAGACAGCCAAAACGAGAGTAGCAGTGTTTTGATGTGGTTTGATATACAGAGTCACAAAATTCGCAAAAGAGAGAAAGGAGAGAAGTGCATCCCCGAGGGTGAAGATGGGCGGCTATGGGTGATTATGTATGGAGGAGAGGTCCGAGAGGTTGTCTGGGGGGGGAGGCTCGAGGGTCGAGGGGCAAGATCGCAGGGTGAGAGTGAGCGTCTAGCGATCACCGCACTGGCATATGCAGGACAGCCGTCACTGTGATTGCTCTTTATCTGGGGACAAAGCTGCAGCGTCCTGGCAGCTAGTCACCACCACGGTCCGCGGTCCTGGTGGAGAGAGGGAGGGGCCACGGGGGGGGCCACGGTCATGCAGGCCAGTGCTGCCCAGCCATAGAAAGCCGTCCTGGCTCCTCGTCACGGCGGTTCTGCAGCCACCGCTCTCCAGCATCCGCCGGCTCTCTTTTGGAAAGCCCCCATTGGGGGCGTGCTGAAGATCACCCCATCGGCGATGGGCAGGCGCTACAAGCCGTCTGCTTGTGCTATATGGGGGTGTGTTAAGAATAGAATTGGGGGGTAGCCCGTCAGCCCAAGAGGTAGCATTCCAAGCTTCCCTCGTCGACAGGGGGTGGCATGAGAGGGAGGGCAGAGGTAGCAGTGTGCTCGCATTCACAAGAGCGAAAATAAAGAGGACAGCGCGCAGTAGCGGCATTGACGTCGCGGGCGACTCTCGGCGATTGGAGGAAGGCGCAACCAGAGACGCACCGTGCAGCACGGGAAAGAGCTGCCCTGACCGCCGATTGGCCGAAAAGCATGCTGTACCTCTGGTAGGCGGTCGGCGCTAGCACGCCATTGGCCCAGCTGCCAGAATTTCCTGGTCCTATCTTATTTTTATCTCTTCTGGACGTACGCCTTCACACCATCATTCATAGCATCCCCTCTCTCTTTTATTGAGAAAATAGGAAAAAAAAAATAGGTCGAGAAATGGCGGTGTTAACCGCCGCAGCCCTGAATTTCCATTGGTCAGAATATATCCTCCGCTGTTTCAACGGCATGTCCTCATCCCGGCGCACTCTTCCGCGGGCAGCGGTCGCGGCCGGCTTTTTGGTCTTTGGCTTTAGTCTCTGGTTTGGTCTCTGGCTTGGTCTCTGGCTTGGTCTCTGTTTTGGTCTTTGGCTGCCTCTCTCCTCTGTCAGGCGCCGGACTCTACGGAGGGCGCCCGTGCAAGCATGCGATACAGTCTTATCAGGCGAATCTCGTCGTACGGGATGGTCGCGAATTGGGTCTCCCACCGCCTGACAATGCCCTACCGTACGTTTCGTCAGGTACAATTGCTGCCTCTCTCGTACATACGAGCATTCGAATGGATGGAAATTTTCTGTTGGACCTTTCTGTTGGATCTTTCTGTTGGACCACCCCTGTGAGTGATTCGGAAAGACGAGGAACGGAGCAGACGACGTCGGAAGTGCGAGTACTTTGTACAATGCCCGCTCACTCGCACGACTCCACCACGGCGATCCGCTACATAGTACAATGGCAAGATACGGGATACTCGTACAAGGGCACGACACCCCAGACTGCGTGACGGCCTGCAGCGGTCGTGTATTCTGCAGTGCCTATAGCCCGCGTGCTATGATGCACCGATGTGGATGAAGTCTTGTCCTCCGCACCAGGGTGTGTCTTTCCGGTCGGTCCTCTCTCCCTCATGCCACTTGCGCGCATTGTGTCTGAGCGATGCCGCCTATCTGGCGGCGGCATGTCCAATTCGCAGAATTCGATGCGCCTCCTCCTCGTACTCGCGTCGCAGATTGCCACTTCTTCCCGGAATCCCTGCATCGACGAGTCTCGCGGGGTCTAGGCTTGGGATCCTTTGGAGAACCTAAAGGACGCTTCCGACCGTAGCCGATGCCCGGAGGCGAAAAAAGGAAAGAAAAAAAAAAAAAAAAAAAAAAGGTAGACCAGCTTGTGATGCGGACCGTGCCTTGGGCTGCGAGTACGAGTATTACGAGTGTGCAAGTACGAGTACGAGCACATACATGAGACGACGCGGTGAACAACAAGCTAAAGGCCAGAAAACGGCGCTACCGTTTTAGTGGCTTTTCTTGTCATTCAGGGCTGGCTCAGGTGGTCGATTGTTGTTGGTGCCCTACCATAGTGCCCGAATGGAGCGATCCGGCTCCAGGCGGTCAACCTCTCTCTCCTTCCAAAGACGCCAGGGTCACCGTTTTGACTAACAGCTGACAAGCGACAACCCCCCCTGTCAGACCAAACCCCTGTCGGCCAGCCCTTCTGGCTGATGCTTGTTAGTGTCGGCGCTAGCAGCAACGTCCGGCCCCCACGTCGTCTCGGGTCGAATTGTTTCGTCCCGCCAGCGCCCAATCGCACTCCGTTGCAGGGTTGGTTGCCCAATGCAGCAATTTCAGCATGACCTCCCTGGTGGCTTTTGTGGGCACATGACTTGGGCGGGCGGAGCAACAAATGGCCGTCGCAGGCTGCTGGGCTGTCCTCCTGCTCTTCCGTTGCTCGGTGGATTTGCGGGCAGGCTGTTTCCTCCGCCGAGGCTGAACGAGTCAAGAGGCCAATTCAACAAAAAAAAAAAATAACCCCAAAAAACAAGAGCCAATTCACCGCCTCTCTACTCGTACAGAGAAACGGGTCCCGTAGTCGGCAGCCCGCACCCCCTCCCCGGACATCATTGTGGCGACTTTGGGAGGAGCAGCCGGTCCTGTGACGACAAAATGTGGCGTCTGGCCGTTATCGCATTCATGGCAAATGGGCGTACGGATGCAATTTGGATCACAGGTTCGAGGTGAGGGGTTGGAACCACAAGAGACGGGAAGCAGAAGACGGCGAAAACGGCAGGAGATGACAGGGGACGGCAGGAGACGGCAATTGGTGTTGCTGATTGGAGGGCGCTCAAAGCATGGTCCAGGCAGAATTGTCCAGCAAAAGGCCGACAGAGACGTGGATTGGATGCCTGTTTACAATCACGGGTCCAATTGTCGAGCACGACATGGTTTTGCGCATGCTAGCAAGATACGAGTACGAGTACGAGCATGTACGAGCGAGCCATGCGAGCACGAGCATGGTTCGCACACCCCGTTGATCTGCAGCACACCGTCTCCATGCGCACGTCCGGGCTTCGGGCGGGCAGCAAAAGCAAGCACATCCATTCAAGGTGAGGCCGCAGCAGCCGCGGCCGCTCTGCACGCAGCGCAACATCGTGCCGCCGCACCCGGCAAAGGTGTGTGTGTGTGTGGTGCGCCCGCTTCTCAGACGGATGCACAACGTCTTCCACACGTGCACACAAGACTGTTCTTTCCCCTCCCACAGCAGCCTGCATGACCACACCGCATGGCCGCCGCTGCATGGAAAGCTGCAGCAAAACACTTCGGCGCAAACGGTACGAGTGCGACGGGCTTGTGCTTTTTTTTTCTTCTGTGGCGCCGAAGATGATGTTGTGGCCCGTCGTCTGGCATTACCTTGTCCTGCGTTCTTTTTTTTTCTTCTCTTTTTTTCCTCTCTTTTTTTTGGTTCCCCGCTCCCGCTTCTCTCGTTCGTCTTGTCTCAGACAGGCGGACACATGGCCGCTGTCTCGCTCACCGACATATCGTCACCGTTCTCGTATCCAGCCACCTCGTGTCTCTCTGTGTGACGTTCTTTCCTTCTTTCGTTTCTTCTTTCTTGTCCTTCGTTTCTTTTTTCCCCTCCTCTGCCGTGTCTCCGTCGTCTCATCTTGTCTCGGACGCCAGCCCAACGCTACACCCTTTCGGGAGGACACAACTAGTTTTTTGTGGATGGTGTGGATTCTGCTCGTAGTCTGCTCCACGATTCGAACACCAGACAGATGCGTGTCTGCACAGAACACGGCAAATTGCAGTCGAGGCGGATACCGTCGGGGTCGGGGGTCACAGACGGAAGCAGAGGTTCTGTGCCCCTAGTCGCACACGAGCCCGCTCACAAGCCCACAAACGATTTTCCACTCTTGTCATGCTACGTAGTCTCTTGCTCGCTCCGGTACTTGACTCCATGGCTTGTTCTCGCGAGCGGTGCCGTCCATCCTCCGGCACCGGACTCGAAGCTAAATTGACTTTTCTCTCGCGTCTTGGCAAGAGATAAGGACGGCAGAGAATGGCGAGACCTCGCGGAAGCTGAGCTTACACGACTCTTACGTGTGTGCTTTGTACGCCGTGCTCGTTTTTCCATCTCGCAAGAGAGCCGCGTTTCCCACACCCCCCATACAAAAGTGCACAATGCACGGCAGCTCAATGAGATGCATCAGATGTCATATTCACTACGGCCGGCAAAAAAAGACGTGCGCCTTCTCAAGAGGCCAATCGAGTGCTTCTTTTTTAACAAAAACGCTCATGTTTCCAGTTCACATGACAAAAACACCATGCGGCCCATTGTTCACCTGTTCGAGTCGCGCCGCTTTGCTATCATGAAGCTCTTCTGGCTCTGGGTTGGTCAATCGCTAGCAGCATGTGATGGACGAAGGAGGGGAAGGGGGAGACGGAAAATGAGCAAGCAGGAGAAAACGGCGATAAAGACTGGGGGAGCCAATGCCATCAAGCTCCTTGCATTTTGCCACCTTGTGTGCCGCTATGCAGGTGCGTGCCGCGAAGGAACGTAATCCCGACTCGCTAGCAGCAAATTTATTGCTCACTGCCTTTTTTTTTTCACGCAACCACCCCGGCAAGGTCTCTTCTCGTCCAACTCGTACGAGTCATCCCAGCCACCCATCCGCTGCGAGACACAGACGTCCAAAACGGGCAGGGCTGTCCTTTTTTCCTCTGCTCAATCCGGGGTCTAACTCCGGTCTGCTCGTTTCCTTGCTAGTGCTGTGTGATCTGTGATGGGCTGTTTCGGCTCTTACACAGAAACTTTGGGTCGCTCTGGTCCTTTGGTCATCTCTCATCTTTCGTTTCGATATCACATAGAGATTAAATGAATGTGAAAAAAAAATGAATGTGAAAAAAATGCACGCGGAAATCATCTGTGCCGCATCACAGAAGCTAATGTTGCACCCTGGGGGTCTCTTCTCTGTTTTCCCCGCCCTCTGCCCTGCATGAACTCGAACGCCCAAAGCGACAATCCAGCCTCGTCACTCGCCATTTTTTTTGCCTGCTGTCGCCCTCTTGCGTTAGCCCTCACATCATCGACCAAGCGGCTTTCTGCATGTTGCATGGTGGACGTAGGGACCCAAAGTTCGCCCCCGGTCGCACTGCAACCTCGCGGAGGGCATCCGTCGACCGACCAGAGAGCGCAGCTAGTTGAATCTGGAAGCTGGACACGACAGACTGCGACTTTGCTATTCTCGTTGTCGCATTGCCAAAAAAAGAGAAAAAAAAGGCAAAAATGAAAAGAGCGAAAAAGGAATACTGCCAATGAGTCCCTCGATTAATACAAGGCAGTTTTTTTTTCGCTCTCCTTCGCAGCCCAATCACAGGCAGAAGGACTGCCCTTTTCACCCTTTGTCAAACCGCCTCTGATGCCATGTGTGGGTATTATGGATTACCCACCCTAGCATGCGAACGGACCATGGAGCCCTTGCGATATGATTGTCTGAGCGCCCATGATCGTCATTTTACGAATAGCACGCTGAGATACGAGTAATACGAGCAGAGCGAGCAGCCATCCTCATGCAGGGCTCGGTGAATGCCTCTTGCCATCCCAGTCAATTTCATGCCAACCGCCAAACGCCAACCGCCAACCGAGGCCCATGTCCATGGCCGGCCGCGTCCCCAGCTGGCGGTGGTGGTGCATCCGGTCATCTGTGCGTCCGCCGTGCAACATTGCCATTTTTTGTTGTGCCCCCCCCCCCCTCCCCTGCTCCTGCGGATTCTCTCCCTCTCTCGTTATCAGTTTGCGCCTCCTCCGGTACTCGTACTCGCTCTGCTCCTCTTTTTCCCGTAGCGTCGTCGCCTCGCAGACCCCATCGGTGAGCTGCATGCCCGCTAGCGACGCAGTCAGGCTCTACCGCTCCGTTTATTTTTTTTGGTCTCCCCTTATTATCCACCGCGCGAGCGCGCGCCATGCTACGGTTTCGCTAAAGGAACATCTCTATTCTTCTTCTTTTGGCCCTGCACTTGTGGGGGTGGAGCCTGTGACGGCACGCTCGTCCACCGTCTGGCCTGTTCTGTGGTGCAAAAGTGGCGCACAATATTGCTCATTTAGGTCTAGCTACGGGGTTTTTGATCGATGCTGGACAGGGCCTGTAGAGATTCGTACGAGTATTTGTACGGGGCATTCGTACGAGCAATATGTACGAGTGCGGTATACGAGTAATAGTGCGGATAAGCCGAGGACAGCCCACGCGTGCGATTGCACCGCTCGAGACAGCAGAAAAGGGCGCTATTGTCTCGCTGTCGCACTACCGTCGTTTAGGGCAGTCTCGAAACCGCCATGAGCAGACTACGGCAGGCGGCTGTTGGCGGCTGTTGGTGGCTGAACCCGTCTCGGTGTGTCCACAGAGGCGTGCTGCGCACGCTGAAGAATTCAGGACACCCTTATGGTTATTTGACAAATAGGATGGGCAGGGGCGAGATGTGATGGAAAAAAAAAAAAGGTGGAAATTAAAACGGAAGAGTCACCTGTTTTAACGTGGGTAAGAGGGGCGGGGGCACTACAATTAGATCGCCGTTGGCTTTGCCTCGATGAGATCAACGAGAGCGTAAAAAAGAGTACTCGTAAGATATTATTACAGGCTAATGCTCGTACTCGTACTAACGAATGTTTACTTTCTTCTTGTTGGCGAGGCATGTATTCATACTCCGTGCTACGGGTACGAGTCCTCGTACCCTTTGAGGGGTCTTCATGCGTCCACTTTACAATCCCGGTCGACGAGAGGTTGTCCGGGGGAATCCCCCCCTTTCTTACTTTGTGTCGATGTCAGGCAAGATAATTGCTCGGTCCCGAGACCCAGCCGTCTCCGATAGAGCCGATAGCAACAAACCCTCTTGCCCGCATCTTATCAGTCGGGGTGAAGGGATTGATCCTCGTCTGCGCTTCGGAAATGCATGCGACATACTCGTAGCCGTTCAGCCTGCGGGCGCACATCGCAGAGGTCTGAGCTTTTTCCATATTGGTGCAGCTGAGAGCCGATCAGTCTATCAGTCTCAGCTGTGCCGTACTCGTACTTACAGAGCTCGCGGGTCGCAGGTCGCCGTTCACGAGTCTGCAGATCGCAGATCGCCAACAGCTAACATCCAGGGCTCAGACAGAGGCTCAGCCCTTGGAGTCCTGGCTTCATCTCGGAAGAAGATGAGAGGGTTGCCGGCATGCGAGGAGAACCTGGTCGGAAGACTGGGGCGGGTGGAGGACGGACTGCAAGGCAAAAAGGTTCAACAGCGGAGAGCTCGCCAGACCAAGCAGCTAGCGTCTGGGCAAAGAGGCAGAGGAAGCAGGGGGGCGCTGTGAGCCGCGGTGCAGAGACGACGCAGTAATTGTTAAGACTCGGGGAACCGGCATATGAGGCGAATGTTCCATAATTAGCCCGGGTATCCGGAAAGAAAGACAAATTAGTCTCAGAGTAAACTGGGCTAATGTCTGGAATCTGGGCAAAATAAAAATAGAACAGAGAGGACGGCACGTGCCAAACAATGCACGGGGCAGAACAATGTTCTTGCCGCTCGATACAACAGTGTGTGATGGGCTGCGATGCGCGCGCGTCGATGTGATGAACAAAATTAGCCCGCATTATCTAGCCCATAATTTGGGCAAATATAGAATTTACCCGCTTTTAGTCCGAACTTGCTGTGTGTGCCCGTGTTGTTAATTTGGGCAACATCTGCAGAGGCGGCTAATTAGCACGATATGTGTGGACAGCCGGTGACCTCGAGGACAATCAGGACAATCAGGACAGCGTCGAGTACAGCAGCCTGTGTGCACACAATCACATATGCAATGCACCCCACACCCCTGTCAAGCTCTCATGCAGCTAGCCCCTCCCCGTCAGCCAATGTCCATCCGAGGCGACCCCTCCTCATGATCCTCACAAGGACCACCATCCCTGCCAAATCACAGAGCGCTAGAGACGGTTGGTCCCGGTAAGCCAGCTGCACATGCACGAGCCATCTTCTCGTCACATCGGCCCCACTTCTCAGGCCAATCACATCTCGTAGCAGGGATCTTGACCATGGTGTCCACATCCACTATTTCAACCTCGCAGCGAAAGCGCCCTCTCTGCCTTCTGTCTGCAACTCAATGTCACTTTCACACCTCTTTGTCGCCCGCAGTCTACATTGTGTCTTACGCCCGCAACGGCTTTGCCTCGAAGGTGCGCTGCCCCTCTGCAGACCCCCGCCGTTGTTTTTTTTTCTTTCTTTTTTCGATTTTTCTTTTTTGATCCTCCTCTCACCGCGGTTTGCGCCCTGGATGTTTTTAGTCCTGACAGAGCTGCTACTGCGAGTGTACGAGTAGACCCCTTCTGGGACTAACCTGAAGCTGTTCACAGATCAAGTACCGCACTACTCGTGTGTAAATTGCCTCCCCAACGAAATAGCAGCCAATCGAGGGTCGAAAGCTCTACCCTGGCAGTTGATTTGCCCAAGCAAAGCAGCTGGTCTCTGGCATAGTACGACATCGCCATGACTGAAGACGTCGAACTCGGTGGTCCCAGGGACCGCTACCAAAACCAGTCAAGTGCTTTTGGAGTGCAGCATCGCTTAGTTTGGAGCAAGAAGACTTTCTAGCGCACTGTCTGTGTCTGCAACTTGGCGATAAACATCCTCCTTCTCTACTCGAACATCTGGAGCTGCGGCCCAATCTCGACGGCTGCATACCTTCAAATGGTTAACCATCCATTGGCAATTGCGGCAGTGTTTCTCAATCTACTCTTCTGAAAGTCTTGAGAAACAGGGTAGCGGTGTCAAAGTACCACCTGGTCGATCGGCGCAGGGGTCATCTGCCCACATTACCAAGCGAGCAGGGGTACGTGCAGAGCGACGCGCACCCTCTCGATCGTCGTGGCCGCCCCCCCCTCTTTCTCCCCCATTCTCCCGCGACTCGTACGAGCCAAGTGGTTCTGGTATAGCTCGTGCAGACATGAGCCGTCGTTTCTTCCTTTTCTGATTTTTGCTCTACGCTGCCGCTTTTCCTTCTGTGGAGTCGATGGCTGTGGTGTAAGATGCTAGTACGGACGGACACAAAGACACTGACTGAGACATGCCTACAGAAAAGCATTGTTTTTCCACGTGTGGCGCGCACATGGCGAGTCTTCTACAAGTCGAAGAAATGTACCTTTACGGGAATACGGCCGGCGGGCACGACATCGGCTGATGCGCGGTTGGGGGCCTTTTTTTTTACACTGCGTCCATGAGATATTGAACATGAGCACATAAATGGACGAGTATGGCAGTATGACAGTATGACAGACCTGTTTCGTCGAGATGGCCGTCCAGATCGGGACCCATTGCTCTGAAGTTACCCTGAGGGGGCCATTACGAGGAACCGTACGAGGACGTGTTACATGCTGTATCTTACCCTGCCCTATCTTAGCTCAACGTCTCTTTTTTTTTTTACCTTTCTGGTCTCCAGCGAGATGCGCTAGAAAAAGGGCACGGTTTGGTGTGGGTGGGCGCCAATATGCCATGTAGCTTGCCGTCCGCCATTCACGGCTTCGTTACTATGCACAGCCAAAAAGGTATCAGGACTGAAGCTGCTGAGCTCTGCTGAGCTAGCCTTGTCGGTCCTTTGTGCTGCCAACAACCGCGAGCACAATCCTTCCTGGCCCCCGTCCCCCCTGCCGGACAGTCTATTTTTTTTTTGGTGTTTGTTTTGTTTTCCGTAGAATGGTGCGTGTGTGCGAGTGCTCATACGGTAGGATTCGTACCCTTCCCACCCTCTGACGCACAGGGTGTACCTGGTCCATGAGTACATCCGCTGCCGCCCGCCTTTTTAGTGGAATGGCCATCAGCCCCACCCTTTTCCCCCAGCACCCGCAATGGGCACCAATAAGCGCTGGGCGATGGGGTTCCCCCCCTCCCCTGCTGGCCCTCTCAGAAAGCTTGCCGAAGGATAGTCAGCCCCTCCTCGCTCAGTCGGCGGTCGTGCTAGTGTCCTGCAGACGGGCAAAGGGTTTGCATCGCACATACGACACACACCAGCCAGCAGAGGCGGTCTTGGTGTGCGGCCTGGCCAAGAAAGGAACCGCCAGCAAGCCATTCCCCTTTCTGGCTGGCCCCATCTTTTCCTGTTCTCTGCTCATGTTCTATTCTTGGAAGCGCCGCCGCCCACTCACACCAACAGACGTGAGCAAAAAAAGAAACCCGCCAATCTGCATCCCAGGTGCATCTCTCTTCGCGATGGATTGGGCGACTCGAAGGTCCCAAAGAAGGCCGGCCATTCGACGGGCGGCCATGATATAAGTCTTTGCGTGTCCAGCCTCACCCCCTCTGGCCGTTTCTCAGCTTGGAGCTTCCTCTCCTTCTTCTTTCCTTTTCTTCTTGTCTTCTTCGTCCGTCTTGTTGATCAAGGGTTTCGTTGTTGCTGCCGTCGTTGTTATCAGGTGTTTTCCTTTTTTTGTTTCCCCCACTCTCTCTCTCTCTCTCTCTCTCCTCTTCGACCTTCCATGACGACGCCGGTCTTCCTTGCTCTCGATCTCGCTCCTCTACGACCCCCCCTCCTCCCCAACCGGCTCGACGCCCCCTCCCTCCCCCCCTCGTGTGTCCTTTTTCCCGTGAACAGCAAGCTGGCCTTGCTCGGATCCAGTCAATCATTGCTCGACAAGAGAACTGCTCGCTTGCGCTTTATTATTATCTAATTTCCTGCTGCGAACCACCGTCGTCGGTGTTCGTGCAGCTTTGTTTTGATCTACGAGACTACAGGCTTGGTCTCCTCTTTCCCTCCATAATCACTATTCTATTACCCAATTGGGGCTGCTGGCTTGGACCCCCCTTCCTTCTCTCAAATAACGCACTTTCGGTGCACCCCTGCTGCCTTCTCCGATTGCTTTCGCTCGGCTCAGAGGCTGCCAGATACCACCACCCACACACACACACGCTTTTTAGTGGGATTTCCGTTAATCCCCTCTCGCACCGTTTCCTCTCACGGAACTGTCCAGAGTCCCGCTAACAAGTCCCTTCTCCGTTACCACCCCCCAACTCGGCTTGGACCAACCACCCCCCCTCGTCTGCTGGTTGCTCGACGCCAGGTACAGTACAAGACAGCACCATCTTCTACCTAGCTCTAAAGCATACTTATGCCGACAATGTCCCCCGTCATGAAGCCGGCATCAACAGCTTCGACGTCGACTACCAAAACCACTACCAAGACGACTACCACTACCGTCAATATGGCTGTCCCTCGTGCCACCAAGACAAAGCCGTCCAAGGTCTGCAAGGCCAATTCGGACACCAGCACGAACAATAAGCAGAAGACACAAATGCACCGCCGATCAAGAACAGGTTTGTTGGCTCGTCTGCCCCCAAATCCAAAATAAGCTCCGAGCTTCACCAAGCTTCACTTACAGCTAACATTGGGTGTTTTCTCCCCCCCCCCCCCCCCAACCAGGCTGCTACACATGTAGACTACGGCGCAAGAAGTGTGATGAGGGCGCGCCGCTGTGCACAGCGTGCAAGCACCTTGGCCTCGCGTGCGAGTACAAGCGACCGCACTGGTGGAGCAACAATGAGGCGCGTCGCAACCGCAAGGACGACATCAAGATGATCATCAAGCGCAAGAAGCTGTCCGAGAAGGCGACGACGCAGCCGCCTCTGCCAGTGGCAGCAGTGGAGTCGCCGCCGGGGCTGTCGCACTCGCTGCCGACGTCTGCGACGTTCTCTGATCCGCTGGATCGCACGCGGTCGGCCTCGATCGACTCGCAGTTCTCGTTCAACTTTAACAGCCCGCCGACGTCGTCCGAGTTTGGGCTGGGCCACAACAGCGCGTTCTCGACGCCGCAGCTGCACCCCGACTTTATGTTTGTCAATTCGCTGGCGGCGGCGCCCTACGAGGTGGACATCAAGACGGAGCGGCAAATGTTTGTCAACGACGTGCCGACGCTGCACGAGTCGTCGACGTCGACATTCAGCACGTTCCACACGCCGCCGCCACCGGGCACGGTGCTGCCGCCGTATCCCTGCGGCACGCCGTGCATGGACAGCATGCCGTGCATGGCCAGCGTGCCGACGCCGACGTGCATGGGCGTCGTCGACCCGGCGGCCGCTGCGGCCATGGCCGGCGTGCCGCCTCCTCCGCCGCCGCCTGTGATGGGCCTCGGCATGGACTGTGGCAGCGGCGGCGGCGACTGCAGCGGCGGCAATGCCGGCGCCGTGGGCGAGTGGACGGAGCAGGTGTACTCGGAGCGGCGCGAGTCGACGACAGAGGAGACGCTCAACATGCACTTTTTTGACTTTGCGCAGGGCCCGCCGACAGACTCGCGCCAGGTGGACATTGAGCTGGCCGACAAGGACCAGCGACTGCTGAACCACTTTGTGCAGTACGTGCTGCCGACCATCTTCCCCATCCTCGAGTCCAACCAGCACGGGTCGGTCAGCTCGGACCTGATCCTGCCGGCGCTGCAGAACAACAAGTGCTACCTGCACTGCTGCCTCAGCATCGCGGCGCAGCACATGAAGGCCATGGTCGGCGACGAGGACCTCAACAACGACATCATGTGCCACCGCTACTCGACCATCTCGACGCTGTGCGAGGCGCTGGCGCGCGACGAGAACCACCAGGAGATCCTCGATGCCACCCTGGGGCTGCTGTTTCTGCAGTGCTGCGTCGGCCGCATCGACGACGTGCTGCCCGACGTGCCGTGGCATCAGCACTTCCAGGCGGCCGCGTCGCTGGTGCAGCGGCTCGACCTGCCGCGGCTGGTGACGGCGGTAGTGCCGACACCGGTTCCGGTGCCGGTGACAGCTGCCGACGGAATGGCGTGCTCCCCCGGGGAGGCCCCGGCCGTCCAGCCCGTCCAGCCTGTCCAGCCCGTCCAGACCCCCTTCAACATGACCGTCATGTCGTGGATCGACATCCTGGGCGCCACCATCCTGGGCCGTGCGCCGACGTTTGCGCACACGTACCGCGAGAAGCACCTGTCGCCGCCGCAGGCGTCGTCGCTGGGGCTGCGCGAGCTCATGGGCTGCGAGGACCGCATCATGTACCTCATCTCGGAGATTGCCTGTCTCGAGGCCCTCAAGGCTGGCGGCATGGACGACTACATGCTGTGCCAGCACGTCACCGTGCTGGGCGAGCAGATTGGCAACACCGAGGCCAACGAGGCGCCGGCCAAGTGGCCCTACAATGACAACGGCACCCTGAGCCCCAAGCAGCTGAGCAAGAACATCACCACGGCCTTCCGCCTGGCCGCCCGCCTCTACCTGTGCTCGCTCGTGCCCGGCTTCCACCCGGCCCAGCCCAGCTCCATCAACCTGGTCGACCGCCTCACCGCCGTGCTGCGCACCGTGCCCTCGGGCCCGGCCGGCTACGACCGCTGTGTCGCCTGGCCCTGGCTCATGGCCGGCGCCACGTCGCTGCCCGGCTCCGGCTTCCGCGACTTTTTTACCGAACGCCTCGACCTCATGGGCGCCAGCGCCGCCAGCACGGGCTCTTTTGGCTGCGTCGTGTCGCTGCTGCGCGAGGTCTGGAATCAGCAGGCCCTCATGCTGCACAAGCAGCAGCAGTACCAGCAGGCTCAGCAGGCCCAGGCCCAGCAGGTCCAACCGGTCCAGCCGATCCAGCCGATCCAGCCGATCCAGCCAGCCCAACCGGACTCTCAAGACACCGTCTCGTCATCGCCGCCTTCGCAGCCTCTGCCGGCCCTCTCTCCCATCGTCGACAGCACGCCGTACATCCACTGGCGGGATGTCATGCAGATGAAGGGCTGGGACTTTCTCGTCATCTGAACGCACACGCACAACACCTGTATCTTTGCATTTGTGTCTTTCATTGCTTTCCCAGGAGCTGGTCTCTCTGCTGCTTTTGAGGTCAGCAAGCTAACACTGCAACCCTAAAACCAAAAAAAGAAAAAAAATTTACAAAAAAAAAGAGACAAAGGGGAAGAACATTCCTTGCCGCAAGGCAATTTCATGTTCGTGGAAAACAACTCTGGCAAGGAGAGCGGCAAGGAGAAAGAAAAAGGAGACGCTTTGATAACAACTCGGGGGATGGATGATGGCGGAAGTTTTTTTTTTCATATCTCCTTTTTCTTTTCTCTTTCTCCCTCTCCTTTTTTGGCTTTTCTTTTTCTCTTTTTTCCTCATTCTTTTCTTCTTTTCGTTTGCTTATCTCATACACTCGCTTAATGCGTTGTTCTTTGGGTAATCCATCACTTTCGTTTTTTTTCTCTCTTTGGGTAATCACATTCCCTTTCGGTCTTCTCTGGGATGTTCTGGGGATATTTCCTTTTCGGTCATTATTACCATGGGCATAGCATTTGATTTCTGGAGTTGTCGTCTTGGCATCTTGGGGCAGATAATCCCCCCCCCCCCTCCTCCCAAATCAACTCGGGTAGGGATAGGATGCAATGGGACACCCAAGGGTGTGATGATTATTTCTGGGCAGGTTTCTGGGTTCGGCGGTGGGCTGGCAACGGGAAAGGGGATATGGGGGGGGGCGGGGGGAAGGGAGGGGATCGGTGACGACGGGTCAGGATATATGATAGTGCTCACTTACATTGATACCAGTCTTTCGACCACAGAGTGCCATCGTGGGTGAAGAGAAAAGATTAAAAATAGTCAATGACAAAAAGCCATAAAAAGCCATAAAAAGCCGAAAGAACGAAAGAAATATCACGATCGTAAGTGAATTGTCAGTGAAGCGAACAGGAAGTGGCGTGCCTTTGCCAGATATATATATATACACACAAGACGGACACGATGTCTGTCGAGCTGGCCTCAAAAGATGCCCGGCGCCAAAAATCCCAAATCCCAAACATCGCCGTCCAGGTAAACAAGCCAGAACCCCCTTCCCGAAAATGGATAGAGAGCCGCCCGAGGGCATCTTGACGCCCGTTCATGGCCATGCCGCCCGTCTCATCTCCTTCCGTCCTGTTCCCCCCCCCCTCGCTGTCTTATTTTTGGCGCCCGTACCTTGGGGCCCTGCCGTTTCTGATTTTCTGATTTTCCTCGTTCCAGCGGCCAGCCTCCCTCATCTCGTCTTGCTCCGAGCACGATGACTGGCTCCCGTGCTCAGGCGGTTACACATCAAGAAGAAGGATGAGGGAGCAAACGGGGGGAGGAGGCTGCCACGAGAAAGGCTTTTTTTTTTTCCCCTCTCTCTCTCATTTTTTGAACGGCCACCTGGCCGGCGCTTCCTGCTGAAACTCGTAAAGTGTGCCAGTCGTTCGTTTTTTCTCTCTCTCTCTCTCTCTCTCTCTCTCCGGCCCTCTATCGAATCCGCCATCTGCTGGTCCAATCCCTTCCCCCGATACGCATCCCCGGACGCACCTCTCCGGTCACGAGCGAGGACCTCCGTCGCGCGCGGCTCCGCGAGGAGGGGGGGGGGGGGGGGGGGGGGGGGGTGGTGGGGTGGGGAGAGGAATATGGGATAGTGATGCTGGGGGAGGTGAAGGTGGACGATCATAGGACGAATCCCACGGCGCCAAAAAAATATGAAAATGAAATGAAATGCAATAAAAAACATACAACCTGCTGCCCACATCATCCCCGTCGTCACGATACTCCGACACGGGTTCGTCCCCTTTTCATTTCCATAGCCGCTCTGGGGAGGACGTGTCGAGAGAGAGAGATAACGATGCCGACCACTCTCGTTGCTTTTTGGGGCTGCTGTTCTTTTTTTGTCTCTCCCGTCTACGGTTATCATTTTTGGGGTCTTTTTTGGCCTGATTGTCTCTGCCCCTGTCGATGGCCGCCCTTTTTTTTTTTGTCCGTTCCCGCCCTTCTCCCACCTGTCATGCGGTGCTGTCGTGTCATGCAGCGCTGTTGGCGGCTCAACCCTGGAGATTTGCGCAGGCATTTTCATTGGACTGCTGCATATCATTTGCAGGGAAAACGACCCATTCCGGCATACAAACTGTGCCAGACGGCAAAATATGCAATGCCAGCATCGCACTGCTCTTGCTTGCAGCAGTCGCGTGACTCATTTTCCGTATGATGACGGCTATGCCCACCGCTCATCCTTCGACCGCTTTCCTCTCTCTCTCCCCGTCTGGCGATGTGTAGCCTTTCTCATCTCATCTATCTGACGACTTTGCACGTGACACTCTTCTCTGAGCGCCATGTTGCCATTTCGGGAAACCGCCATGGTCAACTACGAGTAAGTTTTTTGTCCCAGACACGTTTGCTGTTGCCTATGTTGTGGGACGCAGCCGGTCAGTAGTCTCCCCGAAGCCCGTCTTTTGAGACGAAGGCCACATAATCTTTTTGTTCCTCCTTCTGTTTCCATTTTTGTCCGCCCTCTCTCTGCGAAACGCCCACCAACCATCATGGCGGCCCTTGGCAGGGGGGGAGGACAGGATGGGGGGGGCACCCGTTTCAAGTTTCCCCATGCCCAGCAGCTCTCTTTTCTCTCTTTTAGTGAGTAATAATAGTGACCAGTGCTTTCTTCTCTTCCCCCTCTGTGGCTCCTGCTACCTGGCTCTGATCTCTGACGATCGGGATCTACGGACTAAGTGGACTGGAATTTTTTTTTTGCCTACGCAATCCATTTCGTCCTGTTTGTCTCGTGTTTGCCTGGGACCGAAACCCACCAGCGTCGAAATTGGCTTGGCGACGGGCAGCCCTGTCCAGCAAGCTGTCAGAAGTCATGCACAGGCTGCAGTCTGGCCCATGGAAGGATCCAAGTTTGGGGGGAGCGGAGAGAGAGAGAGGATCAATTGGGACAAGAATGCCGAGCAGCGGCCACCAGCACAAGCGAGAGCAGGCTGCGAAACAGTGGGGGGACGTCTCTTGACAAATGCCGTCAGAAAGCCCGACACCAGCCCTGCGCAATACGAACTCTGGATAATATTAGGTGCACGCTGGGTAGGGTATGAATGGACAAACGCGACCGGTGCGAAACGACAGGGCATAAGTGTGCCGTCGTCGTCGTCGTCGTCATCGCCATCAGTGGCCTGCGCCTCGACAGAAGCGCCCAGTCCGGCACCACCGCGATTGGCATCGTCAGACACTCGCAGCCGTCGAAGAGCGCGGAGAGCCAACGGATTGCCACCAGAACAGCTGTGGCGTGGCTGAGAATATGATGCGTGACCAGCTATTGGGAAGCGAAAAGGCTGCCAAAGCGGTCGCAGGCGGTCCAGCGGAGGCCAGTGGCTGAGGAGGGACGAGGGCTGAGTCCAGACGGGCCGTGGCTGGCCAATCAACAGCGACACTCTGCATGCCCCATTTTTTAGCGGTCTCTGACATTAGCCAGTGACTGGCTGTCGGCCCCTGCAGCTGCGTGCAGATGGGCGCAGATGGATGCAGATGGGTGCGGCCGAGCGCTTGCAAGAAAATACCATTGTTGCGCTGGTCGGTGCCTGCGAGCGAAACGGCAGTGCTTCATGTCGTGACAGACCAGGACCGCCCGCCACGGCCGCCACGACCGCCACGGTCGCCATGGCCGCCATGGCCACTGGGGTGAAACATCACTCCAGCGTTCCCTGTCGCACCACTCGCAGCCACCGCTCTCTGCCAGGATGCCGCAGCGTCTCCGCCCGCCGTCTGCACGTCTGCTGCCTCTCTAGAATTCTTGGCGTTCTGGATCGCTGGAGCTTGGGGTCGACAATGAGCGACAGCCATTTGTTTGGACCCCAGCGCTCCGTTTGACGATCCTCCACCCGCCCACAACGCAACCCACTCCTCTCTCTCTGCCGCCCCCGTCTGGCTCTCTCCTCTTGCCCAAGGGCCCTTTGCGGCTTCCGTCCACGACCACAGCTGGGCGTGCATCGTCTCCTGGCCAGACAAAGAGGGCACCATGAGTCTGTCCGAAGGGGTGGGCCGGAAGTTCGGCTTTCGCCCAACGCGGCCATTCGTTTCATGGCCGCTTGCACGTCTTCCATCGTCTTTCATGACCTCCCCCATTGTCCACCCTCTGAACAAGCATCTTTTTTGTCTCCCAATTTAATTTCTTTCTCTCCTTTTCTTTTCTTGTTCCCTCACCCTTCTATGGAGAGGCAACCTGCCCAGCTGCCCAATCAGTCGTCACCCGAGGCTGGCCCTCCGACTAAAACCTATTCATGAATCACTGCCCACCATCACCTTCCTTTCGCCCTCCGTCCTCTCGCTCGTATATATCAAGTGATTTCTTACCGCCGACCTCTTCTGCCTGGCGCCGGTCTGCTTCTATTTTCGGATTTTGCTAGTTTGCTTCCCCCCCCATTCTGCATCCACCGGTCTCATCGCTTCTTCTTTCCCGTCTCTACCACTTTTCCACTTACAAACGCCCACATCGCAACAACATCGACACATCAACACATTAACACATCGACTCCATTCTTTCGACTGCAAGACCACCTCTCTCCCGGGCTACCTTACCAGGAAGGCAAGCAACACACAGTCAGCCCCAACACTCTCTCGCCCATGTGCCAAATACCGCTGCGGGCAGCATGGCTGCTCGTGTCGCTGGCTGCCGCTTGGACTCCTCATACGGCTGCAGCCTTTTCGATACCCATGCGCAGCGACTTGTTCCTCGCTGTGCGCTCGTCGGACTGCGACTCTGGCTACTCGCCATGCAACAACTCCAACGTCCCGAGCAACTTCTGCTGTGCCAACGGCTCCGTCTGCAACGTCCTGGCCGCCAACACCACCATCGTCTGCTGCCCAGACGGCGAGGACTGCTCTCTCCTGTACCCGATCACTTGTGATCTGACCCAGCAGAACGTGGATCTGCATCCCGAGGCGCCCATCCTGACAACCGCCCTGAACGGCGTCATGAACCAGTGCGGCAATGGCACTTGCTGTCCGTTTGGCTACGTCTGCGACAGCGCCGACCAGTGCCTCGAGAGCACCAACCAAAACGCCGCTCCCATCACCACCGGAACCCTGTCCTCGACCACGTCGACCACGTCCTCGACAACGACAGCAAAGACGACCACGTCATCCAGCACTTCCACCACGGAATCCACCGTGGCCGTTGTGCCCACCTCGGACACGTCTTCTACGGCGACGACCTCTTCCCAGACCACCACGGCGACCTCCACGAGCACGACCAGCTCTGCGCCCGAGAGCACAAGTACCGAATCGTCGTCCGGAGGCAGCCAGACCGCTTCAGTTGCCGGCGGCGTAATCGGCGGCGTAGCCGGCGCCATGATGATTGGCGCGGGCTTGTGGTTCCTCTGGGGCCGGCGCATCCGCCGCCAGCAGGAGCGGAGTGACAGCCCGAGCCACAAGCTCCGCCGCTCGACGTCGTCGTTTGGCAACATCATCAACCGCCCGCTGTCGATCAGCTCGCCCAAGCCGCAGGGAGACGCCTCGACCTTCCGCACCGATTTCATCCGCATGCAGTCCGCCTCGCCCGAGCCCGAAGGCTACGGCTACGCGCGGACCATGTCGCCGCCGAGCGGCAGCGGAGGGGGAAGCTATGGCGGCACCGGGTCGCCGCCCAGTACAAGTGCCGGTGCTAGTGCAGGTGGCGGCGCCGGTGCCAGCACAACCGCCACCGCCGGCCAGACATGCCCGCCATCGCTCGCGTGGCTGCAGGATCGGGACAGCGTTGCCGTGCCGCCCATTCGCAACATGCGCGCGTCGATGCAGCCGCAGCCACGGGCCACCAACTCCGAGGAGATTAATGTGGTCGCCGACCCGAGCATCATGGGCTATGGCGATGGCTTCCGCTCCAGCCGGGAGAGCCTGGATCTGTCGCTGCCCGTACCTCCCATTCCCGAAGACCAGCAGCAGGCGCGCAGCAACGCTCGCATGACCAGGTTCACCACAATGATGGATGCGGCCAACGTCAACTTTGACCACTTTGTGCCGGATAACACACAGACGACGCCGGCACCGCCACGGAGGTAATTCTTTGTCTTTTATGATTTCGTCTCCCTTTATTACCATCGCTTCATTACCATCGCTTCATTGCCTCTCTCTCTCTCCTTTTTAAGTTGTTGGCTCTTTGTTCCTCAGCCGTCTCTCGCATTGTCATTCTTTTGTTCTGCTTTTCAGCATTCACCATCCAGCCATTCATTTTTTCTCTTCTTTTTTGCATATGATACCAGATAGAGACCTCATGAACCCTCGGAGCTAGCGTATTGTTTATTGTTATTTTTTTTTTTGGTTTCGGTTTTGATTTTTGGTTTTATTATCTGTCATTACAACAGCAGCCCTGCCACTCCTTTTGTTTCACGATTCTTGCCTCTTTTTTTCGTTTTTACAATGTACTCTTTTTTAATCCTGTGGGCTTGGCTATTCTGCTATGGCGCGGCGTTTTCTTGTGTTGGAAAGGCACAGGTGCATGTGTGTGTTTGTGTATGTGTGCATCTTGGGGAGCCTGGTGGGGAAGGCCAGCACGGGGGTCAAAGGCATAGACAACACATTCTTTTAGGCCGGGTTTGAGAGATATCACGGGGCGTTTCATGCGAAGAGAGAGAGAGAGAGAGAGAAGAGGGAGAGAGACTGTCCCGTTTCACCTAGTCGGTCGTTCCCTACATACTTGCCGGGTCTCTGTTTGGATTTCCGCCGTCCTTACCCGCATTGCGTTCAAGGACAGGCGGCTTATGTTTGTGTGTGTGTGTGTGAGTGCGTGTGCTTTGAACAAAAAAAAAAGAAGAGAATGACTTTGAAGCGTTTTTTGTGTGTTGCCACCAACGAAGCTGTCTTTTTTGTCACGAGAACGAATCAGCCTGTAAGAAGAACATTGGACACAATTTACGAGACGAGAATGATTTACCTAGCACACCCTGTTGCTTGCTGTGTGACCTGAATGCCATTCATTCACTGATCAATGTCCTATCCCTACCCATCCACCTCGTTATCCTTCCCTCAAACCCACCCACGCATCATCATTGCATTATGCATCCTCTCCCTTCCTTTTGATACATGGAAGCCGCCCTCTTTCGTGGTTTTAAGATGGGGTATGCAAAAATAATGCGACAAGAAAAAAAAAAAAAAAGAAAGACGCATAGACAGTCCCGGCAAAAGAAGAGAGATACAAAAAAAAAAAGAAGAAGCGCAAAATCAATTACACGCTTTTCTTCATCTCAGCACCGGCGGCGACGGACCGCTGCCTGCGACGGCGTCTCCCGTGGCCGTGCCGCGCGCGGGGGCGCGCCACAAGACGCCAGCCTACTGCCTCTTCTTGGCGCTGCCAGCAGCAGCGCTGCCCGTGGCGCTGCCCGTGGCGGTGGCGGTGGACGTGCCGTTCTTTTCGGCGGCGGCGGCGGCGGCCTTGGCCTCTTGCAGCTTGTCCTGGGCGGCGTAGTCGTCGGCTTCACGGCGCTCAGCGTACCACTGGCCTGCCTGGAGGATGAGGACGCCGATGAGGACGAGGGCGAGGATGGTGTTGGAGGCGGCGAGGACCTTGAGGCTGTCCTCGCGGCCGAGGAGGATCTCGCCGGACTCGGTGGCGGCGGCGCGGGCGCGCTCGAGCTCGACGGGGTCGTCCCAGAGGTTGGCGCTGACGGAGCGCAGGCCCTTGACAATGTTGGCAATGTAGATGCCGGTGCCGATGAGGTAGAGCACGAGGCTGGCGCCGTCAAAGAGCACGTTGGCCTCGGAGGGGCGGAAGAGCTTGACGAAAAAGCCCAGGAACCCCACCGAGATGATCATCGACAGCAGCCGCGCAATCAGCGGCGGCGACTGGTGCACAAACTTGAGGTGCACCGTCAGCTGGTCCAGGTACTCGGGCGGCACCGGCGCAGACGTCCACAGGAGGGGGAAGTCGTAGGGGAACGAGGCAAAGAGGATGCCCAAAAAGAAGCACACGGCTGCGGACAGAAGGAGACAGTTAGTGGGGGGGAGAAAAGAACAAGGAGAGGGAAAAAAAAGAGCAGAGGATGACAGGACAGAGAGAGCAACAGAGACATACGTCCAATGATCATAAAGGTCGCAAAGGAGTTGGACCCGCGGTAGTCCTTGGACCGCGTCGTCTTGGACCAGTCAATCCACGAAGGCTGAGGGGCTGCCATCCTGTCTGTGGGTGGGAGGGGAGGCTCTGCGGGAGAGAGAGGGGGAAAAAAAGAGGTCGATGCAGGTGTGACGAGGGCTGCGACAAACGGCGGGAGAGCGAAGGCGCGGGAAAGAGGTCGCAAGGTGGCAATTGCGACGCAAAGGAGGGGGGGAAGACGGGCGGAGAGAGATAGAGAGAGAGAGAGAGGGCGAGAGATATTAGACAGCTGCGTATTGGCTGCTGCTTTTGCCGCGTATGTTCCTGTTTGGTGCAGGTTCGCAGAGTTTTCGTGTTCGCAGACGAGGACGCCGAGAGAAGACAAAGAGACGGGAAGACGGAGAGATCGGGTGCTGAGAGAGCGGGAGAGAGAGAGAGAGAGGATAGCAGCAAATGAACAGCTTCGCGGCGCAAGCTTATCGCAGGCGAAAAATAAACTTCAGGACAGTGTGGCATGTGAACAGGTCGCCGTTGTGATTACGTGACCCCCAGTTTTAGGGGCAGGTGGGGGAAGCGGACCCTGACTTAGCAGTTATCTCTGAAGATACGGCGCAATGCACGACAATAATATCCACTAATAATAAATAGGACTTGCGATTGATACCAGACCGTGTGTGTGCTTTCGGCGAGGCCGTGAAAAGTCTACGTTCCCATTTGGCCAAGGAAGACACCGACGGAAACCGCCTTGGCACAGCTAGACTGAATGCAGAAGGTAGGCATTTTTCCATCGCCCCAACATCGCACAGCTCGTTCCACGATGTTCTCTTTCCTGTCAAGGCGTCTTTCTGCTTTTCACAATTATTACTGTAAATCTGGTGGCTAAATTAAGATACACCTAGGCGTGATCTCGAAAGCTCAGCCTTCAGCCGCATCCCCGTCGAGCCGTATCACAGACTGGGGCAAGGCGGTCGCCCCCCTCTGAGGAAGTTGCCACTGTAGAATGGCTGCGATGCCAAGGCAGGGAAGCAAAAGCAAAGTAAATCAATCGGACAGAGAAATGCATTTCCAAGCGAATCTCGACCCAGAAAATTATAGCGAGATACAAAAAAGGGTTAGGAAAGTATGCGCTTGCGACGTGGGATAAATCAAAACTAAAACAATACAGCATAGAAAGGAACGTTATAATGTACACGGAGAGGATATAAGAAAAAGGAAAATTGCCGGAGGGAATGGTTTGTGTCCATTGGCAAGGTAGAACAGCAGAACAGCGGAACAACAAAGCAATGAAACAAAATATCAAAATAGCCAGAGTGATACGGCATCGCTGAAACGATCGAAAACTGCAAAACATAAACAACGGCACATGGGTATCATCATGTCTTCGCATATTCACGTCTTCGTGGTCGTAAGACAAAATTATGTCGCCTCGTTTCGGCTATGCTATACCGCGCCGCTTCATGTGCGCACAGCGCTCTTGCCGAGCGTCAGCTGGCCGAGACTGAGCGTTCGAGCGGCCTTCTTCTGGCTCCTGCCAGTGGTGCTGTTGGCGTTGGGGGTTATGTCAGTACTGCTGATGTTATCGACGTAGTTGTAGCCATGATCCTCGTCATCGCTGAGGTACATGGACTTGGATTCTTCCATTGGCGTCTTGTAGCCTTCTGATTCCGTCTCTGCTTCAGTGGCCGTGTCAGCCGTCTCGAGCGGAGCCGTGGCGGCGCGCTCCGTGTAGAGCTTGGCAGGAGCATTCGACGCTGCATCGCGGAGGTTGCTGGTGCTGGGCGAGGTCAGGGTCTCCCGGCTGGGCCGCGGCTTCGGGTGGGGCTCGCGCAGCATGGCGTACATAGTTGTCGAGAGGGCGTTGACGCGTTCGTTCAATTTCTTGACCTGGGATTCGAGCGTCTGGCGAGCTACACGTTCAGATTCCAGCTGTGCCAAGATATCGGCGGTGGATGTTGACAGGCCAGGAGAGTTGGCGCTGGCAGCACCGCTCGCCCCGATGGCAGGCAGGCTTGAAGCCCCCCGAATGGTCGATGTGGACGTGGGCCGGAGGGTTGGGGAGAGCACGCCCGGAGCCAACGTCAGGGCCGGGCCGACTGTCGGTGCGGGAATGGATTGCACCTGGGTGGCCGAGCTGGACGGAGGGTGCAGGGATCCGATGTAAGTCTGGCCGTCACCGAAGGACATGTGCGAGTGCACGTCCGACTCACAGGATATTCCTGAGTGGCCAGAATGCCGGCTGCTGCTGTACCGTGCCGAGGAAGCAGCTGCAGGAAAGGTCAGATTGGCCGTGTCGGTGCTAATGCCGATACCGATGCCCATACCACTGGCTTCGTTGTCCTTGCCACCAGCCTCGGAGTAATACAAGACCGGGATCGTCTGTGCCGGTCCTGCCGGTGGCGGGTTGGTCGACGATGGGACTGACCGCGGAGTCTGGTCCAAAGACGTGGACGCCACCAGGGGCCCTGTGAAACCGGGCACTGCATGGCAGAGCTGGTCAACAACCCTCTCAACCCGATACATGCGGTTCTCGAGAATGCCAAGCCGCGAGTCCTGGCTCGCAGTGTGCGTCATCCGGTTGTCGGAGAGAGTGCCAAAGTTGGATAGACGACCGAATGCAAAGGGCTGTGGCGTAGCACCCAACTGCTGCTGTTGTTCTGACTGAGCAACAGGCGAGTCTGGCACGCTCTGCACGGAGACTGCAGCAGTGTCGTCGATGCCACGGAAATCAACCTGGTTTTCCTTGTTCTCGACCTCATCACCGAGGCCCTGGTTGATCCCAAGGCTGTCACGGCCACCACCATGGTCTTCATGATCACCCTGGTTGCCCTGGTCGTCATGGACATCAAGACCATGGTCGTGAACATCGCGGTCCTCGTGGCCGTCGCGGTCCTCGTGGCCCTCATGGTCCTCGTGGTCTACAGTCTCGGCGTCGGAGTCATGGCCATCGGATAGCGGCGACGCGAAAGCCGGGTCATAGCTCTCACGCCAGTAGCGGATCTCGTCGCTGCGGCGGCGGGACTGAGTTCTGTCAACACGCAGACCCGACAGCGACCGAGAGCGCCTCCGGTGTCCAAACTCAGTGTCTCCTGGCAGGTCAGAAGTGATTGCGCGCCCGATCTCGTCGGGGTTGTGCACGCCTTGGCCGCCGCCGGCCATATTCAAGTCAATGGCACTGCTGCTGTTACCGCCGCTGCCGCCCATCGCGAGGTCATTGCCGGACATCCTGCTACCACGACCGTGCGCACTCGCCGGCCGGGGAGACAAGCCTGCCCACTCCCCGCCGCCGAGCACATCGCCGCTGCTGCTGCGACCGACGCGGTGGCTATGCTGCGCAAACATCATGCGGCTTGCTGCAGTTGCAGCACGTCGCCGACCGCTGCCGTCCACGTCGGTGATGGATCCTTCACCACGATACGAACTGTGCGCGGTTTCTATGGCTGCCATCTCATCCAGTCCAACGGAATGCGACCGTAGTGCACGGTCATATTCCGTAATCGGCATCGATGCAGAGCGCTTCGGTTCGGCGTCTTTTGGTCTAGTGAGAACAGTCGGGTCCTGAGAGAAAATAGTTAGAATAATGATAAATGGCAAAAACGAAACCAAAAAAAAAATCTCGAAGAGATGAAAAGTGGACATACCGATCGCACACTGCGATGCTGCGGGACCGTCTCGTGGCTAGATACAGCACTGTCGGCGTGCTCATGATGCTTCTTCTTGCGGCCAAACAGCCTACTGAGCGCACCGCGCAGGGTAGACTTCTTCCTCTGAGGCCGGGTGCTGCTGGCTCCACCACCACCAGACACGCTGCTGGCTTCCGAGTATCGCAGCGTACTCGACGGATGTGCCCGGTGACGAAAGGCGGGCGAAGAGCCGGAGCCGCTGGCGCTGGCAGTGATGCTGACACTGCTGCTGGGACCGGCAGCAACACTTGCTGGGATCGGACTTGGGCCAGACTGTCGGGGTGGCGGTGACGACAAGACCACCCGAGGTTGCTGGTCCACCATAGGTACCCTCCTTTGGCTTTCTGGAGAACCACCGACAGGTTTCGTTCGCACGGGCGCCGGGGCGGCAGGGGCGGTCGGGGCTGAGGGCACAACTGGTGCAGCGGGCATGACTGGTACGGCAGGCACAGCAGGCACAGCAGGCACAGCAGGCACAGCAGGCACGGCAGGCACGGCAGGCACGGCAGGCACGGCAGGCACGGCCGGTACAGCCGGTACAGCCGGCACGGCGGGCACAGCAGGTACAGCCAGTACAGCTGGTACAGCTGGCACAGCTGGCACAGCTGGCACAGCTGGCACAGCAGACTCAGCTGGAGCTATTGGGTCCACCGGGGTTTCTGGAGCCGCTGCCGGAGCTGCTGGCGCTGCTGGAGCTGCCGATGCTGCCGGCGCTGCCGGCACAGGCTGTTGCACTGGAGTAGCAGTCTCCGTGGGACCGCTGCTCTTCTCAGGCTCGCCTTCTGACTTTGGCATGGCCTTGACCTCTGGTGTTTCTGGCTCGACTGCCACGATGGTCGCGACAACGGGAGGGGCTCGTTGAACGGAAGCCTCTGCATCGGGCGAACTTGCATGTTCCCGTGGCACGGCATAGGTCACCGGCCGCGTGGGAACAGGAACCGTATGGGGATCGAGAGGATCTGGGAAGGGAATGGGTGCCGAAATGCGTCCCCGGATGGACTGGCGGCTGGTCTTGGGGCGCTCCGGGCTGGCACTGGAGGCCGACTTGAAGAAAGTGGCTCTCTTCATGGCGCGGGCAGTGGCAGCGACGGCGACGATGTCGGCGACGCAATCTCAACGAGGAAGAGGCGAGCAGAAAGAAGGGTCCTCGCAGAGGAGAAGGGGAAGAGCTGTCGTTTTGCTTAGGCCAACTCGTCATGCATTGTCGTCGAATAAGCTGGCAAAGAGCTAAGCTGAGAACCGGCCTCAAACTATTGGGCGTCGGCGTGCCGCAAAACGGAAAGGCTGCCGAATCTAATCAGACCCTTCGTGTATTGCTCCGTAGTTCCGAAGCCTGTTTGTGTGTCGGATACGTAAACATTGGCCGCCGGCGCCAAGTCGCCAGAGACAGCGAGAGAGGAGACGTCGGGAAGGCAACTGAAACGCCTATGAGTGGACGCTGAGGCAGCACATTCCAGACCTCCTGATAGCGAATGTTTCTCCGTTCCCGATAGGGGGGGGATAAAGCCGGCAGAAAAACGGTCACCGAAGTCGATCAGGGAGGCAGCCAGGCAGGGGAGCTCCTTGCAAAAGAAGGGGAAAAAGAAACAAAAGACACCCGAGGCAAACGGACAACAGAAGAAAATCTGGGCGAACCGGACGCTGGCAACCAGAGGAAACAGGAGGGAAGAGCGCGAGCAGAAGAGAAGAGGTGAGGTGTGAGCGGGAAAGGGGGGGGAAAGCTCTCTTAGTATATGCTCGCTAGTAGTATCTTACACAGTACCAGCTATTGCGTGTTAAGTCGGGCACGGGCATGTGGGTGGGACAAAGAAGGTCCCGACCACAGCATCACGTATCATAATGGCCACCATGCGCGACGGGGTCGATCCTGGGGGTGTGGAAGATAGAGCGAGAGGCAAAGTACGGTGGGTGGTTAAGAGGTTGCGAGGAAGGTGTGTGTGGTGTGTGGTGTGTACTCCATACTCGTAGCGTGTAGCGTGTGGTGTGTGTGGGAATCGCGGGTGGGCATGTTGAAGATCCAGGACCCCTAGCAGCTGTCCGAAGTTGGCCAAGTCCCGAGTCTAGGCGGAGAGGCTCAGCAGAGCAGACACGGAGGTTGCCCCCTCTGCAGCTGTACATGGCACGGGAGTCTTCTGGGCAAGTACTCGTACTAGTTCCAGTACGGGGCCTGATCATACCATAGCGAGCTGCTGGCGAATGAGCTCGGGAACCCGAGGCACCAGAGGGACCAGAGACTTGAGGGACCTGCTGCCCGCTGTTGTTTGTTTTGCTTTTATTGCAGCTTCGGTTGCATGCACGCCCAGCACAATGCGACGTCTTCGCGAGAACAGAGCAAACCAGGCGACACACAGGCCACGCCCATGAAACAATCGAGCGGCGCCAATAAGAAAATCGCAATGGGAATTCCAGAATGGCAGCCTGTCAATAGCGGACGCAGGCTAAGGGGGGAGTGGATATGGAGACAAGGTGTGGGCTCGCCCACGCAATCCTCGGGAGGCCAGGATAAGCTGGATGAGACGACAGGCGTGTTTAAGCGAGTGGGGCGTGTCGACAACGCGCGCAGACTGTGCTCGTAAGGATCAAAGCAGCGACATGCTGAGGAGGATGCAAAAAGGATGCGCATGACAGCAACGGCGTCTGCATCTCTAGAGAGTGTGTGGCTTGACGACACACGCACTGCCTGCAGGTATGGTCGCAGTCGTGTATGCAACACAGGATCGCTGTGCGAGTACGGCGCTGTGCCTTGTCTGCCGCGCCGTATCGTGGTGGAATTAGGGGCTGTTGCGGGAACTGCAGGAAGATTTGTTCACGAGGAGCGAATGGTGCGAGGCTCTGTAGATCAGGCAGCAGGGGTGTTCCATGGCAGCTGAATAAGACACTGCATGGTAAGATACAAATACATGCTACTGCATACTACAGATATGTACGAGTACAAATATGCGCATATGCATGTCTCTCTGCTTGCATTTAGCATGAAGAAGGAACGACCACGGCGGAAGCACAGACGCGCGTGGCATGTTGAGTCGTGTCCTCTTGGGAAACAGCGCATAATGCGACTGCTGTTTGTTGTGAGCAGAGGAAGGAGCAGCGAACACGAGACGTGCCATTGTTCATAACTCTGGGCTCTGGGCTGTAGGAGCAGGAGTAGGAGGAATTGTACAAGGTAGTTCAGATGGGTCGTATTTGCCGGTGTAGATTTACAAAAAGCAGCTGCGCCGTGGAATTGAAGGGCGGCAGTGGAGATCGGAGCGGGGTGCCTCGTGCAGTAGCCTGTCGAGAGAAATGCAACGCAGCACCTGAGTACGGCAAGAACGGAGGACCCGGCGTTGATGTCATGCTCAAAATGGAAAGAGCGGAGCACAAGACAAGACGGAAAAGCAGAAAGAAGAGAACAGAAAGGAGCTAATACTACAAATATAAATACGTACAAATAGAGGCTACACAAACTTTGTTGGGGGGCAGAAGCAGCAAACGTCTGTTCTTTTATTGGGGGGCTTCTGGGCACATGATGTCTCGTGTGGCACCTGCTGAATACTACCTGGCGCGCCTTTCCACTGAAGCCGGAGGTAACGCGAAGTGGTAGACGAGGGAAAGGGGTCGTCGACGAATATCCGCAATAACTTTATTGTCCCCCCCCTTCTCTGACCTCTGGGCTCTGACCGCTCTCGCAAAAGTCTTGCGAGAGCACAATACCCCTTTGCCATCCGAGACACAACCACAACCGTCCAAACGCGGTTAGCGGTTCGTCTGGTCTGTAATAACGACACTGCTCTGCCACACTTTATGCGATCCAGATCGACAACCGCAGCAGCGGTGATGGCAGGCACGCCGTCGTATTTTACAGTGTCATGCTAGGACAAGGCAGAGAGAGTGATGGATGGCTATGGGCCATAGCAATGGTCATGGCAGTGGCAGCCGAAGCTGAACAGGCCGGCGCTCGGACACGAGGTTTTTCGTTCACGACGGTGCGCAAAGCATGGACACGACCAGCACGTGTGCACGCTGGGTGGCAGTCTAGCGTGGTGCTGGCGCCAAAAGCTTCTTCTCTAGCGGAAGGCCTCCCAGCACTAAGACCGTCCGAAGGGCAGAAACAACCCTCCCCTCCCCCTCCCCCTTCTCCCCTTGAGCCGGTCGCCTCTTGGTATGGAGGTACTAGTGCCCGCAATTGGCACCGTCGTGCTTCTGCCGCTGATCTCCTGTTTTTGGTTGTTCTGGTTTTCTGGTTTTCTGGTTTCTGGTTCCTTCTGGTCGCGCCGGCGGCGTATCCACGGATAGCGTGCGCTCGAGCTCTTTCCCAAACCGGGCTGGCGTGATTGGCTTGTTCCAGGCCGGACCACCTGCTAGAGGGTTGATGGAAGCTGAACGAAGAGGGGACAAGCGCTGAAGAGTCCCCCCCCACCGGGCCGTCTTGTCTTACAATACAAATAGTACAAGGCATTAGCAGACACTTAACGGCGCTGCTATATGTCGCATACGGTAAATATTGCGGGCGATCGCCCAGCGGGCTGGGGCGCCGGAAACCAAGTCGGCGGGCTGGCAAGCGTCGAATGGACTGTATTGATTATTGCCCTACTGATTTATTGGCTGGTCATTGCTTCATTGCTACAAATACACTTTTACACTGTTGTTGAGTCTTTTTTTTTTCCTGTCTGCTGGCTGTCGGGCAGTCTCCGGACCCGTCGCCCGGCTGTCGGCGTGCAAATCATCCCGTCTGCTGCAGGCCAACAACGACCACTGCCACTAACCACGCCAACCACTCCAACCGCTCCAACTACTCCCACTACTCCAACCGTTGCAACCAACTCCGGCCGCTACAGTCACTATCGTATTACAGCAACCGTCGCCACTGCTGCCACCACCACCGCATGCACGATGCACGCCCTGCTTCATCTCGACGTGGTCATGGCCGTGTGATTCGTTCGGCACAGCCGCTCGCTGGTAGGCGCTCTCCTGTTGCATCTTCAATGCGATTCCCAGGCGAGCCTCGGCGGCCAAGGATCTTTTTTATCTCTAATTTTTTTTCATCACACGCTTCATGCACAGTGACTGTCCCACGGCTGCATATCAGCAAGGGGGAGGGGGGAAGCGTCAAGCAACTGCCGTCCGTCCAAGGGGGGGGGGGGCCAATCGACTCGCTACGGTCGCTAAGCACATTTTGCACTGCCGGACTGCATGGCATGCAGGGAGGAGATGTCTCCTGGCCATACTGGCAAATGAAGCGAGGCCGTGCTCGTACGAGGGAATGTGCGCAAAAGTACAAAAGTACAAGGAGGATATCTCGAGAGAGAGAGAGTTCTCGTACTCGTACTCGTATGGCTCGTAAGATACACCTGCTCTGGATGTATCTCGGCTTGGCGAAAAAAAAAAAAAAAAGGACTCGTTTTCTCAAGCACCACAGGTTTCGCAGGGGTTCGCTTGTTGGCAGATCGAGGGCGATCTTTCTTTTTTTGGTCTCCCTGTCTGCACCGTCGCTGCGGCCGTTGTTGTGTTTGACGGCGTTGGCGACGTTTGAGACGGCCCGGGCAAAAAGAGAAAAAGGCGGCAAAAAAAAAAAAAAAAAAACTACAGAGTACGCCCGAGCGTAGAGGCTCTCTCGGTTGATGTCGCAATTTCTGTTGATCTGCAAAAGTACGAGCATTACGAGCTTCCCGTCCAGTGGCCCCCCCAACGTCCTGGCCCCGAGTCGCTGACAAACCTGAAACACATTCGTGTGCCCCTCTAACGGCCAGGCAATCTGGACCCGGGCTCTGAGACTGTGTTTCGCAGTCTGAAAAAGTCTCGTATTACCGGGTTTCGTCGTCGTCTGATGGAAATGGAGAAAGGGTGCAGGACAAAGAAGGGAAAAAATGAAATATAAAACAAATATAAAATAAACCAAATAAAAAATAAAATAAAATAAAATGTAAAATAAAATAAAAAGGAACGGCCGGGCACGCGGTCCGCGCCCTGGATCCCTGGGGAGCCAGAACCAAGGATCACTCAAATAGGGGGGCAGAGAGGGGGAACGGCCGGGGGCCCGGAAAAGAGCAGGGGCGGGCATCAAGCACGCACACGGACGGCGACCCCCCCCCCCCTCCAAGGCGGCCGGGGCGGGCTGGACCTGGGAAAGGGTTTTGGAAGCCCTGGAAGAGGTCCTGAAAATAAGAAAGCACTCTACTCAGAAAAGGGGGCGCAGGACAGAGATGGCCCAGGAATGGGCCGACGGCTCGTTATGCCGGCCATGTTCGTCATGCCGGCCATGCCGGCCATGCTCGTCATGCTCGTCATGCTCGACATGCTTGTCATGTTCGTCATGCCCGTCTTTGCCATTTCATGCGGCGGCTCATGCCTCGGCGACGATGTCTGCGACGTCTGGGTAGCGCAGGTCTGCGTTTTCCTCGAGAAAGGCCATCCACTGTTTGAGGAAGGCGCTGCCGCTGGGATTGTTAGAGGGAACCAGGGGAGTCAGACAAGGGGAGGGAGGGGGGGGGGTCAGCGAGAGAGATCAGACGTACCGGCCCACCGTTTCGGAATCGCCAATGACGGTCAGCGACCGCTTCGGGCGGGTCATGGCGACTGTGTCTGTTAGCAGGTGAAACAGCAAGGCCGTGCTGGCAAATCCGTGCTGGCAAAGCCGTGCTCGTAGACCGAGACCTCACCATTCAGCCGCCGCTTCTCGGCCAGGAAGCCCACGTCGCCGGCAGCGTTGCTGCGCACGAGGCTCACGACGACGGCCTCCTTCTCGCGTCCTTGGAAGCCGTCGACGCTGCCGAGCTCCAGGCCCGGAAAGGCGGTGCGCAGCGGGGCTAGCTGGGCCAGCTGGCCGTTGTAGGGGGTGACGACGGCAATGTCGGCGGGGCGGACGCCGGCGTCGACGAGGGCGCGGACGTGGTGGCGGACGAGCAGGGCCTCCATGGCGTTGGACTTGCTGTCGCCGAGGAGATTCTTCTTGGTGGTGGTGCTGCTGCTGCTGGCCTTGGTGTCTTTGTCTCTGTCGTCGTCGGTCATCTCGGGAAAGTCGCCGCCCTGGGTGTCGTAAAAGACGAGGGGCTCGCGCGTGTCGTCGGTGTCTTTGATGGCGGCGGTGGCGGTGGCGGCGTCGCTGCCGTAGCGGAGGTCGCACAGCAGCCGTGCCTGGACGGCCTCGGCAGCGACGAGACGGCCGTCGTATAGGGTGTCGGAGGGGAAGCGCATGATGCGCTCGTGCATGCGGTACTGGGTGGTCAGCATGCGCTTGATGGCGGAGCCGTGGAGGGCGAGGAGGCGGTCGAAGAGGGTGTATTCGAGGGAGGGGGTGGGGGTCGTCGGAGGAGGAGGAGGGGCTGTTGTCTCAGTCTTTGTGCCGGCCGTCTTCCCGGCCGTCTTCTTTCCCTTTGCCGTCTTCGCCTTGGTCTTCCCGGTCTCTGCCTTTGTCTTGACCGTCGGCGGCAGCTGCAGGTGGTCGCCGGCCAGCACGGCTTTGCGTGCCGTCAGCAGCGGCACCCAGCACTGGGCCTCGAGGGCCTGGCTGGCCTCGTCGATGACGACGACGTCAAAGTCGCCGGCGGCATGGTCGCCCGGCAGGCGCAGCTGGCTGCCGCCGGCGCCGTGCAGGGTGGCCAGGACGACGCGGCTGGCAGCCAGCAGGTCGCGGACGCAGCGGCGCTCGCGCTCGCGGAACTCGCGGCGGAGGTCCTTGAGCTCGGCGTAGAGGGCGCGGCGGGCGGCCTTGCGGTCGGCGGGCTTGGTCCCCCTGGGCGGGCGCTGGCGCAGCTCGGCCTGGCGCGCATCCATGTCGGCGCGCACGTCGCGCACAATGGCTCCCGCCTCGGACGTGTGCGTCAGCACGTCGAGCGCGTGGCTCTGCACCGACGGCAGCAGCCGGGCCGGGTGGCCCAGCCGCACCATGGGCACGCCGTGCGGCGCCAGGCGTTCGACCAGGTTGTCGACGGAGATGTTGGACGGCCCGCACACGAGCACGCGCTGGCCGCGGCGCACCATCTGCAGGATGAGCTCGACGAGGGTGTGTGTCTTGCCGGTCTGGAAGTCAAAAGTCAGCAGGAGGAGGAGGCAGTTATACAGGTCGGATTCCCATGGCCACTCACCCCCGGTGGCCCGTGGATCAGTGCCACCTCCTGCGCCGCCAGCGCAAAGCGCACGGCGTCCTTTTGCGAGTCGTTGAGCGTCGGGTCGACCCAGTCGACGTCTCCGGTGGCCTCGCCGCTGCTCGGCGACGAATGCCCAAACAGCACCTGCATCAGCCGCGTGTGTGCGGCCTCGGGCATCGCCTGCAGCGTCTGCATCGTCGTCGTCATGCGCCGGTACGTCACCTCGTCGGCCAGCTTGACTGCCCACACGCGGCCGCCCAGCAGCGCGTCCATGTTCTCGTCGTCGCCGTCTTTGCCGTCTTTGGCACCGTCTCGGGCATCCACCGCCACTTCCAGCGTCTCCCGCCGCACCCGCGTCACCACCCCGCGCACCCCCCGCTTCTCCAGCTCACGCATCTCGCGCGTCTTGGCACTCCCGCCCGGCTGCTCCGCCACGAGGACAATGTCGCCCGACCGCAGGCCGTGCTCCGGCAGCTCGGGCCCCCCGTCTTTGCTGCCCCCGCCGCCGCCTCCCGGCCCCGCCGCCTTGCTCACCGCTGCGTCCGCCCCAAGCGTCAGCACCGTGCGCCCACCCATGCCCGTACGCCGCCCGTCCACCGTCAGGTTCGTCAGCGCCAGGCCGGCCCGCTGCAGTGCTGCCGGCGTGTGACCGCCGACAACGGCCGCCGTCTCGGCCACCTCTGACTGCAGCTCGGCCGCCAGCAGAGAAATCTGTGCCGCCGCAAAGGCGGGCACGTCCACAGGCACCGGCCGCGTTTCCATGTTGGGACTCTAAGCTGTGTCTGTGGGTGGGATGTCGACGACAGGCGATTCACGAGCCGCTAAATCGTGACTATGAATTTGTGGTGATTCTGCCCCGCATTTCCTCTTGCAAGACAAGCAACGGGGGGGACCTGCAGAGGTTGAGCGTAGACATCGGGCCGTTTCAAAAGAGGAAAGAACAAAGACCAGACCATGTGCTGTTCCTGTTGTCGATTTGTTTAGTTGCCTATTTGCATCATTGTATGGCTGCACTCTTCAAAGTAACCCATTCTGAACCTCTTTTGCGTCGACACTGGTAAGTTCGTCACACACGGCATTGCTTTTTAGCTGCTGCTCGGCCGCGAGAGTGGCACAAGAAGCCGAGAACGAGCAGCATTCGTCATGACCGGAGATCAAGCATCGAGGCTGCCTGGAAAAAAAAAAGTCATTTGAAAGCCTGCGTGCCTCTAGTCCATGGAACCAAACTGTCGACTATAGCTATGCAAAGAGTATCGTACCCAGAAACGCCATATGCCCACCCAAAATCCACCAAGCCGCCCAGTCTATCTCCCCGTGGATATGTGCATGCAGTAGATGCCGGTCTATCATACAAGTCGTAATTAAAGGTCACACTCCCCCTCCCCTAAAAGTCACATCCTAGTCGTGCGGCTGCACAACGACCACAACGACCAGCGACGCCACCATGAGGGCAAAGGCGACGAGGGACACGACGAGGACGGTGCCGCGGCTGGCGGGGAACTTGCCGCGCAGGATCCACTGCTGGCTCTGGATGTAGCGGTGGTAGCCGAGGAAGAGGACGAGGACGCTGATGGCGAGAAAGGTGGTGCCGAGGGGGCGGCCGAGGCGGCGCAGGCGGTCGTAGTCGTGAGTATTGTCGTTGTCACTATTACCAGTGGACGTGTTAAGCCGGAACAGCTGCGTGACGGCGATGCCAATGGACGCAAAGGCGAGCGACGTGCGCAGCCAGGCCAGAAAGGTGCGCTCCAGGGCCAGGTGGTCGCGGGCGACGCTGCCCTTGTTCTCGAGCTCGAGCGACTGGAACTGCGCCAAGAAGGCCTTCCAGCGGGGGGGGGGCGCAGGTGTGGTTGTGGTCAATGAGGCCGCTGAGGCTGCGTCGCCCCGGTCTCCTCCCCCCCTCTTCCGCGACCGCGTAGACCCCGTCGCCGAGCTCGCGTCGTTGGCCGTGGCCATTGTCTGGTAGTTGAGGTGGCCGTGCGGGCCAGCGCCGCCGCCGCCGCCGCCGCCGCCGACGTGCTCGGCGCGGATGATGCCCGTGGTCTCGTTGTCGTTCTCGGAGCCGGGCGGCAGCGCGCCCGGCGCGGACGGACTGCGCAGCAGCGGCTCCATGCGGACGAAGCTGACGGTGCGCTGGGGCTGGAGGGCGAGCGGCGGCTGGGGGGCAGAGAGGTTCTCGGCGCGCTGGCGGGCGGTCTGGAGTGGTTAGCAGGAGGAGAGAAGATAAGACCACAGCGGCTCGACTCACCTCGAGAATGGCATCCAAGCGCTCCTGGGTCGACTGCCGCGACAGACGCAAGATGGAACGCCGCGGCGTGAGAGCACCGCCGGGGCTGGAGCTGGAGCTGGTGACGGCGGCGACGGCGGTGGCGGCGGCGGCGACGGGCGAGCTGTCTGCAGTGCGGGCGCGGGCAAGATCGGTAGAGGACCGCGGAGGGGGCGTCGTGGTGAGAGGAGCAGCCGATGCGGCGAGAGAAGGGGAGGACGGGGATGAGGACACAGCGTTCCATGGCTGCGGTTTATCTGGCGTCGCCATGGCGCCTCATTATAAGGTCAGGTAGTAGCAGAGGGATTAAAGTTCTGCGGTCGACCTGGACAGGGGGGGGAGGAAGAAAGAGGAGCTTCGCGATTGGACGAGAATTGCGTCAGAGTGGACGTTGCAGCTGCCAAGGGTTCGGTATTTGGTAATAAGATGCAAAAAGGATAAACGGGAGAGGAAAAATGGACAACCAAAAAAAAAAAAAAAACATCCGTTCGCAGGCGCAGCTGGAAGGATCACGTCTGCAGAGGAGGCGATGGCGACAGCCGAGGCGAGGCTAAAAAAATGCACTTGCCGTGTTTCGAGGCCTGTATCGCTGGCAGCTAACGCGAGGCGATTCTGCTTTGGGGGAGGCTTGTGCCTGCGTGCGGGGCAGCTCTGGGGCGCTAAGGCGCAGGCGGGTCTCCACTCCACACAACGGGCGGCTGTCGTCCAGGACAAAGTGTCCGGAGCTGTCAGTTGTCAGGCGTGTGTGTCACGGCGCCAATTGCGGAGAGCGATGCAGAGTGGGACATCGTGAGATGTGAGCTCTTCCACGTGAGATGGTGGCATTGAGTGGATGTGTCTGCGATGGGATGGCGACAAAAGCACAATAGACGAGTGATTGTGACCACAGCTGTGGAGATTGGAGACGGCCATAGAAAGAACCAACAGGCAGACCTGACCTGCTCGTACGAGCGTGCAACACCTCGCCCGGACAGACAGGGGACCAGATGTTTTAGCCGCAACCCAGAAGTCGGCAATCTCAGATCGCACTTGCTGGACAAAGAAGGCGGCGGTATTTCCGAGTCCCCACAGCAACATCTCGTCACAAGTGGGATGACAACGGAGCCAGCAGGACGAGCGAGTGTTGGAGCGACGGGCCTGTGGACATGGAGGGCGTATGCATTGGTATCTAGCATATTCAGACGACACTGCTGTACACGGCCACGGCCGCCAGCCGCTCCCCCTGCGCGTTCCACAGCGACGCACACGGCACCGCTGCCGCTGCCGGCACGTTGCAGACGCCCACGTCGGCGTAGACCATGTCTGGCGGCGGGCTAAGCAGTGCGGCCGCGTCCAGCTGGGTGCCTCCTGTCGCGTAGGGCCACGCCCGCACTGTTTCCACGACAGCCGGGCCGCCGGCCAGCCGCAGCTCGGTGCCGTGCTCCTCTAGACTGCCACCGTCGCCGCTGCCGGCGTCACTCGTCCTCCACCGCCGTAGAGTCCCCGGCGCCACGCCACTGTAGCCGGCCTGCGCATGCCATTCCACCGGTGCCGACCGCGGCAGCTCCTCGATCTCAGCCAGAAACACCGGCGGGGCGGCCCGGCTCCGGCTCGCCTCCGTGCCGCTGCCGACCACGACGGCCCAGTCCGGCAGACGCGGGCCCTCTGCCTCGTCAGACGCAGGCGCCCACGTCGCATACCGCGCGTCGAACTTGCGATCCCACAGGTCTGGTCCGTCGTCGTCGTCACTGTCGTCACCCAGCTCCTTGGGCTTCCACGCGTGAGCCGCCCGCCACGCCCGGCCTGCCATGATGGCCTGCGCCGCCAGCGACAGCCCGCCGGCGCCCTTGGCCCGCGGCACATAGGCCACGGCGCTGCTCCACCACTGCACGTCCATGGCGGTGCCGATGCGCCAGAGGTGCTGCAGCGCCAGCACGGCCTGGAAGGGAAAGGAGGCGGGGGAGGGGGAAGTCGCTGCGACAGCTCCAGAGATGGGCCCGGCTCTCGCCTCCACCGCCCTGTCCGGCAGCTCCATGCTGGCCGGCACCAGCGGGATCTGCCCGGCCACCGAGACGATGCGCGTGCAGCTGCTGCTGGCGCTGCTGCTGCTGTCGACGACGACAGACGCTCCTCCGCCGGCCACCCGCGCGGCCGACACCGCCACCGCCTGGCTGTAGGGGCCAATGTTGGCCGGCGCCCAGTACGACCGCGACTGCACGTGCAGGCCCTGGCGGTCGGAGGGGCCGGCAGCCGGACTGGCAGCCGGACTGGCAGCCTCGCCAGAAGCCGCCGACAACAGCGGCAGCACCGACGCAAACACCACCACGTCCACCCCGGGCGGCAGCCGGTCGCCGCACGCAATCGTCACGCGCGCCGGCGGGTTGGGCGCCCCGCCAAACAGCCCTGCGTACACCGCGTTGACCGCCGGGAAGTCGGCCATGTGGCGGAGCACCACGAGCGTGCGGGCGATGCGGGCCGTGGGCGACGACGCCGAGGCAGGCAGCCCGGGCGACCCAGCGGCCTCGCTGGCCAGACGCGTCCGCACCTGGGCCACGATGGACTGCGTGGCGTCGGCGATGGAGAGGGGCGACGTCGTCGTCGTCGTCTCGGGGGCCACGCACCAGGTGGTGAGCTGTGCAGGCCGGCCTGGGGGTGGTGCTTTGCCCGCTTCTGTGTTTTCTGTGCCTTCTGTGCCTTCTGTGCCTTCTGTGCCCGTTTCTTCGTCCGCTGTGCCCTCTGTGCCCTCTGTGTCCCGCAGCCCAGCCAGGACGCTGGCAAACCGCTCGTCGAACAGGTCGGGCATGCACACATGCGGCCGCTCTTCCTCCTCTTCCTTGCCCACTGGCCGCTCCTCCTTTGGCACAACGCTCGCCTTGCGGATCCGCAGCCACGCGCTGCCGCCGCCTTCCGGCACCACCGTCCGGTCCGCCTCCACCACCGCGAGCGACCCGGCCCGGAACAGCGCCCGCGGCCCGTCCACCACGAGCGTCTCGTACTCGCCGCCCTCGCCCAGGACGCTGCCACCGCCGCCGGTCAACCCGAACCGCTGCAGGGCTCTCTCCAGCCGCAGCCGCCCGCCCGCGCTCGCCACGTTGGTCCACAGCAGCGAGTCGTCCAGCCCGCCGCTGGCCACCTTGACGATGCGCGCGTCGAACCCGGCCGCCTCGAGGCCGGCCAGGTAGGCCAGCCCCGGACCCGCCGGCGGCAGCACCGGCCACTGCCACAGAAACGCCAGCGACACCAGTCCCAGCCGCGCCGCCACCGACTCCACCCGCGTCCGCTGGTACGTGCTGAGGATCGCACCCGCGCACACCGCGTCGGCCTCGGGGTGCGCCGCCATCACCCGCCGCAGCAGCGCCGTCATCGACTCGGTCTCGTCGGGGTCGTTGTCGTTGTCATTGTCGTCGCTACTGCTGACCTGGTCGCCCGCATACTCTCGCCCGTCCTGCACCGCCCGTCCCACAATCGCCTGCCGGTACAGCGGCAAACCCGTCGCCGCCGCGTACAGCGGCACCACCTGGTGGCCCACCGTCTGGTACATGAAGCTGTTGAGGTCCTCCGCCTCGTCCTCCGCCTCGGCCTCAGCCTCGGCTTCGGCCCCGCTGCGCCCATCCCCCGTCGCCGCCTCCGTCGGGTACAGGTTGGCCAGCGCCACCACCCGGTGCCCGTGCGCCACGCAGTGCAGCAGGCTGAAGAAGCTGTCCTTGCCGCCCGACACGAGCCCGATCACGTTGAGAGCCATGGCGCTTGAGCGGATGTGCAAGTCTGCTGGAAGAGGAAGCCGCTCGCAGTTTTTTGATGCCCCACCCGGAAGCTTCAAGCTTCAAGCGGACCCGCTAAAAAATAACGGGCTGCTCTTCTCCCACTCTGCTACTCTAGCACGTTGTAAATGATACATGTTTATTGTACTTGCTATGTTTTAATTCGAGTAAAGTGTTCTTGTTACTGCAGTTGTAACATCGACTACACGTACAACTTAATGTGATCCACCTCATGGATGGATAAGCCAGAGATTTGTGCATATAACCCCTTCTCTACTCGCCAGAGCAACTCTCTTCTGAATTGTTTTTGCCACTTTTACAACTGTTAGTGCCAGTAATGTATTCACAGCGAAAACACTAACAACCTCCAAAAGTCGTTGAATCCTCTCTTCTTTCCCTCTTCGTTTCGCCAAAAGGAAGGTATTTGAGAATTGACTTCCTTTTACAATTAATCCTCTCGTTGATTCAAAGACTCGGCCACTACTTAACGGCTTACTACAACGATCAATTGCTTCGTCGTTTAAGATTCGGAGGATCTTACGAAAACGTTTGCCAGCCCGTTAACTCGCTTCCGCGTAGGCACGATATTGGCATGCCAGGCCGCACACTTACTCCTCTGTACGGGTAGACCACCAGCTCTCTGTATCAAGCTCTTCCACCACCACATTGCTGTCCAGCATACCAGTATGCGTCTCTTTTAGTCCCAGAGCCCCGCTCCTAGTGTCTATGGGATGCTATCTGCTTGTCGTGCCGTGATTGCCATCCCCCGTTGGCGAGCACATGCGACATCTAAGGTCTGGCGCCTGTTGAGCGTTGGTTGCCGTGGTCGTGGCAAGCTGTTAGGACGGTACTTTAAAACTGGGGGGAAATGGTGATGGTGTAGCGACTGCTGTCTTGATCTTAGCAGCTCGCACTCTGCAGATCTTGTAGACAGCTGTCAATCTATCCTTGGCAGTCTTGATGGCATCCATTCCTTCCCAAAACTCGTAATGGAAGAAAATTGCTTGAGATTTGATAAGGCGGGACGCCAGTTGCCCGTCGATCAGATGGCAACCGACGAAAAACTTTGCTCTGGTGGGCGATGTGGTCAGAAACAGGAGATGACGTTTGGTCAGAGGAAAAAAGGTCAAAGTTAAAAAGGATAACTGGCGCACAGGAGTACCACTTGGTTGGCTCTTGCTTTAGACTGGCTTTCAAATGGACCTCTACTTCGATTTCAAGACTAACGAAGAACAGAAAATTGAGAGAATAAACAGAAGAAGACTTTCGCCCACTTAACTCGTGCTTCAGATTAACTTTCAGATTAATGAAGCACTAAAAAAAAGAAAAGAGCACAAGATTATCGACCAGCCAGAGATTAGTATCTGGAAAAGCCTGTCTGAGTACTTTGCCATGGCACTCAACTACCTTCATCAGGCTGACCTGTCCTTTCCGGGTCAAGAACCCTCGCCGGGGACCTTCGATTGCCGATTCCGCGGAAAGTCTTCTAGGGGAGAGGTCGTGAAACAAAAATATACATCGTCTTACTCCTCTCATGCATAGGCCTGTAACCGAACCGCTCTCAACGAAGCACAGCTCGCCATGCTGCAAGGACTTTCGTGTCTGATAAGTCATCGAACGCAACTCTCCTTAACTACTACTTTTAGTGAGGAGGTTGCAGCCTCCGCAAAACACTGACAGGAGTAATTTTTGGTAAATTCATTATCAAAGTCGAAGCAGGTATTTCGAGAGGTGGCTTTCACCTCCTTTGGGGTATGTGACGGGAGACCGACGGGTTAGGCTCTTGATCTGAGTGTGTGTACTTTAGGGGAAATGGCACATTGTCATGTTACAACTTGACTTTATTTAATATTAATATTTTATAATATACTAATTGCATATCCTTTTGTACTCAAAGATTGGGTGAAGACAAGTCAGCCTTGCATGTGGGTGAAATCCCGAGATGCAATTCAGAATTCAGACTCCATGGCTCACGACTCACACGTCTCTCATTCTCACTTCTCCTCCTTGTGAACTTTACGCACTCTATTTTCATTCGGTGTGTTCTATCATATTGTATCTCTCACACATGACATCACCTTATGGTCATCCTCTTGATTTCCCAATTAGGAAACTACTTCTCCCGTCGTTCCTGCTCTTTGCTCTTGCCTCCGGCAACTATTTAAACACTTCCTCTCTCCCCTTCTCCCTTTATATCGTCTGTCTTCTCCATCGTCCAAACACCTACTACCACTCGCCAGCCTTCCCTTTCTGTCCGACTTTCATCTTCGCCTTATTTCACAAATATACACCCATCCTTCACCACTTACTCGCCGCGTTCCCTCGTGTGGTCTTGTTGTTTTGCATCATCTGTCTCTTTCTTTTGAGTTCACCTGCACGTCACCTGCACGTCATCTTCATTTTGATCTCTAGATACTTTTTTTCCTTTTCGCTTTGGCATGGTCAAATATTGCAATTTCCTTTTTACCAAGCTTACGGCCTGATACTCTTCTCAGTCAAGCCAGCACAACGTTGATATATTCACCATGGAGTCCTCTGAAACACACCAGAGTTTATCCTCGCACTGCTCGGAAGAAGATATGTTTGTTGACACATCTAGAAATATCCAAATCGAGCCTCCTGACAGCGAGGTGGTCAGCCATAACAAAGCTGCGGAACCCAGACTTCTTGATACTGGGGGGGTTGATCAACCCGAAATCTATGAAATCCAACCTGATCACGTTGACAATACCCAGGCTGACAATGCTCTATCCGAAAACACGCAATCTAACAGTACGCAACCTGACATTACGGTCTCTGATGAGCATCAGCAGCCCAACTCTGACCCACAGCCGTCTCTGAAACTGGCCATTTTTTCACCCCCTCCGTATCCATGGGGTAATATAGATGAATTGCCACCTGAAGAGCAAATCGAAGTCCTGGAAGAAGCCATCAAAGATGGATTCCGCTGTGGTAGTCAAGTGGTCGAGTTGTTTCAAGCCAGTTCGCTGAATCTCCCCTTTGCTCTGGACTGGGTTAGTGAATTCGGTATGTCCTCGTCTAGAACGGTGCCGCTGTTGTCCACATGTTTTTTGTTCTTTTTTTTGTTCTTCTTTTTGCTGACAAAAATGATGATAGAAGCTCTTTGCAAGGTACAAGACAAATTTTCGGTCGCGGTCGGGTTGTCTGGGCCAACAGGAGCTGGAAAGACATCTCTAGTTAATGCGCTTCTTGGACATAACGAGCTTCTGCCTTCGGGGTGCGAGAGAGCAGCCACCGCGACTGCATGCGCCGTTCATATGAGGACAGAAAAACAGAGCTCTGGTAAATTTCATGCCACCATCACGTTTAAGACCAAGAATACCCTGAAAAAATGGCTCGACCAATTCTTCGAATACTTGCATGGTCCAAAGAACACATGGGACAATCAGACCGTCGCTCAAGATGATGATGACGAGGAAGCAGACACTGACACAAACATACTTGTTGTTGATTGCATGAACGGGAGCGAGAACGACGGTGAGGACGACAGCAGTACAGACATGGGGGATGATTTCTGTGCACTCGACGAAGAATACGATCTCAGTGATTATACCGAGCCAATTTATGCCGCTTGGAAATACACATGTGATGACCTTGTCACCATGACGACCGCCGACATTTTGAACGGCAGCGATGAGGCAACAAAGTCTCTGTCGACGACCAAACACATTTCAGACGCAAATTTGGCCAAATTTTCTGAAAAAATAAGGCCGTACTTGGACAGCACATCTCTTCCAGGCGCTTCCGCTGCCAATGGAGGGGACATTGAGCTGTGGCCACTGATCGAGCGTGTCGACCTCTATGTGGATTCGCCCATCTTGAGCGGCGGTGTGATAATCGAGGACCTACCAGGCGCGTCTGACGTTATAGAAATGAGAGCAAAAGTTGCCGATGATCGGTTCCATAAATTGGACATCAATATTATTGTTTCAGATGTCAAGCGCGCCGCAGATGAAAAGAACACCTCCAAACTGATTGCTGACAATGAAGCCATGCGCATGCAGCTCGACGGAAAACTCAACAGGCATCAATTCTGCATCGCCCTGTCCCACATTGATGTGCTGGACTGGGAAAAGTATCTCATGGGCACTCTGAAGCCACGGGAAGGCACTGATCTTCGGAAAGAATTCAACAAACTCAAGTCTCTGCGTCAAGATGTGGACCAGGTAGAGTGTGAACTCAAAGAGGCAGAGAAAGAGGTAGAGAACGCAGAGATAAACCTTCAGATTCTATCCGATGTCGACAGTGAGTCTACTTGCATCATGTCTCGTGTATTTATAGGTTTTTCGAATGGTGGTATATCACTGACCTATTGTGTATCGAACAAAGACCCCAAAGAGACTCGCCAAACAAAAAACCAAGTACGCAATGCCAAGAGCAGAGAGGCAGAAATACAGCAGGATAAAAAGAACATACAGGCCAGGTTGAAATACTACGAGGGCTATTTGGCATTCCTCTGTGTGGGAGCCCGCTGTGAGAGAGTACGGAAATTAATTCAAGCCAGCTTCAAACGCACCAAAGCTCAGTTCAAGAAGAAGAAGAAGAAAGCAACTTTCAGAGAGACAGCAGGACAACCAGGAGGCCGACCAGGAGGACAGCCGAGTGGACAGCCAAGTGGACAGCCGAATGGACACAACAATGATCCTGGACCCGGAGAGGACATGATAGACGCTATCCCTGTGAGCTCGAAAGCATTCTGGGATCTCAAAAATGACCCATCTAGGCCTGAACCTGGATTTCCGGAGCCAAACTACACTGGGATACCGGAATTGAGTGCATGGATCCGCCAAGCTACTATTCCCAAACGCAAAGCACACGCCTTGCTGCTGCTAGCTCAACTGAACGTGCTCCTGAATCGACTCGATTCCTGGTCGGCGGATGTAGAATATGGTGTCATTGACCGGCCCGACGTGGTGCTGAAAGATATTTTTGGCAAATGCAGAGCGACTCTTGCTACTGTACGCAGTTTCTTCCTTCTTGCTGACACTTGAATGAAATGCGGCTGGCCGGCTAACAATATGCAAAACAGAACCTGAAAGACTGCGGTAAGGAGATTGTGAAGAGAGTGAGGCAGTGCAACCCGCTCGGTGACAGGTCTCGGACTGGTCGTTTCCAAAACGGATCGCGACCAGCTGTCCTTGCATCGGTTGAGCGATGGGCTCTCTTGTGGCCACGGAAGCCCAATATGACTAGATTGATGCATTGGGGCACACATGCAGCCATCATTCGACGGAGAGGAGAGCGATACAGGAGCAAGGGTCAATATTCAATAGAATATTCTTGGATTGCAGATATGTAAGTCGGGTTCGTTGCACGCTGATGTCTGTGTCGCTGACATTCTAGGGCCACCATTGTTCTGCGGGAAGTGGTCGACAAATGGAACGATGCATTCCACCACAGACTTCCGCTCGAAGCAAAGTTTGCAGGAAAATGCATCGAGGCGGCCTGGAAAAAGTCGTTGGGTGACATTCAGAAACATCTTCCTGCAATTTTCCCAAATCAGTTGAAATTTCTGGCTTTCCAGCTCCCCTTGGTCAACCAGGTTTTCCAAGCAGTAATCCAAAACGTCGAGAAGGCCATGTATGACATCGCCACGAAGGCAAAATCTGTTCACCCGCTTGCCCATGATGTGCTGAGAAAGGGTTGGACAACTTCTTTCAAGCAAGCATTGACGATTCACGGTGAGAGAGCCCTCTTATATGCTGTTTCGGCCAGCTTTGAGGCCATCGAGTCTCGAGCTTTATCTCTGACTGTCATATTTAGGAAAGGGGACGTTCAAGGCGAAACAGGAATTTTTCAACAAGGTCGCAAAGAAAAAAACAACACCTCTGACAAAAAACGCCATCCAGGAGATGGATCATCAGATCAGTATCAACATTGATGAATTTCAGGATGACCTTGAACGGATCTGGGATGAGGGGCTAGTGGATATCGACAAGCAGATTGATACCATTTTCGATACCATTGTCAAGGAGGCATCAACGCAGGATGACAGTGCTGGCAGCAGCAGCAGCAGCAGCCCGGTCCCAGAAGAAAAACTGAGACGTGAAGCTGCCTCGTTTGTTCTTGGTTGGCAAAATTGTTGGAGAGTTTCGACCGCACTCAATACGTTGCGGACTACAAGACCGAGCACAGACATCCCTCATCAGTATGTCCCACCGCCAAACGATGAGATTCTGGAAATCGTGTCCGAGCCAGAAGACTGGGACCCTCCTCCTCAGCCGACGCGGAGAAAGCGTTCTCACAATAGCATGAACAGTGCTGGAAATGGGGAACAAAAGGCTAAAAAGCCCAGGCAGAGAAAGGCACCAGCGAAGAAGAATGTGGGAGCGGTTCCGGGGAACGGAAACATCAGGTTTAAGCAAGAGTGAGCTCAGCGACGGGCAAATTTCTATTAGGCGAGGTCGAGGGTATGGGATTGGCCAGGTCTGCTTCTCAAGGGTCACAAGGAAGAGTTGGGGGAGACCTAGAGAATTGACGATGCGGTGATTTTTCAGTTGGCCTTTGCCGCAGCCTGTTCAGCACAAGCTTCCAGGCGGAGCCGGCAGGCCATCTTCTCCATCTCACATCAAGTCACAGGAGCTGTGGAGGCGTCGCCAGGGTCCAAGGTCGAAGAGGGCGGAGATGGTGGCCCGCTGTTCGTCTGGTCTGCGTCTCCCCCAATGTGGTATCGAGACTCTGCTCTCAGGACCCTCATGGCAAATAGTCTACAGCATAAGCAAATGCCGGCGAGCTTATATTTCGTGTATGTATGTGATCGGCAGTTGGGCTTAGTCGTGCGCCCTAGCAAAGAGGCGACAAAACACAAAAATGTTCACATTGTTCGTTATGAGGGTTGGTGTAAGCTGCATGAGCTGCAGTACAGGGGCGGCGGCACGGCGAGCATCCGTTTGATTGTGAACGACGGACAGTGTTTGATTAAGAATCCTTTGCCATGTATGACAATATGCTGATTTCCTGCTGTGCCCGTGAACTGCTTCCTCGAGATGTCCTTGAAGGGATTCCCTTGTATATATATACTCTGGTTGCTAACGGCCAGTTGGGGCTGCCACTGAGAAGAAGACGCTTGCTCCTTCAACCCATACACTCTTTCTGGGAACCAGTCGCTCATTTCAAGCCTTCTTTAACTTCACCCAGTGATTTTTTACGGCCTTTTAAACTCTTCTTTTTCTTCTGTTCGAGCAAACATGGTCTCTTACACTCTGCTCCTCTCGCTGGCGGCGGCGGCTCTCCTGCCGGCCGTCCACGCAAACTCTTCTGTGACCCCCGACGGCGTCTCCAGCGTCGGTGATGTTGCCAGCGCGGCCAGCGCGGCCAATCCAGCCAACACCGATGCCGCGGCTGTTAGCGTTCTGACGACCTCTGCCACGCCTGCGACGGACGCGGCGGCAGCGAGCTCTGCGCCCGCGGCTGCCGCAGCCGTCACCGAGGCGACGGCGACGGCAACGGCAATGGCGACAGCGGACAGTGCTACCAGCGCAGACGCCAGTGCCAGCAGCGACTCGGGCAGCAGCTCACACAGCAACGCCGACAGCAGCAGCAGCAGCAGCAGCGACGACGACAACAGCAACAGCAACAGCAACAACAAAGTTGCCAGTGCGGCTGCAGGCGCGTCCAACACGGCAGCCGCCGACACGGTACAGGCGACGACGGCAGGCAGCAGCTCGGGCGGGGGCGGTGCGGCAGGCGGACAGAACCTGCCAGACCGGATTGTTCCCGTGACGTTTATGACGGTCAGCACGCACACCGACAGTCACGGCCACAGGACGCCTGTCACCATGACCATTACCACGCTCCAGTCGCAGACAACCAGCGGCAGTGGCAGTGGCTCTGGGTCCGGGTCCGGGTCCGGGTCCAACGGCAACAAAGCTGCTGGCGAGACCACCATCACGTCCACGGCCACGGCGGCCGGCGCCGCAGCGGCAGCGGCCCAGACAGGCACAAGCAGCAGCAGCAGCAGCGACAGCAGCGACACGTCGAGCGGAGCCGTCGCGCTGGTCAGCCGCGGCCTTGCTGGCGTGGCGGTGGCCGGTGTCCTGGGCATGGCGCTGATCTAGCCTGGCCCCCTAAGAGAAGCAAGGTCTTGTTTCATTTTCTGAGACCTCTTCTCAGCATTCAGGCCTTTTTGGGGGGTCATCCAACTTTGGAGGGTCTCCTTTTTTTTTCTCTCTCTCTTCTCTCCTTCCCCTCTTTCTGTTTTGTCAGCAGTGTCTCCGGAGATGTGGAAATGCAAGACCCAACAGGGGAAAGGAGCGACGGTCAGCCCGCTTGTTTAATACTCGTGCTCCGTATAGCACCGCATAGCAATAATAATAACATGACCGCAAAGCCTTGAAGCACAGCAACAGAGCAGAAACAGAAAGGCATCGGACTGGAACCAGGTCTGAGACGGCGTGATGTGGCTTGCAAACACGAGTACGGAGTACGGGTGGCACTCGCGCGGCAACACGGATACGGCAGCCGCCGCAAGACCTCTCACAGAAACAAAAGAACAGAAACACGAGAGCAGGGAAAGCAAAGGCGCACAGGCGCCGCTTTCTTGCCTCCCGGGCCAGCCGCCCAGCCGCCCAGCCGCGCCCGATCACCACAGGTGGTTCACCTCAGGTGGGCTTTTGGCTTACGGGGCTTACGGGCAGACGGCGCAATGCACGCATTGTACAAACACCGAACACGGGCAAACGAGTCCCCCTTCCCCCCTTCTCTCGCCCTCTTATCCGTCCGCTCCGCCCTCCGCCCTCCTTCCCCCACAGCGGACCAGCTGCGATACGAGGAGGGGCGGGCAGCGGGGGAGAGACGGGGGGCGATGATCTCTGCGGTGGAGGAGTGAGAGAGGGAAAGGCAAGGACTTCTTGAAGAGGCAAGGGAGAAAGAAGCCCAAGGTAACGTCCCATCATTTTTGCATCTCGTAATCACCACCCCCCCCCCCCCCTTCTCCCCCAACGCAAGACTTGCGCCGTATGCCACACAGCTCAGCGTAGCAATGGCATTAGAAATAGGGAGAACTGTGCCTATTCCCACAGCGCTCCTGTACGCTAGCTGTCACGGATTGGTGGCTGCTGTGAATGGGAGCGGCTGAACATGTGCCGTCAGGCGTTTGTCGAGCATGGGGTAAGGGGGGGGGAAGATAGAAGCAGGGACCGAGACAAAGGCAGAGACACCAACACCTGAACATTGCGGCGCCGCTGCTGAGGGCGTGCTATGCGGTGTCACCCGCGCACAAAGTCCGCCTGGGAACGAAGCTGAACTTCTGGGGGGAGGGGGGGGGGGACACAAAGCAAGGAAGCCACCACAGGGAGAGGAGAAACAAATTTCGTCACTTGAACGACATCATGTCGGACTGGGCTTCTGTGCTTTTGGGCTTTGGGAAGGGGGGGGAGGAAAGTGTGGAGGTGCGGGTGACGAGGACGAGGACGAGGCGTCTCTCGCTCTCCGCCCTCTCCCGCCGGGAGACCAAAGCTGGACCGAGACAGAGAGAGAGTGTGTGTGTGTGATTGAAGCCTCGCCTCAGGAGCCGGCGGAACAGCGAAGCCCAAGAGCCGACGGAACGGTCGGCAGGGCGCGCCGCACAGCGTGAAAGGAGGTGGGGAAGAGGGGGGGGAGGGGGGTGTGGTAAGGACTGGCTGCCTGAACCCGAGCCTGAGCATGAGCCTGAGAAAGAGAGAGAGCAGTATGAGTAATGCGCGGCAATATTATGACTCCTCTTCCCCGTCTCGCCATGTCCACTGGGGGGGGGGAGTGGGATAGCGCCACCATCCCCCCCCAAGAGGGCAAGGCAAATCTTAATTCTGCAGAGACGTGGCACGGTCCCACGACAGACACTTTGAACTTCTTCAACGCGAGGCACGAGTAACAGTTAGCGCATATACAAGATACGAGTACGAGCAGGTGGACCGCTGAAGATCATACTCTCCGGCACGGAAGGGCCCTGAGTTAGTACAAATATGTGTTATCCGTACGAGAGTAATAATACGTACTAGCATGTACGGATAGCAACAGGGCAGGCGCCGGACCAGGCACAGACGCAGACAAGTAGAAGAAGAGAAAAGGCGCAGGCCCTGTCGTGTGGGTAAAATCGCCCCAAGGATTCATTCGGCGAGTAGGAAGGCCATCCGCCCCGGGACGATCTTCAAAAAGGTATAATATATTGCTGGGATGGGCAAAGTAACCAAACAGCACATTTTGGTGGTATTTTGTCCCATCGCACCTTCTATGACCAACCCGCTTTTTTTTTTTCCGTTTGATTAGACCGGCAGAGATCCTCTTTTCATTAATACGTGGGCCGTTGTGACCCGGTTGGGCTCGGCGCTCCGAAACGAGATCCGGCCCGTGTGCCTGGGTCTGGTTTAATTAGGACGCGGTGCCAAAGTAACTCTGCATAGCTGGCAAGCCTGTGCAGCCCTTAAAATCACTAGACACATCACCAAATCTTATTGTAGAATGACATTTATTCAAGACCACAGTACTATTCGGCCACGATGCAAATAAGGCATACCGATCCAGACTTGCCTGTTGCTCACTGAGATTCACACCCGCTGTGCAACGAATGGCTAATCAAAGTCTGCCAGAATGCGATATTAGTATCTTGTGAGAACACTGACGAAATGGGGTGTTGGGGTAAATAGCTAACGTGGGTAAAGCATGGGAATCGGCCGGGTCTTTGCCATGAGCCATATGTTGAGAGAATCGTACTCGATCCCTTCCTTTGGAGGCAAACGTTTCCTGAATTCGTCTGGTAACCGCTGCAGGACATATGTCATGAAACTGATGGGAAAAAAGCCGGCATACCGGAAACCGACCACGTAGAGGTTGTCATGGGCATACATAAAGTTGTCTCCTCCAATGTACGCGTAGCAAAAACACATTCGCTCCTGCAAGAACGTCATCTTGGGCGGCGTCCCCCGTCCACGGTTGCGCAAAGCCACTATCTAGCCATATTAGAGACGTTTGAGTATTACATGGGGCAGGTGAGTGGAATTGCAAGCTTACTTTGTTAAATGTGTTTTCTAGATCTGCAACACTGGCAAAGCTCCTGTTTGCTTCATAGTCAGGCCAGAAGACGGGATGGTGGATATGGATGTCTTTGCCTTGTCCAGGTGCGGTCGGGTTTGGCGGTACAGGAAAGTCAATAAACAACGAGATCGCTTTTGCCTCTAGAGCCTCAAGGTGCTCTAGGAAGTCGTCTGTATAATTGGCTGTGGATTTCTCCCAGATAGAATCCAATGCTTGACCGTCAATGTACTCCATCACAATTAGGGCTATGTTTTCTTTAAAAGGAGTGCGCTTGTTGTCTTTGTCGTCTTTGTCGTCTTCGTCGTAGTCCGGATATTCCTCGTGATCATTTTCGTCTTTTTCGCTTTCTCCGCCTTCGTTTTCACCCCTCTCCGCACAACCTGTGGCGTCATCGGTCTCGTTGGACTCTCCAGCAGATGTAAATTCCTCACCAACTGAAGGTTTTGGGAAGAATTCTTCATCAGGCCTGACAATAACACGAAACACCTTTGGAATACGAATGTTCTGCCTCGCGTCGTCTGGAAGCGCATTCAGCTGGTTGTATGCGAATATTTGCATGTCTCCTTCACCCACGGTCCATGCCCGTTTAACCCAAACCAGAGGATTGACCTTTGAAGGATACGCAAAGCCAGACATGTAGTAGGTGTTCATTCGCTGCTCTTTGTGGTGCTTTATGGCAGCTGCAATGATCTCTTCATCAGACAAGTGGCAGCTGGGGTCGTCGCCATCACTGGCAGACATTGGGGTTGGATTCGATGCCATGGCAACAAAAAGGTCTTTGAGCAAAGGTCTTTGAACAAAGGTCGTTGAGCGAACCTGGGATCTTGCGGGGTAGTAATAAAATACACGGCACAGGCAGCGCAGTCAGCGCAGGCAGCACATCAACAGGGAAATGGTTGTCGGCGCCGCGGGTGTGCGCGGCCTGTGCCCGTGATCCCGAAAAAGATAATGTCAGCAGAGAGGGGGGGAAGGATTAACCATCTTACCATACTCTGTAGTAGTATGCCATGACAGAAACAATAAGCCCTGCCCAATATCAAGTTCGAGTCGCCACGTCGTCCCCCCGCGCCCAGCCTTTCCTACACGCCACGACAGCTCACATTTTGCCAGTTCGGACGCACAATTTGACCCGCCGCCAGCCTAGCTTCACGCGACGATTTAATGAGTGGCTGATAGTAGCGTTCACCAGCGCCTCCACTTACAGCCAATACTGAACGTCAGCCTTGAACCATCATTACATGCTCGTTATTTGCATCACATCGGGCTCCGGGCTTCTTGTAGAGGAAACTATTGGAATTTCGGCGGAACTTGTTTCAAAAGAGCTGTGCACTGCACCACAACATACTATACTAAGGGGATGGCTTCATGTGGGCGTTTTTTTTTTTTTTTTAGATTCGTCTGCGACTGTGACCTGCACACACCGTTGACTCTTGGTAAACATTGTAACCGAAACCGGGTAGAGAGCGAAAAAGAAACAAAACAAGTAAAAGGAATAAAGAAACAATGTGCTGGCTGTTTGCTGTCATAACCGGAGCGACTCCAGGGACTCGCATCCAGGAGCAGCCCGATAAGCTGTAACCAAGAATGTATGATCCAACGGAGACAGGAACAAGGTTAAAGCAAAACAGAAGACGAAAACGGGTCGGCCGCAGAACGAAGAGAAAGATGAAAGTTGTGGAAAAAGGTCTGCTCTCCCCCCCATCCATCATCGCGCGTGCCTCAAGCCTCGGGACATATCTCTCTAGAGAGGACCCCTTCTGAGCACGCCGATACCAGTTACCCTGCCAAACTCTTATAAACTCCCTTTTCCCCCTTTCTTCCCTCGATGTGATGCCGCTTTTTGGTTTTGCAGAATCGTGATGCAGTCTTGGAACAGCAGAAACAACAAAACAGGAATTCAAGAAAACATCTTTGTGTGCAAGAGAACAGAAACTGGTGGTGGTACAAGTTGTGTAGATAGAACATGAGGAAAAAGAAAATAATACCATAATATATGCCTCGAGACTTTTGTAATTCCTGCCAAATCTGCTTTCTGCGCCAGGTGTATATTGGTAGGCCTTCCTCCTTGTACTGTCAGGAGAAGAGACACCACCACACCTCAGAACACCTCAACCCTAGTAGCCGATCCGCATAAAGACCAGCGGGGTAGGCCATGAAAAAAAGAAGTATTGTCATCAAAATCGTGTCGGACATGCGAACACCAAACGTCAGCTACCAGAGAGAAGCCAACCGCCGGTGGGCTAGGTTGTATTGAATTGACGCTGGAGAGCGAACTTAGTCGGCCCGCTTCCGCTTCTTCTTGCTCTGGTTGATGCTGCCGTCATCTGATGACAGTTCGCTGGAGCTACCCGGGATCTCGGCGGCCACTTGGAAGAGGACACGACCCATGCTGGCATAGTCCTCGCCCATAGGCACAGGCGCCGGTGCATACATGGGATGCGGCGGATAGCCCGCAGTAGCAGCGGCCACGATCTCCGGGTCGTCATAGAGGTTCATAACAAAGGCACCAGCGCCATGCGTGCGTGCGTGCTGAGCCAGGTTGTCTGAACGCGAGAACTTCTTGCCACACTCATGGCAGCTGAAGGGCTTCTCCTGCGTATGGAGAGACCGATAGTGCCGCTTGAGGTGTTCTTGCCGGCGGAATCGTCGGTTGCACAGGTCACAGGCAAAGATCTTCGATGGGTCCTCAGTCAGAGACTGCTTGCGTCCACGACGGTTGGTGGGGACGGCGACCGGGACGTCAGCGCTGCCGGTATTTTCAGGGCTAGCGGAGCCAGCCGAGTTGGAGCTGCTGTCCGAGGCACTGCTGTGATCGTTGGAGGTTGCTGTGGGCTGCTTCTCAGCGTTGCCAGTGGCCGAATCTGCGGCAGAAGTCATGACCGGCACGCTACCAGAGGCAGTCCGCTGGCGCTTGTTGGCGTGCTGAGTCTCAGTCTCCAGAGACGACTCCCAGGTCGAGAAGAACTGGTCGCACTCAAAGTCCGATGCAGAGGACAGGGAGGAGCTAGCACGAGACCGGCTGGCAAGGTCAGCCGCTGACGGCGAGGCAACAGCAGGTGAGGTAGACAGATCGCCGCCCAGGTTCACCAGTCCGTTCACGAAGTCAACCTCCGACTCCAGATCAGGGAAGTCTTCGAGACCCGGCAGGTCACCAGTAAGCGACTGATCGATATCAATAGCAGCAGAGTCAGCGGACTGCGGCTCCACCTTCAAAACAAAGTCGTCTTCCACGTCGCCCGATGCGCACAGAGAAGATGGCAAAGCAGACAATTCAGGCGACAAATCGCCGTCGACGCTGCTAACAGTCAGGTTGCGGGGGTCACAGAAGTCGTTATCCTGCTCCGACGCAACAGACCGCGGGTAGGGTGAGGGTGAAGGTGACAGGGAAGGGCAAGCAGACACCGAGAGCAAGTCGTTGGTGTTGACCGAGACGGAGGGGGGGATGCTGCTAGGCGCAACCTTTGTGGGCTGAGTCTGAGGGTGAATATAGACTGTGAAATCGGCGCGGTCAGCGACTGCGAGAAGAAAAAAAAAAGGGAAGCGAGGGGGCGGATTTCATAATGATAGGGAGAGGGAGAGCTCCAAGAATAGGGTATGAGAAGCCCCACTTATTTTGGTCACGCCCAAAATCGCAACAGTGTAATGGCTCCCTCGCTTGCTGTGAAGATATCAGATTTGTTGACTTACCAGGCGTCAATGGGGGCGAAGCGCAGCTAGTCCAGCCTGTCAAGGTGGCAAACTTGTCAGAGGCAATGTCGGCCACGCAGTTCTCCTTGAAGCCATCAAGACCAGAGAACATTGGGTTGAGCGGCGTGGCCAGCATGTCGCAGCTACCCGGGCTGCCAATGGTGCTAGAGGTCGTGGACAGTGGCGGTGTCGACGGGTAGCGGTTGCCTTCTGCGTCGCAGAGCTCGGTCTCGAGCAGGATGGTAGGCTTGTGGGCCAGTGGCTGGCAGGCAGGCGCTGGGGGCGAGGACACCGGCGTCATGATGTTGGCAGGGACGCTGGTGACTGCCCGCATGGGCTGCGGCTGCATCTGCTGCGGTTGCTGCGCGTACACAGGCGTGGACGGAAGTGTGGGCACCATCGGATAGATGGGCATCTGCTGAGCCTGAGCAATGAAATGGCCGTGTTGCCGGGCCTCCGGGCTGGGGTCCGGGTTGTAGTAGTAGAAGGCGGCTGGGGCCATGGTGGTCATCATCGGCTCCATTTGTGCGAATTGGTCGGAATTGGTTGTGTCTATCTGGCAGCTGTTAGTTCTGGCACCCTCCAGCATGCTGACAACGAATGGCAGAGGCCACACACATACCGAAAGAAACAACCGGAAGAGGCAAAGTTAGATATTACGTATACAGTCCGAAGAAGCGAAATGTTGTCGATTTGGGACGCAGGAGGTTAGTTAGTATACAAGGTGTACGTGTGTTGCTGTTTGTTGCATAGGGCGAGAAGGCGCGGGCCAAAAGATGGTTTGGTTGAGGTTCTTGTGAGGTTTGAAAGAATGGACGCAGTTATCGTTTTGTTGAAGAACTGGCTTAGGAGAAAACTCGACGGGCGGTGCTGTTGTACATGGGGATGGAAGGCTCGTCGGCAGGATCAGGTCGCTCTTTCCTAGAGAGGAAGGTTGATATACACGGGGACTATTGTATGGGAGAGACAGATGCTGGGAGATTGAAGACGAGGACGGGGAAAGAGCAAGCGGTGGTGATGATATAAAGAAGGGCAGGAACGGTGTCCAAAGTCGAGTAAGTCGAGTAGTCCAAATGAACGAAGAACCGAATAAGTAGAAGAAGAATAAAACAAGAATGAACACAATACACAACAAAAACAACAATACAGAGTTTCCAAGTGAACGGATCGAAGTGACCGTGAGTGAAGGGGGAGGGAAGAGAACGAGCGTGGTGGAAGGAAGGGGAACCCAAGAGGATAAGTAGTTGCAGGGCCGGAGGACGGACAACTGAGAAGCAGCGCGAGAATTAAAAAAAGATTAAGTGGCCGACAGGTACTCGCAGACGGTAGCCCACGCCCACACCCACACCCACACCTCTCTGCGATCCACGAAAGATAGAAAGTTCATGGATGGGGGGGGGGATACATTGATAGGCAAGTGGAGTGATCCAACATCCTAGGCGACAGGCACAGCGAGAGAATCGTTGGCGACGGTTGGGAGGAAAGAGATCCACCCACCACCGTGATGGGTTGGACTGGGGCGGGGCCGTCCCCAGGCGAAGGAAGACCATGTCAGCATTTTTTTTTCAGTCGTGGTGAGACACGAGAGAGAGAGGGAAAGGGTGTATGGAGGCCGCGACAGGGAGGGGGGGTGTAGACATTTGCGAAGGACGACAGGGGTGGGGGGTGCAAGCAGCCACAGCGCACACCCTCCCCCCCTGCCCCCTCTTTTGTTCTTCCCTGGCTCGGCGGTCACCCACTGGGTCGCTGCATGTCTGGGGCAAGAAAATCAGAGAATCTCGCTACTTGTACCGGGTGTGGCAGGTTGGGTACGAGGACAGGGCGCAGCACCGGCGGAAGCTGCTAGTCTCTTTCTAATTCTGGATAGAAGGTGTCCCACCACGCGATCTCATTGGCTCTCCCACCAGCGCAGACACAGGTACACTCCGCCGAGCAGTACCTCGCTGTCCAGTGGGGAGGGCGTATCCTGCCTTGAGCGACCCACCATGGCCAGAGGGACAGGTGAGCCACAAGAGCCACGGCTATCAGGGAACCACGGTGTCCGTCTGGCTTGCACCACCATTGACGCCATCCATGCAGCTGCTGCAGCTGCTGCTGCACTACTAGCAGCACTGCGCTCAGGTACCATTCGTGCATGCAGCGGCGCCGGCGAGGGCGAGAAAAATAGGCTGTGCCGCCGAGACGCCCAGAGACTCGCTGAGCGCGAAGACGATGCCGGGGGTGCTGCATCTGCATCGCCGCCAACAGTGCATACGAGCAATAATGCAAATACAAATCCTCGTACCAACATCCATGGAGCGGTGCGCCCCTGCCCAGCTGGTCCTTGCATCGCACAGTGGTTTGCCTCTTTGTCTCCCCCGGTTTTGCCATCATCTTCCCTGTCTTGCTGTCGGTGCTTCCGCCATTGCCGTGTCGGAGGCCACCGTACGTACATACGGGAGCCACCTGGCTCTGGATGCGCTTTGGGACTGTGCAGACCTAGCGCGGGCAGGCTGGACTGCGATGGAGCTGCGGCTGATGCCACATACGAGTATGGCCACTTTGCGCCCCCATCGTGATTCGTACCATTTCGTCCTCGGACCCGTACAAATACACACACACACTGGAGGGCGATACGAACACTCGTATCCTATTCGGCTTTGGCCACGCGTGTCTCGTCTGCCCGCCCTCCCATTCGTGTCGGCACTGATGCTCACGGTGGCGTACGGGGCAGCAGACAAACCAACAGCATGCAGGCACAAGCGCTCGAGCGTACGTATGCATACGAATTGTGTCTGCCGTGTGCATAAGCTGAGAATCCCCGAGCGCCATGGCTTGTGATAGGCCGGCGTTGCCACTGTCCGCCCAAAGACACGGCTGCCGTCGACCAGTCGAGTTGCCGAATGCGCTTTTGGGTCACCTCTACTTTGTAAAGTGATGAGAGACATGGACCGTCCACTCATGGCGACTGGCTCATCACACAGAAAATATCTTGTCTTTGTGCTGATGTCTCTGGCGACTAATCATTTCAGCCATCACACTGCACTTCTCGGTGTGTGTGTGTGCCGTCGACTGCGATATTTTGTGCCAGCCAGACGAGACGGGCACAGCCAATAATCCCAAGCCAAAAAAGCACCGCGCATGAGAAGCGCCGGCTTTCACACACACACCAGCGCGTTTTCAAGTAGCCAACAGTCAAACAGCAAAATGACCAAACAACCAACCCAGGTGGGAAGGAACAGCAAGAGGCCAACCAATTACCACTGTTCCCTACAATTTGCCTGCACGCTATTTATAAAAGGGAAAAAATGACAGAACCATACAAGCCGCGAGAATCTTTCAATGCATTCCGCGGGACGCATTCCAGCGGGTGGAAAGGGATGGGTGATGCGTCCTCACTTGTAGAGGCATAGAGGGATGATGTGCGCAGAAACATGCACTCAAGCTTTAGGCTCTGGGCAGATCAATGATGAGCAAAACGGGCAGAGACGGGTAGCGCGTTGCAGGGCTTCGAAAAAGCAAAGAAAGCAGGAAACCGTTTTGCAAATCGCGGCAGATAATACGGATTGGTTAAGATCAGTGGCCCTATAGCATGGACAAGACGGACCTGGGCTGGTTGGGTGGTTGCAGGCGCTGCGAGCACCGGGTTGTGGGCATGGTGGGAAGGTGGGCACGCCTATGCCTTGAAACCATAAAGCTCCAGGCGGGTCGGCCGGCGGTGGTATGCCGCATAGAAGAGCGTACGAGTACGCCTCACCTATGCCCCTTGCGTAAATTGTGAACATTTTTTTATCCACTTGGGGGTGTGGCACAATCCCTTGGCATAATTATCCATGCAGTTAACAACCACGGTGAAGGATGGGGCAGAGAGCCTGCAGCACGAGTATCCGCCTTCGTAGTCGTACGGTATACGAGTACAAATAAGCCGCACACACACACACACACGCACACATGCAGCATGCAGAAGGACGACGCAATCCTCCCCCGTGCGTTGCGAGAATTGGGACGAGTTGGTGCATGGCCAATGCAGACGCATTGACACGAGATGGGGCCTGGCTTCTGTCCTATTCGCCGTCCGCTCGTGTTCGCCCAGTCGTCGGCCGATCTATCGTCACTACGAGTAAGATACTACGAGTAAGATGCATGCGCCGTCTCTGGATTAACGGTCAACGCGTCTCGCCCGCATTTTTTTTTTTGAAAGATGCAGATGCGAGCGCGAGCTCGGACCATTCAGAGCGTGTGGTGCAGTCTACTCGTACTAGAGAGCGGGGGGAATGTGCCGGCATGCAAGCACTTTGGCTGGCGTTCTTGCCCGTCGTTTTTCCATTCCCATTCGACGAGCCGGAGCCTACTCGTACAGACACAAATGCAAAAAGCCACCACAACCGGCACCGGCACTGTGTTGGACTGCTGCTGACCCCTCTCTGGCTGCGATGGTGAATGGGACCAATAGGCGTGGTCGAGACGGTGTCAGAAGAGCAAGAGATCGTCGTAGAATGGCTCCGCCAACCTGAAACGCATCCAACTCTGCTCTCGTCGGATTGGACGGGGCGAGACCGACGACGCTTAATACCACAGAATCGCAGAAACAACCTGCGGAGCGAGCGAACGAGCGCACGACTTATCTGGGCTCGGTCATACTCCCCCCTCGGCTGCGGTGCGATCACACGAGTGGGCGGAACGCTCTCCTTCCCTGTCTGCCACGGCCGTTTCTTAGCCTCTGCTCGTGCGCGGACATCGTCTCTGGCTTAGGCTCCGCCGCTCCATCCTGCCGTACGAGTACTCGTAGACAACCCGCTCTCATTGGCCAGCAGGTTTTTTCTGGCTGCCCTCGCAACTCGCAGGCCAAATACCACCCACCCGTCAACGGGTTCCCTTTCGTTCCTTCCCGAAATGGAAATCTCGCCTCAGCCCTCCCGTATCTGTAAATTCAGTGGCCTCCTTCTCTCGATCCTTCCTTGGATGTGCATGTCGAATCAGAAGCGGAAAGAGCAGACAAGTACTCGTAATGGAAGCACTAGGCTGGCCTGTCGCCGCTTCCTGCACCCTCCGACGCGTACAGTCGGACGTCCGCCTACGACAGCTCTTAGCAGGGTGGCAAATCGCGTCTCGGCTTCCATGCCTTGCTTCTGCTTACGCTCCAGCCAAGTGTGCATGGCCTCTCCGCACCTCTCTGTACGATACGGAGCACGCCTGCGGAGCACACCGTTGTTGGTAGAGGGGGGGACCTTCCGATAGCACCGGGACCACCTCAACATCGTATCATCATCAGGTCTGGTTTTTTTCGTTTCTTCTTTCGGCAGCATTTTTCCCCCGTGCGACTCGTCATTCTCAGCCTCTCTCTCTCGCTCTCTGAACGTCATCCGCTAGCTGCCCGTGGCGGTATGTATCGTGGTCTGGAGGCGTGCCCTCCTCGCTCTCGGGCGTTTCATCGCATGGCGCTGTCGTCCTAGTGGTTCCGTCCGCTGCGCTGCACGCTAAAACCAAGCGGAAACCCGCTGGGACACAGCAGTGTCTCCTCTGTGGAAACGCGGGGCGCTCGCCTCTTACGGCAACTCTGGAAACTCGTACGGAAAACTCTTACGGAACCCTTTCAGAGCAGCATCGGGTCCTGGACACCGCCGGCGGGCAGCAGCCGATGTCTCAGAGACCCCAGCCGTCCCCAGCCGACGCCTGCCATCGGTTGCAAAATGCAACCCCAGAGGCAGACGGTCTGCGGACTATGCCGCATACGAGACATCGCCAAGGTGCGGGAGTACGTGTATTGCACAGTTTTCGATTATTGCAGTGGCATTGCGACCATCGAAAACTAGCCTTGCTGACTTTGACACCAAACACGTTTCCCAGCTGGCCTCGCTGGAAATAGAACGCGGCGCGCACCACGACACGCCTCCAGGAAACGGAACCCACCAGCGTCGAACCAGCGCCGACCAGCCGACAGAATACCCGCACAAGTCTGCCACTTAGCGACACTATGGTTTTCTAGCTGGCAGACTGACCTCGCACCATTTCCGGACGCAAAACGCGTCATATCCCCTCTTTCTTGCATTAGCTATTCAATCATGCATGAAAAGCAACCCATCAAGCCCAGGCTTCCTAGCACAGGTCCCAGCAGGTCCCAGCAGGTCCCAGTGTGCTTGGTCCCCTCGCCTCTGCATAACTGCCAATCCATGGCGCCGATTTTTATTTATCCTCTTTCCTTTTTCCATAATGCATGGACGGAGAGGGTCATGGCACAAAAGGTGGTGACGCCCTACCACAATTGTACACGCCGCGCAAACTTGAGCGACTACGGTGATTGTGCGAGTAAAATACCAGCACCAGACACAGCCGAGGATCAGCAGCACAGCGAGCCGAGTATTGCTTTGTAGGACGCACTCGTATTCCGGGCTGTTGGAACTGCACCCAAGCGGTTAGTCATGCAACCTCTTTACATAGTACAAGTCCTCCGTACTCGTACAGCGCGGAGCGAGAGAACGGCGAAGCCAGGAACAGGCCTAGCGGGCTTTTGAGAAACCCACCTGCACTGCAAAGTACCTCCAGACTACAGGTACATCCAGCAAGTCCTCCCCCCCCAAGTGCTTTTAGCCGTTATCTCCCGTGCATACGGTTCCTGACAGGGGACTGACCGCACCTGCCCACCGCATCTGCAGGAACGATGCAAGGCACAGGTAGCTTTCGAGTGTCCTCGCATCTCACTAAAAAATGTGCGCATATCCGATGACTCCATATTCCGCCTTCCATCGCAGGCATCATGTGTTGAGCGATTCGGATGCCTTATCCGCGCCCGGGACTACCACCACCATGGAAGGCTCGTGCGATTTAGTTGACTACAGAGCCGCGGCTATCGCGATAATTTATCGACTTGCTCGTATGCTCTTGTTCCGCTCCGACACGAATCTGTGGCAAAATCAAAGTAAACAAAAGGCATGTCGAACGATTGATCGATGAGGTGCTCGCGGCAATTTCGTCCGGAGAACCGTCCATTCCCCATCTGCGGTGCTGTCCGCAAAGATGGGTGTTGGCAAGGAAAGAGAGAGAGAGAGAGAGGTCTGTCAGTGGATCCCAGTGCGAGGGCAGCATGGAAACCTGGCAGAGACCCAGAACCGACACCTCCAACACAAAAACACACACCCCCCCTCCCTCGCTCCATCATCCTCCTCCTCCTCCCCTCCCAATTCATCTCCATCCCATGTCACGGAATTGACTCCCGGAGCATGGGTGGCCAGGAAAATGGCCTTGGGGAATTTGGTAACGTGTTGGTACAGGCAAATGGCACCGCTTGAGGCATAGTTCACACTTGAGACCCTGGCCAAAACCCACTGGCAAGCACGGACGTGGGGCCTCCCAGCCTCCCAGCCTGCCAACCTCTCTGGGCTCTCCATGCTGCTTCTGGATAAGCCGTTCTGCCACGGGCATGGTCGCCAAGGGTCTGAGAGCCGTTGGAAGGGGAGAGTCTGACCTTCGGCCACGGTCCCGGGTTCGCAGGATTCATCCCGGCCATCGCAAGCTTCTTTGCCCACTGACAGAGATCCGCCTCGGCGGACACGTTAGCCCATCAGCAGAGCCCTGAAGCGGAAAGGTGGCCCTGTCCATGGGCTTGCTCGTATTTGGCCGGGACTTTGAGAGATAACCTGGTAAGATATTACTGCTACTCTGGATATCTGTCGGCCAAATTCCCTTTTCATGCTCGGTGCATTTTGGCACAGCTGCGCCGCCATGTCCGTCGTTTTACCTGCTGCGGTACTGGTTTCCCCCACTGCTAACAGTGGGTGGCGGCACTAAAGTCTCCAGCCATTTGCGCTGTAAATTCGGATCTGCGCTGCTCTTTGACGTCTGGCTCATGCGCCGGTGTTTTGCTATTCCGGCGTTAAAGTCGGCCCTGTACAAAGACAGATAACAGATACGAGCACAGTTGACGAGTAATTGCATTGCACATGCATTTTTCGCTTCTCTTTTTCAAGTTTCCAAGACGCGAGAAGAAACACGACGTGCGAGATGAGACTCGCCTACGGCAAATCAAAACCGAGTTTGTGGAATGGAAAACGCTCCAAAAAGGCAGCGCATGTTGTTATGCACGGTGATCCCACTGTCAGAGGCAGGTGCACCCCCCCCCCTCCCCTCCCCTCTCTCGCTCCCAAGCGGCACTCGACAGTTGGTGTGATCTTCGAACATGGTGACATTAAGGAGAACGACGACCCGCACAGCGACATTTTGGAAGAAAACTGGCAATTGGCACCTCGTACACCGTTGCCAGGAACCAGGGTCGCCAATGGCAGGGGAAGAAAAAGAGTGGAAAGAGTGGAAAGAGTGGGAAGAAGTGGACGGAGTGGTGAGAGTCCCGGGAGTCCCAAGAGGTTCCTCTCCCCCAAGGTGAGCGCTCAGAAAAGTGCGAGAGTTGGTAAAATGATAAGTGACCGCGGACATTATCCGGTACGGCGTTGCCAGCACCACTACAACGTATTGCCTCCAGCCGTTCGTTCTCCGCGGCCCGCAGCCGTAGAATTGGTACTAATTCCGCGGGCGAGACAATTTTGCACCACTGTTTTTGTTAGTGCATTTTCTGGTTATCTCCCGCAATCTCTCTCTCGCTCTGTCTGCCTTGCTACTTTCTCTGCGGCTTTGGAAGAGGAGAGGGGGGGGGGGGGGATCTGTCGGATTCTGTCTGTTTGGGGCAATTGCTCGGCCGACGGTCTCTCGACTGACTCAACCACGGGACTCTTGTTCCTTTCTTTCCACGACCACCGCACCATCTGGACTCGTAATGTAACAGACCACTGACAAGGATGGATGGATGGATGGGTGGATGAATGGATGGCTGCCCTGCTTGCTACCTGGGGACCAACGGCTCTCGACGCCTGCCAGGGCCTTGAAGACGCAAGGTCTCTCTCGACAGGCCTCTGTGTCGGTCCTTGCCGTTGACGGCTTAGCCTGATGGCAGTCCCACAGATGCGTACCGAGTTTTACCCCCGGCAAAGGACGTCCTGGGAGCCAGATACGGTACGAGTAGTTTCTCGAACCATCCTCAATTTCATTTGGAGACGGCCATGTACGAGATTTGTACGAGTAATTGTATGCGTATCTCTTCTTTTTTTATTCTTTATTTTTCGCTCTGACCGAGCCCACCGGTTATTTCGCACGGGAAAACAAAAAGCCCCAAACGAATATCCTTGCTCCAAACAGCATAGCCTTGCAAAACAGGGCTCTGCACAGTGTTGCATGCCCTGATCCAGAGCACGCGGCTGCTGGCGAGTCGACAGTGCGGCAATTGGAAACACACCACGGACACGCGGCACCTGTTCCAGCTTCCGGGCTAGACAGGGCCCCCGACTCATAAGCACTTGGAATCATATCGTGCATTCGCGCCGCACGGAACACGGCGAATCTTTTCCAACAGGCCACATCGACTGTCAGCGGTGCATTTTTGCGGAAGGCGAACCAGTCCTTCCCCCCCCCCCGCACGGGTCTCTCTCAGCGGCCGCGGCGACGGCCGTCTCACGCCAGCCACCATCCAACCAAGTACAGGGTTCAGGGTTTTCCCGACGATGGCGAGGGAGGGGCGGAGGGAGAGAGGGAGGGAAGGGGGGGGTGGTAAAAAAAGGTCGCTTCCTGGTCAAAGTTTCTCCAGAGATGCCACCAATGCCACCAAATGAACTAGGCTCGGTTATTAGCGACGGTCGTGCTGAAAGAATATGTTACGTGCGCAAAAAGAGAGAGAGAGTGGGAGCGAGGAAAAGAGAGAGAGAGAGATAGCACGGACAAGGCACCCTGGACATCGCTATCATCAAAGCGTGCCGAGCACCGCCTGCAAAATAGAAAAATAAGGAAAGGACACAGCGGGCAGGCTTGCCTCTGTCGGTCCTAGCACGTGGGGTTTAGTGGCCTGTACGAGAGTACGAGAGCCTGTGCGAATATTTGTACGAGTGTTCGCAAGCGACGGCAGGTCCCCCCCCCCCCGGCCTATCTGTGCAGCGGCCAGAAACGCATTAGTCTCAATTTCCCTCTGCTCGGCCAGAGAGCAGGTCGGCTAGGCTCCTTCTAGCGTGCACGCGCTAGCGCAGGAACGGTCGGGCCAGCCAATTGGGGCACTTCTGCCAGACCTTCTCGAAGGTTTCATACATAGCACCGGTGGTGCGCTATTTTATTTTTATTATTTTATATTATTTATTTTTATTCTGTCCTATTGTGATTTTATTTTATTCTGATTTCGGATTGAGCCCGCTTTCTGGGGTCCTCTGGCCCTCATCTCGTCCCGGTGGGGCAGGCTCTGTCCGTACGGTGTGATCTGTGGTCGACGAAACGTTATCCGCATATACGGAGTAGGACAACGTTGTGTGTGTGTCTGTGTGTGTGCGGGAATACGCGCAAGTGTGTTCGTACTCGTACTTGCTCTTGCACAAGACAAAACCAGAAAGAGTGCAGACGGTGGACATCGCCAATTTCCGGGCTGTCTTTGCTCCATCTTTCCGCACCTTGGCGGTTATGCCCCCCCGGCTGGTGCTCATAGCGGCCGCCACTGGTTGGCAAAATACGGTTTGGAGGAGGGAGGGGGGGTGAATAATAGGCAATGGCCAGCCATATGCGGCAAGTTTTGCCTCCCCTCCTTCATTACGAGACCGGCGAAATATAACCTGAACGGAGCGACAAAAAGTGCCCATTGGGTCAGAAGATAGGCAGGGCCGAGAGGCATCCCTCCCCCCCTCCCCAGTCCGACATCAAGGTACTGGGAGTCTGGGTCCCCCACAAGCCGACACGGAGACTCTCGCGTAATGCAGTCGTACGAGATGCATCTCTCCAAACTGGGTTCCCATTTCGCTGCATGAGACGTTATCACCTTCCTCTCGTGGCGAAGGCGCGGAACAGGCAGCTCCGGAGCCGGTCTTCTGGAAGGAATCCTGTTAGCCCCAACCACGTGCATCTTCTCGGTGATGCAGAGAGACTCGTACTCGTGCACGTGTGCTCGTAATGTGCGCCGTTGCGAGGCCAAATTGACAGGGGCGGGCCCTACGATTTTTCTCGGTCACCGAAGCGTGTCCTTTGTGCGGGCGAGCGACCGAGTTAGTCATACTCGTACGCCATGCTGTGACGAATGGGCTCGGCCAGCGAGCACGTGTGGGTTGCTCGCAGGGCATAGGACGGCCAGCCAGCCAGCCAGCCAGCCAGCCGCGGCTCGCCATTAAAGAGATCCTGCTATTTTTTACTCTTCTGTATTTTGTCCAGTTCTAGTGGGCAGGGCGGCCCCAGCTCGACGGCGCCGGGACGCTCCCGCGGATGCGATGTGTTTTTTTTTTAATCTTTTTTTTTATCTTTTTTTCTTGTCGCTCTTGTTTTTCTCGCTCTATTTTTTGCCTCTCTTTGTGTTCGTTTGTCCACTTGGTCGCCTTCTGTCACCCTTCTCTGCAGGCTTCCATTTCCCGCCCACCTGTCTATCAATTGCCCTATTCAGGCAAGACGCCCCCGTCGCGCAAATGGTGCCAGCGGTCTGTGCTCTTGCCTGTTGATAAACGTTTTGGCCCTCCCCGGCAGAAGCGCGCAAGAAAAAGAAAATAAAAGAGCGTAAACGCAATTGCTAATCACGTCAAGACGTTTTACTTCGCAATTGCTTCCTGGCTAGCTAGCCTGCTGCCGAGGCTGCTTGGGGCGCTGGGACCAAGCAGCTACCCCCACTTCGCTATCTCGGCCAAGCAACACAGGCTGCCAGGTAGGCTGCCAGACAGGTTACCAAACACGCAAGCCCAAATGACCCCCCCCCCCAGGAAAGTCCCGCATCCATTGCGCACACCGGCAGGGCGGTTTGCCTTGCCTGTCTTCCGCGCTCCTTCGCGGGCAGCAGCTCGGATCTGATAGCTAAAACGTTTTGTTAACCGTACTCGTAATGCTGGGATTTGGGGGGTTGGGGGGGGAGGAGCTGCAGCTCGAGGACAGATGTGGTCCTACCGGACAGCCCACGAGATAAGGACCGGGCTGTCCGATTCGATAGGCGCAGCATGCACAAACAGCATCTCGGCAGCATCTCTGCGAGGCCTGAGAGCGGGCTGACAAAGTGGAAGAAGAGCTAGGTGGACATGCAGGTGTAGCAAGGCTCCACCCCATTTGCAAATCAAACTGCCTCAAAGTTCACCATTTTTCTGACCACACCTCATTCCCATAGCGGTAATTTTACTCGGGGCTCGTACGGTTTGCTTTACTCATACAAATAGATTGCGATATCATGGGCCTCGCTGAGCAACCCCCCCCCCCCTCCCCCACGGCCGGTGAGGTTCCTATCTGGGCTATGGGAAAACAGGATGCCCGGGCCAAGGACGGCCGGTCCGAAGCATTCGGTCAGGGAAGCAGATATCTTACAAGCGGCGAGAAGGCAAAAAGGCGCTCGTCCCAAAACGGAGTCATGTGCGCGCTCGGCGTGACGAAGAAGCACCCAACTGCATGTTCTTAGTCAATTGTAAAAAAAAAAGTCATAAATAAATTAATTAAAAAAAGGTGTGCAAATCCCTCCCCCCACACACAAGCAGTATCGTATCTACCCATCCCACGTCCGACTGGGGAGGGGGGGTAGACGGTGGCAACATTTTTGTACAAATATTCCCGCAATGCACATCGAGCTGCATGCACTGTATGGAGGAGGCAGCTGTGGGCAGCCACAATGTACGAGTAAGATGCGATAACGTACTCTCAGGCAGACGGCTAGAACGTGCTGACAGCCTCAAACGCCCTGCATACGTAAGGGAAACCGCCAACCGAGCACCAGCCTGCAGACACGAAACAAGCTGCAAGGGGGACAAGTGTGTAGTAGCAGCGGAAAGCAACCTTCCCAAAGGGTCGACACACACGTACTCGTACGCCCGCAGCTATGGCAGCACCCATCAGCACACTGGTGCAAGGATGGCCGTGCTATTGCTACAGCGTCACGCCTTCTTCCACTTGCGCTTGCCTTGCCACTTGTTTGAAAGCTGAAACGAAAACGAACCACTCGGTGCTGATCGTGGACCTCATCGGCTCGTAGATTTGTCGGCTCGTGGATGTATCCGCAGTTTGTGTCCTGCGGCTGGCAGATAGTTGCCATTTCTATGTGTATGGTGCGTGGTGCAAGCTGGTAGTGCTGGTACATAGTAGCCACTATTGGCATTATGGCGACTATAGGTACAGATAGTCGTTTCGTACTCGTATACACACAGGAAATAGCTCGCCTAGAAATAGCTCGCCTAGAAAGCCTAAGAAAAAATGGTGCTGCCCGCCCGCCCGCCATTCAGACACTATTTGGCGATCAGGGTGCATCGCATGCAAAAATAGCGAAATAGCATCACGATATGGGTTGTGTGGAAAACGCAAGGCCGCACGACACCCTCTCCCCCCCCCCCTGCCACAGCCGCGCATGGACACCAGTTTTCCTGCTCGTGGTCGCGGCATCTAATAGTGTGCAAGCGTGCAGCTCTGCCGCCTATTGACCTTGGCTTTAGAGCGTGCGCACATGGTATAGCGCGCTGCGTTGGCAGCTGACGGTGTGTTTTACAAGCTAATAGTGTGTGTCTGCACGCACTTCAGCTCGCTTGCCCTGGACGCGCGCGTGCTTGCCAGTGGCTAGACAGCGCCGAGCGGATGGATAGCGGAACATATTTTCCATATATGCAGGGCGCGATCCCCGCAAAAAAAAAAGCTTGGCTCGATAAAAGGCAGATATCTATACGAGAATATGTAAACTAAGGAGGCTGGAAAGCTAAAAAGGGACTCCAAAAGCACCAAAAGCATCGAGAAAGAACGCCGATAGAAACCAAGCGAAACACCAGCCAGGGGGGAGAATGGATAGCCGATTTGCAGATCGATGGACGATGTGGATTGGCCGGTGATCCTGGTGCCCTGCTGAGCTGAGCCGTCCAGCCAAGCTATCGCGCGGGAAGCATGAAAAATAAAGAATTCAGAAACGACGATGCCAGCCTCGGGTGGCAATAGTCGGGTTTCTCTCTCCCCCCCCCCTCCCTCCCCTCCAAGGAGCACATAGCACACCCGCCCGGCAAGGGCATGAGCACGAGCCAGATCGAGATACGGCTGCGGAGCTTCTAGTGACGAAGACGCTACGCGCACACACACACGATACGCTACCCGTGCCAACAGCTACGCCAGAGGTTTCAATGCAAGCAATGGCCCGGGGTGGAGAGGGGAGGGGGGGAGGGGTGTCCATGGCATCACAGGCCATCATCTTTCCTTCTTTGAAAGAACCTGTCTCGCTTGCCTCGCGTGGACCGGGCGTGAAGCCAAGACGGGAAGGCTTGGACGTTTGAGCATGTAATATCATCGACGCTATTGCATATTGAAACGTTTACGAGTATTGAACGGGTAGATAAGGGAGGGGAGGGGAAGAACACAAAAAAGAAAAGAAAAGAAAAAACAGCATCATCTGCAGAAACCCGCCAGCTGAGGGCTGCGCAAGTCCCCCGAAGGGGGGGGGGACGGCATATCAAGCACGAAAGTTGATATTTTCCCCGCCTGTGATCGCGATCTGCTCGACCATGGGACGTCCGCCTGGAGGACGCCCGGGCGGACAGGGTCAGGGTGCGACAAAGTCCTGCGCACGCACGTCCGAGTGTGGCCCTCTCTCTCTCTCTGGGTCAGGGCTCAGCCACGCCGTTGTTTATGCAACCGCAGAGAACAGACAATCTGGCTGATGTCTTGTGCGGTTGCGTTTGGGGGTGGCTGTACAAGCTTCGTCCTGCATCCCGCGTCCTGCGTCCTGCGTCCTGCATTTTGCACTGCCGTAAAGTAACGAAACCCGCCCCTCTTTTGACAACAGACCTCAGTGCATAACGCCGACATCCAATCTATCTCACTGGAGAGTAGTGCTTACGCTCCTACGCTCCTCTTCCACTTAAATTTTTTTTTAAAAAAAAAAACTTCAGACGAAAGCTGCGCCTGCGGGAAGGAGTGCGAAGGATGAGGGAGGGGGCGTGTTCTGACAGCGACGTACGAGTAGAGACAGGTCGCACAAGAGGGCAAAATAGTACAAGTAGTCTCCGCCAAGAAGATAACTCGGCCAGATAGGCACTGTACAGCGACCTAATTGGCTCAGACGCGGTCCAACGCGTGCAGCTCGTCGCCAGCTTACTGTCTTACGTCTCCTGTGTTATTTCGTTTTCTTTCTTTTTTTTTTGTTTGCCTCTTTGGGTGGTCCAATTGGCTCAGTAGGACAAAGAGCCACTCCGATCCTTCCTGATGGTCCGGACGAGTCGGCTTGCGAGGACGACCTCAGGGAAGCGAATGCTGCCCGGACAGACCAATGCTCCGCAGTATTAGGGGGGGGGGGGGGGGTTCCGCCCCAAAGCAAAAGACCAGCCCACGGCCCCAGGCCATCAAGTGTGACGACTACGACTACGACTACGACTGCGACTACGACTGCTCGTTTCGGGAGTACGAATTGACCGTCTCTGCATTGTCGCGAGCTATCCTTCTCACCTGGCGGGGCACCCTGAGAGGAGGGGAGGGGACCTCATGCAGGTGAGAAACGATGGTAAAAGGCATCAGTCGATTTGGCCGGCAGAATGCTGCCCGCTTCTCTTCATATGCCCTTGTCGGGACTTGTTTTTCGCCCGGGGTGCGTGGTCCTTCCAACCCGTGACTGTCTCCCCGCTTTCCGACACATGCATACGAGTATTACACCACACACACACTCTCTCTCTCTCTTTCGCTCTCGCTTCGGTCGCATGGAGCGTGGCCTGCCCGCCTGCCACCCGCATAACTAGCCTAGCTGCTGCAGCAGCTGCAGGACCACCAGAGCGAACCAGGAACGCCGGCTGTGGGAAGGCTAGCAAGCCAAAATGGGTTAGGGGCCGGAGGGCCAAGCCAGGAACCGACAATGCCAGGAACGATGGCCAGAACGACGGCCAGGGACTAAGCCGCCAAGGTCAGTCATGGTGTAAGAGCGTACGCTACTCGTACTCGTACTCGTCGATATCCCGACCTCCTTCCTCACATGTTCAATTCGGGGCTCCGTGCCCGGCAATGCAGTTGGCACCAAGAGTTTCCTCTTGTTGGTGATCGGACAGCTGGCCAGGGATGTTCTCTCCAGCCGTGTTCTGGCCGCTCATGCGGCCCTACCCCCTGCTGTGACAGCCTCCCTGGCCACCGTCATCATCACTATCACTATCACCGCAGCTGTTGGCTGATAGTGCCAGTGCCATACATGAATTACAACTAGTACAGGTTGCAGATGTTGCTTGCCAGTGCTCCTTGCCCCCGCACCCCCTGCCCGGAAACGGCTGCCGGGATCGTAAACAGGCGAATTGAAACCAGTGGAAATAGAGCTCGCACGAGAAAAGTGAAAATAAAAAAGAAACTATCGTTTTGCATATGTGCCACTCAGGGGGGGGGGTGTGAGCCATAGCCTGGAAACACGGTAAAGGACGGTGACAAGTCTCGTACTCGTACGGTCTACCTCGTATATCTTGCAAAGCAGACGGTTGGTATAGGTCAGCATGGGGTTTGGTTTGGTTCCGGTCTGGGGCGGTTGGAATATCCGCCCCAGGGAAGAGCCGGTTCGCGGTCCCTCCCAAGGCCCGCAAGAGGAGCAAAAAGAATGGAAATGAAGGGCAACAAAAAAAATACTGTCGCAGCATGTGCCCTCCCAACTCGTCACGTCACGTCACGTCACGAAAACGGAAACGAAAAAAAAGGAATATGAAGAAAAAGCAAAAAAATTAAGACGAGGAATCAAGTATCTGTAAGCCTTTACTACAGGGGGGGGATTAGAACCCCGTTGTACAAACACACACTACTCGTGCAGTCCCGTTCCGACGAGAATAGTCTCCAGGAAATCTCCCCATGTCCAGCCCGGAATTATGGCTTTCTAGGGGAAACGCGTACTTTTCTTTTTCTTTTCTTTTTCTTTGCTTTTTCAATTGCCTTGGCTTTCGTCGCTCTGCCATTTTCTTTTTCGGCAGACGGCAGACGGCAATACATACTCGTAGCAGAAACCATCTCCGGCTCTTCCTTCCTGCCCATCTGCCTATTTTTGCCTCTTCTGCCAATCCGCTCTACCGCACACCCTGACCGCCATTGAGACGTCCAAGTTTGTTCTGGCAGCTTCTTGTTTTTGCAATTGCAATGCCAGTGTCTGGCCACAGTCGGCACATCCCATTCCTCCCCCCCTCCCCTCTCACCTCTTTTCACCGCTCCTGCAACTTTCTTCTTTCTCAAGAAAAGCATCATACATATACATACATATACATATGTAAAAAGAGACCGAAAAGAAAAAGCAAGCAGTCGTTTTGTAGGTGACCTGTCTAAACGGAGTATTAACGCTTGCCGTTTGCAACCACCCCCTCCCCCCCGTTCCCGGTCCTTCCCTTCCCCCCCCCTGGGTTCGTATTCCACACGGTCTGCCCTTCAACATACGATGCGTCTCTTTTTTTCTCCCGAGCGGTCACATCTTTTTTTTGGCCTGGTTTACTTTTTTTTTCGCCCTCTCTCTCTCTCTTTCTTGTGACCACCCCCCCTCCACCATTGTTCGTAATCATCACACATTTCCTATTTCCTGTTGGCGTCGGGGGGGGAAGGGAGGGGAAGGGCGGAGGGCCGGCTGTTGCTGCCGCTGTTAGAGCGGGTTTCCGGCTGTGAATGGCTGCATGCCAAATTGGAGGGCAAAAAAAATTCAAGGTTATGAAGCGTGTGCGCGTCTGTTATCTCTGGGTGGGCGGGGGGGGGCGCCATAGCCTGCCGTTGTGCCTGGGAATGCATCCCAGTTTTTGGCAAATGGGACGACTCTGCCCTGTGGCCACTACCCTGGTAAAAAAAAAAAAAAAAAAAAGTGTCCGTAGCTGCAGCTGCCGTCGCAGTTGCAGTCACAGCCTGCCCGTCTCAAGTCTGGCAAGTCGTCTGCAGCCTACAGTTGCAGTCGCAACCTGTCCTCTTTTCCTCTTTCTCTTCACCTTGTTGCTTCCCAAGCCTTCCCCATACGAATGCACCACAGGACCCACACACACACATACACACGCCCTCTCCCCCCCCCCAAAATTCCCAAAATCCTACTCGGCAGAAAATCCTGACGGAAAATTCTTGCTCTTAGCACACTACCTATGAGCGTCGTAGCCCGTACGACCAAAAGTCTGTCTGTCGTATTACCTTGTGGTCGGGCCTGCTTTTCTTGCTCCTAGGCGATACGACCGAATTAGGCCGAGAGGGAGGGGAGGGGGGGCAGGGTGTGAGGACTGAGAGGAGAGGTCCCCCCAGACCAGGAAGGTGTATTGTGCTCGTGTGAACCAGACGGAGAAGTCGAGCCGAGCACACTCCTCGTCCCGGCAGCCAACGGCGAACGGGACGCCTACCCGATTGCAGCAAGACAGATACAATTACATACGTACGAGTATTAGTGCTAAGCATGTGAAGGACGTGCCGTATTAGCGGCCACAAAACAGTGTGCTTGTGCTCGTACGGAGTACTTTGCGTGTCTGTTGGTCCCCAGAACGCGCTGCATGCATGCGCTTAACACGCGACGCATGTGAAATAGCAGCTCGTATCTTTGCTTTTTGGTGCGAAAAAAAAAAAAGTCCCATCAAGCTGTGTCATCGCCACACAGTCGTTTCGCTGAAAACGGCACCGAAAGCGAGCGGAAAGCGAAAAGGGAGCGAGGGAAAGCGAGGGAAAGCGAGGGAGAGCACAGAAAAAACTAGAGATAGATCGATGCTAAGCACGGGTCGAGATACGACATCGCTACAACTGGAGGGGGGGTGTGTGCCCGTACTCGTAAGGGCGGGGCCACCTTGGAAGGCGGCCTTTTGCTCGCTTTTCCGACCGATCGGCAGCGCTGGGAACGACACGCGCAGAGGCCGGACCAGCAGTGTGTGCAAATGCAAAATGGCTCCCTCCTTCCCCCTCCCCCCCCAAAAGAGGCGTCTAGTTCTGCTGGTAGCTGCAGGAGGCGTCTGGCGCGGACCACAGTAGTGTGTGCGTACGAGTATGGGGCTCAACAAGAGTACGAAGCATTAGCTCTCGCAGGTCCATCGGTCCCCAGCACGGCCGCACTCGGCGTCAGACATCGCCGGACCGCTAAGGCAGGCAGATGGAGCCAGAAATGCATAGTCTGGGACTTCAAAGGGAAGATCGGAAGAGGGCAGAAGGTGGAAGAAGCGGAAGGGGAAAAAAAAGGCTCTGCGGAAGCATGTAAGATGCGAGTAGGCTGCTCGTTCGTTCTCGTAGATAGCAGTGTTCGGCGGGGAGACTCCAGAGGCCGACATGCGGTCAGAGGAAGTGGAGCCTTGGCAGAATGACGCAAAAACACGAAACTGGAACATCGTCTCTGTTTTTCCAGCTGCTGTCGCTGATGTCGACTAAATCTACATGGAAGGGCGAGCCCTATTCTCGGCATCATCGTCCTGACGTCGGTCGTGGGCCGCCCAGAAGAGAAAAGTCTCGACGCAGATGCCAGGGGTGGAAGGAGGGGGGGGGGGGTGGCAAACAGACAGCAAGCAAGACAGACAGCAGCGTCTACACATGTCTCGCCTGCGTCACAAACAAATGGCGACGATCAGAGAGGGGTGCGACCGAGGCGGTCCGAGAGAGCACATGCCATGTGAGACTGTGTCTCGTCAGCCAGGCTGGACGGGTGGGAGGCGTGAGCATAAACCCAGAACCTCAGACACGTCCCTCGTGTCTTACCGGCTGCTTCAGCTGGGAGACAGACAGGGCAGCCAGGCAGCAGGACACCGGCGAGCAGACAGCAAAAACCCAGAGAGAGGCGCAGAGAGCAGTCGCAGGCAGCGTGGCGGAAAGATGGTCTCGGTATCATCACCAGCACTGTCTCGTTGTGTGCAGGCGGAGAGCAAAAGTCTAGCCAGCCAGCCAGCCAGCCAGCCCCCAATATCCGTGCTCTTGCATTCCTGTCTCTGCCCTCTGCAGAACAATGTCTCGCCGGGCCAATTGATCCAGAAGGTGCGCGTTCTCGCTCTCTGTGTGGCCACAGGCTGGAGGGGGTGTGAGAAGCAAGGAGGGGAACCGGGAGAGCTGGAATGGGTGTGGCTGTAGAAAATAAGAGCCTGCCATAGCCTCACCGATGTCTCGCTGGCGATCAGCCGGTTTCCGCCCACAGGTGAAGGATCTCTGCAGGTCTCTGTAGAATTTTACCAATTATTGCCTGCATGTCCTGCATATGTCTGGATTTTTTTTTCGTCTTGTTAGGTCTCTTATGGGGAAGGGGAGGGGGTTAACTGTCTCGGAAGAGACATTCCCTGGCGGCCTCTAGCTTTCCTGGCTTACAAACAGAAACCCACGAGACTCGAGGACAGGGCGGTTACAGCACGTCGATGGCACAGGGAGAAAAGGCTGCTGTGGGCTCTTCAAAGGGATATCGTACTCGTACACGCAAGTGCCTGCTCATACTCGTCGTTCCATCTTCCCAGCCGTCGTCATTCTGCATTCCAGCGCCTCCTCGACCGGGCGTTGCGGACTTGGTCGATCGATCTCGCGAGCCCACATTCCGCAGCCTCTTTTTTTTTTCTTCTCTTTCTCTCCCTCTGTCTCTTTGTGTAAGTAGCCCTTGCCTCGGATCGCTTCACGTCTCCTTACAGACGAGGGGAAGCGTAGTGGCCAATCGAGAGCGGTAGTTCCGCGGACAGGGAGACAAAAGGCGGAGAACTCGCCTCAACCTCCTCCTAGGGCATTCCAACCAACCGGTAGCCCACATTCCAACCGTTGGGGATGACCCGATCAGTCCCAGAGACCGGCTTTTCTTTAGACCCGGAGACCATATGTATGTCGAGGGAGGAAGGTCAACCGGCGCCGGCGGCGGCGGAGGCAAGGCCTGGGGACGGTAGGGAGAAGGCAGACAGGCCGAACCGGATTTGTCGACAGACATGTTAGCAGCGTTGGAATCGGCAGTGTTGGCAAAGAATCGAGCCATCGTCTCGTAAGGGATATGGCAAAACAGGAAAGTCGGTCTTTCACAAGTCCTCCCCTTCATTCCTTCCGTTTCCTGAATGTTCGCCGAAGGGCTGTTGGAGTCTGAGCTATCCCATCCCTATGTCACCACCGGAGGAGGTGACTTGCGGACGTCGAATGGCAAAAGTACTTTTGTCGACCAGCAGCTGATTGCCACTGGCCGTCAAACACAATGTGAACAAGGTTCGAACACGCAAGGTAAAGCAAGGGGAAACTGCTGGGCAGTTTTTTTTGCATTTCCAGACCAGCAGAGTCTCCAGAACTTGGCGGAACAGGCAAGAGCGATGCACTCTTCTAAATAACATAAGAATAACATGAGAAAAATATTAGAAAATATATAACAAAAATACAACAAAAATATAACCAAAAAATCAACTCCTCATTAGATGGGGCCCTCTCTCTGTGGCATCATAACACACACAGAAAGGAGAGCTTCCGTTTATAGTTTATTTATCCGCTTCCCTCATATTTTTCTTCCGTAACCCATTAGGCATGCGGACAGCAGGCGTGCTCCAAAAACCAGTCGGCACATGCCGCGTCAAAAAAAAGATAGAAAAATTAGACAAAGGAGATGCAAATATGCAGCGACGTCAAAGCCCAAGATGTTTTCCAGAACAATCCAGACAAAGAAAAGATGGACCAGATGGACCAGATGGTAAAAGACGGTAAAAGATGGTAAAAGATGGAAAAGATGGAAAAGAGAGCGTCAGGAAGATGGACAACCAAAGAATCCAAAAAGAGAAAACAACCCCCTCCCTCAAACAAGGAAAATAACAAGACATTAGACAAGAGAGGGAGCCGGCCGGGCCTCTATGCCAGGAACTGGATCTCCTCGACGCGGTCGGGCATGTACTCGTCCTTGTAGGTGTCCCAGAGGCGGCGCAGCTCGGCGCAGTAGAGGCCGTGGAGGCGCTCGACCTCGGCTGGGTCGAGGGCGGAGCCGTTGTCAGCGGGCGGGGTTCCCGTGGGGATGGGGCGGCCGACGACAATGTGGAGGGGGCGGCGGTAGGGCATGAGGCCGTAGTCGTAGTTGAAGATGCCGCGGCCGCGCATAAAGGGCAGGGTGAACTTCCAGACGCGCAGGACGTGCATCTGGAAGCGGCGCAGCAGCGGGTGGTCGTCGCCCTGCAGCTGCTCGTAGAGGTCGACCTCGCCGAAGCCGAGCACGGGCACGAGGTCGGCGCCCGTGGCCATGGCCACCTTGACGAAGCCGTAGCGGCCGTGCAGCACGAGGCGCATGGTGCCCGGGTTGGCCTGCAGCGACTCGCGGGCGCCGCCCACGACAATGGTGACGGCACGGCCCTGGCCGCGGCCGTCGGCGCCGCCGCGGCTGAGGTGGTTGACAATGGACTGGCGCGACACCGAGCGCATGCCCGCGAGCAGCAGGTACTCGCGGTAAAAGGGGATGCTAAAGTTGGACTCGAGCGTCAGCAGGCAGTTGGTGATGCCCGGGAACTTGTCCGCGAAGCCCAGCCCTTCGGTGCCAAACGCCGCCCACGCCCCGTGCGAGATGATGCCGTGCGGGTGGTAGCCAAAGATGTACTTGCGCTGCGCCGGCAGCTCCGCCGTCTTGACCAGCCGCGACGGGAAGTACTCGGCGAACCAGCGCCAGATCGCCAGCCGCCGGAACCGCTGCGACCGCCACCGCAGCTGCCCGTCCGTCGCCGCACTCGAAAACAGGATCAGCACCACGTACGGGATCACCAGCGGCCACGCCAGCGGCATCGCGCACAAAAAGAAAAACACCGGCACGCACACCATGATGCTCGAGCAGTGCATAAACACCGCCAGCGTCTGCTTCCGCCGCCGCAGCGGCACCCGCAGCGGCGCAAACCGCATGCTGCGCTGGCTGGCCGACAGCACCGTCATGGCTCCCGGCGACCGCCGCTGCCGCACCCCGTCCAGTCTGTCCACCCCGTCCACCCCGTCCACTCCATCCACCTCATCTACCCCGTCCACTCCGTCCACTCCGTCCACCACTTCATCTCCCGCGCCATACTCCATGCCGTTTGCTCGCCCCGGAACCTTTTCTCTATCAGCTTTGGTTCCGGTGCTGTGGCGGTGCCGCACGCCGTTGGAAGTCGCGCGTCTGCTCCTGTGGTTGGGAGGGGTTTCGTCCGCAAGTGTCGCGGAAGGCATTGTGCACCTGTTTCTATCTGTTCGGGCCGACGTCAGCGGTGGTGTTCACATGGGAGGGGCAGACGGGAACTCAGCATTGACATCGTCTTGCCGGGGCTTACCTCGAGCTCAAGCGGCGATCCGTTCGATCCGCTCGTTCCGAATGATCTGCTCTGCACGTCCAATGTGCAGAGAGGTAGAAAAGATCCCTGGCCAGGTGGGAAAAAAACCAAGGGACCTGTCGTGGAGAGAGAGAAAGTCGAAAAGGGTTCGACAAAGACCGGCCTCTTTATATTTCGCGTTTTTTTGCCTTTTTTTTTTCCGCAGGCGTATTAACCAGAAAATCTGCAGCAAAAAAAAGTAAAGGACGACCAAATGAAATGAATTGCGACGAGAAAAAGGGCCGCCAAGCTAAAAGTGTTTGCAAGCTTCGTCTCTCTGGCTCAGCGACCCATAGATCGGGGGAAAAGAATGAAAAAATAATGCGAAGGATTCAGACGAAGGAGCAGGGGAGAGAGGAAAAAAAAAAAAAGAGATGGCAGGTGGAATAGCTGCCTGGTTTACTCTCTCTCTCCCTCTCCCTCTCTCTCCCCCTTGGGCGTCTCAAGATGCCCTATCAGGCGGCCCCGCTCCCCTAAACAAATGACCTCCACAGAATTAGGCAGGGCGGTAAAGATACTATGGAGTAGTATGCCAGAGGAACCGATGACGTTGTTGACCAGTGGCGGAGCATGTGAAGCAACACTAAATGACCGAGCTCATGTGACGTGTACTACGATATGCAGCAAAACAATACGTCACCATGTTTCTCGAGACTGGTAAGAATTACTTGATTTCTTTACAGCTATAGTACAACGGCTGAACAGCCAGAGACCTCTGAATATCCTTCCTTGGGGCGTCCAAAACCTAACCCTCCCAGCGCAGAAGTAAGATACTCTTGCAGAATGTAGGGGGCGGTAAATATATGCGCTGGCGTCCCAATCCCGTTCTTTCGTTCTCCCGTTCTCCCACCCATTCTTCTAAACATGGATTTTAGTTGAGGAAATCACACAGCAGCCCTCCCTCCAGCGCCACCAACGCAAAAAACCAGATGACAGGTAGATACAACTAGAACGCCACACAATATATATTTCAAAAAAGGAAAAAGATGAAAAAAAAAATAGGAAAAAAGGGAGGAAAATATTTAAAAAAGAAAAAGCCTCCTGTCGGTTTTGCAAAGCACCCATCCCAGAACGAAACCGAGAGAAATCGAGAGAGAGAGAGAGAGTAACACATCACCAGAATAGTAAGAAAAAATACCACCGAGAAAGACACACGGAAACAAAAGAGGAGATGGCGGATGAGCATGCCCCGCCGATGAACTCGGTATCGACCTGGCATTTCAACAGCAGCTCGTTACAGAAGTGGAGCCATCTCCTTATTGCCGAAGACAGCGAGTGGGAGCTGTGTATGCCACTACTGTCCATCAACTGCAGCATTATCGATATGCTGCCCGACCTGCTGCTTAAGCTGCTGCTCCACTCGCTGCTCAATCTGCTGTACGATTTCCTGTTCGATTTCCTGTTCGATATGTTCTTCGATAGGCTGGTCGACTTGCTGGCCAATATGTTGATCGCCTGGTCGGACAAGCGGTTGCTCGAGATGTTGGTCGATATGAGGATCAATTTGCTGTCCAAGCTGCTGCTCTATGTGGTGGGCGCTTGGCTGCTCGTCATTGCCTTCATGGCCTTGTGAGATATCCTCAATGGCCATCTCAAACTCAGCTGGAGTGGTGGCGGTTGGCTGAGTGCGCAGCATGTTGATCTCCTTGGTGAGGTTGGAAATCCGCACCTCGTATCCCTGCTTGGCGGCTTCCAGCAGCGCAATGCGCTCGTCTTGTTGTTTCAGCTTCTCATCTTGCGCCTTGAGCTTCACCTCGAGCGTCTGTACATAGTTCCACATGCCCTGCTCGGACGTGAAAATGTTGGCGCTGGTGTCACCGTTGCTGCCATCGCTCGGCTTAAGAAGATGGAGCGCAGATGCGCCAGAAGACAAGCCTGGAAGTGGGAACTGCGTTAGCTCGCTCGGCATGGCAGGCGCGCCGACCGGGAAGAACTGCGACATACTATGTGCGGTGGTTAAATCGGCCCGTCTTGGAGGGAACACCTGCGCTTGGCCGCCGATGCGTGGAGAATGGGGGCCCTGGGAGCCCTGGGAGCCCTGAGAGCCTTGGGAGCCCTGGGAATGCTCCTCATGGCCCACAGCCGGGCTCATCAGCTTCGGGCTCTCGGCGATGCCGTGCTGTGTGAAGAGGGAGGCACTGCTGGCACTGATGGGAATCGAAGAGATGCTGGCGCTGGGCGTGTGCCCGCTGCCAGCGGTGGCTGTGGCGGTGCTCGGGGTGGACGAGGTGACAGGGGGTACGCGATCCATATTGGGAGGGTACAGGCTGCCCGCCACGGTCGGGACGCCTGCGCCCCGCTGCTCTTCTGGAATCGGCGGGTAGGTCCGCGCATGGGCGGTAAACGCATCCGTCGAGGTCCTAGGCCCATGCTGCCCTTTGGCGCTGGCGCCGGCACCGGCGAGGCCCAGGCGCCGCCGCTCCTCCTCGTCGACACCCTCAAACTCCAGGCCGGACATGACCGAGTCGTCGGCGCCAGCAAGACTGGAATTTCCCTCGAAACTTTCGTCAGCAGGCTGCGCACTAAAGTGGCTGGTCGAGCTGGGGCGTCGTCCGGCGCAGCCACCGGCTCCCTTGCTGTGGCGCGCCAGCGCATCGCCGCGCGCAAACTTGCGGTCGCAGCGCGGGCAGATATGGGGCTTCTCGCCGGTATGGAGCTTGCTGTGACGCTTCAAGTCGTGCAGACGGCGGAAGCGCATATCGCAGTCGTCACACCGATACGGCTTCTCCTGGCTGTGCGTCAAGAGATGGCTCTTGAGGTTGTGGTGGCGTGTGAATTCGGTGTCGCAGTAGGGGCATTTGTGCCGTCGGGACGACGGCGACTTGGGCATAAGCTCGGGTATAGGCGGCGGCGGCGGCGGCGCTGCTATTACGTGGCCGTCGACAGGGCCGGTGGGCGGCGCGATCATGGAAGCGGGATAGAGAGCGCTGGCTCGGCTGTCATGCCCGTCGATGGCCATCGGGACGGAGCTCTGGACGGAGCCTTTGGAAACGGCTGCCACTGCGTTGGCCGCATGGACGGCCATCTGGTCGGCGGCCGCTTCCGCAAGAGCGGCAGCAGCGGCTACCGCTTCAGCATTCATCGGCGCGCTAGTGTTCGCAGTCGCGGGCGCGGGCGCGGGCGCGGGCACGGTCGCGGTCCCGTCGTGCTCGCCGGTGCCAGCAGCAGCGACGACAGCAGCGACAGCCGTAGCCGCCTCGGCCACGACATCGGGGCCCGTTTCAGCAGCGGCTCTCTGCGACATGAGGGCCTCGGCGCCGCGCAGAACCGAGAGAGCGGTCTGCGCGGCCTGGCCGTCGATGGAGGCGACGGCCTCCAGAACGGCAATGCCTTCTGCCGGCACGTGTTCTTGGTTGTTGTTCATCTGCAGCGATCCGTCGTCGCCTTGGACCAGGCTCGTGGTCAATTCGGCAGCGTCGGTGAACCGCGAGCCGCCGACAAGGCGAGCAAGCTTCTTCGGGGACAGATCAGAATGGGACGCGTCGATGGCAGGGTCGAGCGACGGCGATCGCGGTCGCTTTACAGATGGTGCGGCCTCGAGGAGGACAGCTGCTTCGGGGTCGACTTCGACAGCGCTGGTCAGGGCAGAGGTGTCTGGGGTGAACGCAGGCGTCGGCGGACCGGGCGGCGAGTTGTGCGAAGCCTCGGTGGCTACAGGTCCCTTCTCTGGTGATGCCATGGGGATGGACATGGGCAGGGGAGGGGGGGATGTGGATAAGAGTGGTAGAATGCGGCGATGAATGGTGTCGGCCACGAAAAAAAATAAGTCGTGTTCCGAGGAGAGGAAAGCAGAGTAGTCAATTTCCCATCCGCAACCGAGCTGTGTCTTGTTCCTATTTATTTTCCCATTTCCCGTCGTTGCTCTCCGTGATTCAGCGGCATCCGCAGGGCATCATCGACGTCGGTACGGATGGAGGAGGCTTGTGGTTGAATGTGTGGCTGGAGAAACGTGGCGAGAGCTGTGCGGGAGCGGAAAAGAGTTGAGCGGAACTATGATCGAAAACAGCGAACAAAGAAAAGCACGCAAAATCAAAATTGATTAGGTAATGCAACCCTAGGACAAAAGAGCGAAGATGAAAAGAAAGAACGAGAGCCGAGTATCTGCAAAAGAATTTGTATTTCCTTGGGATCCGTGGAGGGAAATCGCGTTTCTGTGTGTGTTAGAACCAGGATTGGGGGACGCAGCAAGAAAGGGAAGAAGGGAAAGAGCGACTGAGGCTGGTGCCGCGGTGGGCGGACGGGGAGAGTTGCGCGTTGAGGCACTGTGCGGCCACTGTGACTGCGGGCTGCTTCTGATACGCTGGGCACTCAGCACTATTACGAGCATGTTAGTAGAGCCGCACAGCAGGTCTTGCGCTGTGCAGGTGGGATCAGCACACCACGCTGGCTGCCGCAGGCTAGCTAGCACTGTAAGAGCGCCGTTGCGGACAGGCAGCAGCGCAGTGGGGGGGGGGAAGGGCGGAGGATGGGGCGGCTTTTTGGGGGGGGCACCCCGTCACTCTTGCAGTGAGTGATAGGCCAGCCACAGGTGGCTGATTTCATTGGCTATTACCTGCATGTGCGGATACAAAATATTCACCCCGTGCGTCCGTTTCCAGGCACAGAGTCACACTACGGGTCACGCGTCGCATATGCGCTGTGCCTGGCTGTGCCTGGCAGGTCGGTTCGCGTGCCTGCTAAAAGCATGCGAGAAGGAGCACACCACGAGCAGAAAAGCCAGACATGTTGGGAACTCGCAAGCCGTGCGAATACGAGCCCATGATAAAAATGGGAGAGCACCTGTGTATCACTCGGGCGGTGGGAACAAGGAGGTGTGGGGAGACCTGGGACGACGAGGGTGCGCGCACTGTGGTTGGCTGGGGCGATCAGCAAGTCGCAGCTGAGTTGGGCGTGCAGCCGCATGCAAAGGTGGAGAAGGAAAGGTGAGGTCCGTTGCGCCACGAAACCACGGCAAACGACAGAGGTATCATCTCGCCTCACGGACGACCGGGCGGACGTCTGTACGCCATAGTGGGGAGGAGGAGGGGGGGAAGCTGCCAGTCTGAGCAGCAGGTCTGCAGTGGTCTCCGGCAAGTGGCTGTGGCGTCGTGGCGCCTGGATAAAACGCGTGGTGTCTGCACAGGAGGGGGTGCCAGCGGTGCTGCGACGGCAGCTGGATGGCTTGCACGCATTTTCCCCCTCGTCAGAGCAGCGGGCTCGGGGGGGGCTGCCAAATCCCTTCCGAGCGATCATGGCGCATCTTCGTGCGGCCCAATATTCCGGCGAGAGAGGGGTGGTGGACCGGGGCTGCGGCAGGTGGGAGCCAGTTTCACGTAGTGTGGACCTGTGCGTGATGCCATCGGTGGAAAGAACGACGAGTCTCTCTGTCCCTCTGCCTGGTGTCTGGCATCTCTGACACCAAGGTAACACCCAGAAACAGAAAGGCACCATCCTGCGCCTCTGTCTCGCACGCCCTGCGGCGACTGTGTCATGTTATCTTGTACGAGTATGTCCAGCTTTTGCATTTCCAGCTTGTAAATACCTCCCCACGCCGGCAAAATGTGGTGTCAGGAAGCCGGATGTGGGCTGCCAAGGGATACAGAAGGGAGGGTCGGATTGAAGACAGGAGGATTACTAAGTGCTGTCTGCGATGTAAGATACGGATACGAGTAAGACTCCTGCTCGTAGCTCGCCAGGAAACTCGGAATTGGCTAGCATTGAGTGGCGCTCCCGTCGCTGGCGGAGGCCCGTCGCGGACGGACAGCATAAATGCTATTGCTGCTATTGCTGCTATTGCTGCTATTGCTATGTATTACCTATTGTGGTCGGGCAGAAAGCCGCCTAGGACTACCAGCAGACTAAAAAAAAGTGTGGCTGTGTGCAGAAGCGTGCAGCTGGCCGACGGAGGCTGTATTAGTTCTAAACTGGGTGCGGCCTACGAAGCCCGGGGCGTTTTTTATCAACTTTGGAAACGCAAGGGAGAGATCGCTTGTGTATTGGCTTGTACCATCCCGAGCTGCACCCAAGGCCTTTATGTTGTTTCAGCACAGCTCGTCCACACCTGCGAGCGCACATGTCGTCCTCATCTTATCCGTTGGTTGGCTCCCTCCACGGCAATAGCCTCCCGTACTGCCGATGTCTGTGCCGATGTCCGAATCCTATCTTCTTTCTCCCACCGCACTCGCCGAGCCCTGTGCTGATGCTGGTGCACATACTCAATGTAGGATTTCTTCAGGGACGAGTCGGACATCAGACACGTCCAAGGGTAGCAGTAATACGGGGTAGGCACAGACGCTTCCTGGCCCCAGGCATCGTCCGAGTAGTCAGTCTCAGCCGTCCTCTGAGCCGATGCTTGTACGTCATGAATCCCTGCCCGTGACCGACATATCTCTCTTACCAGTGCGATTACCTCAGCTCACACCTTTCTCCTGTCTCACCCCCCCC
>JACCPH010000009.1:512511-547286 GCA_014183095.1 Harringtonia aguacate | reverse complement strand
CCCCCCCCAATCCTCCGATGGAAGAAACCTGCTTGAGGAAAATGTCCATTTGGCTTTCTGTGCTTCGCGAGGTAGTGTTGTTCCTGCTGTTGGGTTGGCCATCTCGGGCATGCGAGCTCCAGCCTCATACCAAGATGGCTCGTGTGGGTTGGCTTTGAAGTAATAGAGCGCTGCTCTCCTTGAATGATCAACAAATTATTCTCGTGTTTTAGAGAGTTCAGTACCTTGGTCCTTGTGCACACCCTGGTCGGTTCGATGCCGATCCCAACAGACCTTCAACCACACAACCGGGGAATTGCTTACTTTCGGCCAGACTGAGGAGGGGAAACCGACAGTCATATGTAAGATGGAAGAGACTGACTTGCTCTGACGGAATGCTCCTTGTTTTGATACGGGAATTGCACGAGAAGAAGGTGAATGCTAGTTTGGGAGTGATGATATCAATATCAAAGCTGTTTTGTAAATTGATATGGCCGGTTGTCTGCAGGACTACAATAGCAAATGGACCTGAATCAATCTGAAAGGCATAGTCGTGCAACTCACTGTGTTGTCCGGGGGGTAAGCAAGGCTTAACTAGGGTTTTGCCATGGGTTGGTTCGTCTGCTGTCTGCCTTACCTCGCCCAAAGCTGACATTGCTAGCGAGAAAAAGGCAGCCTTACTCGTACATGTCCTAGGCAGGAGAGCACCCCCCTTTCTTTTTCTGCCTTGGCATACAAGACCGGTTTCGGAGCTTCTCTGAGATAAACTGCAAGCCCCCAAAATTTGTAACGAGGCTTTTCAAGGTGATGGATAAGGTGATGGATGAAAATCGAAGCTTTCGATGTGGTAAAATAGTCATACCTGTCGAGGAAGAGAACTCTCGCTGAACAGACACGATAACTATGCTGCTGCTGCTTTGTTCTCTGCAATCCCACAGGAAATTCCAAAGTCCCGACATATCCAATCTCCTGGTGTGTCATCTATCGCGTATTCCCTAATACAAGACTGGTCGATACAAAGACTTGGGATGGGCTAGCCGTACACTTTTAACCCATCTGCCAAATCTCTTAAAAACTTTTGGAACCTGCAATGCCAACATGTACACATTCGAGGCTGCAATAGTACTGGACGCTCAATGATAGATTTTTTGAAAAGCTTGTAAAGCTAGCGGCTGCGTGAGACGACGTGGTGGCAAACAGCGAATCCGTAGTCTTGCGGGCTCTCTCACGACTTTCCTCATCTAGCACTGCTACCACATTATAACACCAACTGCCTGCCATCTTGCACACGCTTGACGTTGGCATTCTCTATATTCACTTTTACGAGTATGTGCGCTGCTGTCCCCGGGGAAGGATGCCTGGAACATGTGCATCCCTAAAGGTTGACGGCTTCTCCTCTGCCAAGATCATATCTTGCAACAAACCATCAACAATGCAAAACACTGGCATCTAAAAATTGATCATGTGAGCGCTATTGTCTAGCATCGTAAGAGACTATGCCATACTATTTTTTTTTTTTTTTTTAATTTTTTTCAAGAGCCCAGATCCAAGTGGAGTGGCTCTTATATTTATTTGTTTATCTTCCCTGATTCAATGTGTTGAAACATCTCTTCTCTGATCTTCATCGAAAAGGTGAGAGAAAAAAAAGAAAAGCCCGCACTGGATAATTTTTAGCAGTTAGGGCCAAGCCGTTGGCGCATTCCTGGCGAGGGAGAAACAAACTACTATGACGAGCAGGGCGTACATACAGCCTACGCATCTGCACCTGCTATCGAGAAACATTCCTGAGCCAGATTGCCACCCCCCCCTCCCCCTCCCCCCCCCTCTGAGGCCGTGGGCTGCAGAATTCCAGGCAAGTTCACGAGCATGTGCACATGCGAGTACCAGCTGAAGAAATATCCGGGTTCTTGGATGATAAAGTACTGATCAGGCGAATCTGCAACCGATTCCGGTTCTTTGGGCCTTGTCTTGGCTGTATCTTGACTTGCTCCCAGAAACAAGGCCATTGCATACCAGTTCTTCCTCCAACCCGAGAAGATCACACAGAACGACCATGCAAAACACGGCCGCCAGGCCACGGTCTTTACCGTCATCACTTCTTCAACATGGCTTCGTGTCGGGTCTGGTGTCGCAGATTGCCCGACAGGGTGTGGACTACACAAACCCCAAGACCAAGGCTGTGGTTCTGCCCTCTCTGTCCAGCCCGTGGCATATCCTAGATGCCGCCGCGACGAGACATCTCAGCCTTCTTCTGCAGCTCCGCGACACGGCGCAGTTGCCGTATCTCTGGCCATATCTGCAATTCTGTAATACTCGTTACTCGTATCTTACATGCTCGTAACACGGAGCAAGGCGCTGTGTGATATTGCACGGGCGACCACAAGATGACGGGCAACGGCGGCAGCGGGGAGGGGAGGAGGGGCGGTCGTGACACAAGACTCAGGAGGAACTGTCAAAAGGCGGGCTCGTCTAACGGCGGCACATGCTGGACCTCGCATAACAAGCGAAAGGGGGGGAAAGAACGTTGGTGCCTACCCAGATGAGGCTCGAGGGTAGAGTGACGTATGCAAGCACTCCACTGAGGGCATCGTCATGTGTAATTTGGTAAGATGGATAGCTAGTTTGTACGGAGTAGAGTTAAACAATCTGATTGCATGAGACCGGATGAATGATTCGTAATAGAACCTTTCTCTGCCCTGGCTGGCTGGCTGGCTGGCTGGCATGGAAGAACGAGAAACGGGGAGGGGGGGGGACTGACTTGGGGGCCACCAAGCCAGGGCAAGTTGCGAAATTCGCACGAATGAATACGTATCTTACGGAAGGGGCCGTGAGAATTGTGGACGAGACAGCAAGCCACACGGAGGCGTTTTTTTTTTCCTCTCGCCTTTCTTCTAATATTCCATCAGATTAACACATCAGACGGTTTTGACGTCTCCTGGGGTCAGGCAGTTGTTAGTTGTCAACGGCGGGGCGGAACGGCTGGGCTTCTCCAGACCAGCAAGCAGCCAGGCGAGCAGCAATTCGCGCATTGTCCACATCAGAGATGACCAGAGCAGCGTGCGCGCAGACGATTGGCTGGGGCGAGTCCCAGACATGACGACTCATCTGTGAGCAAGGCGACGCCTCACACCGCGCGACGGGCTGCATTACGTACGCCGAAGTACGTATTCCAGCGTACGAGTGCGGCACCTGGTGGTGCTACCGGCGGTGGGGCTGCATAGAGGGGGGGAATATTAAGATACAACCAGAGAGAAATGACGATGGAGATTGTCACGAGTGGCGATGGGCTGGCGAACCGGTTTTTCCATCCGGTAGCTCGACGACGGCCATGGGGCCGCGCACGACAGACCTGTCAACAACAACCGCCGGGGTTGGGTAATTACGGTATATGTAGGATTTGGCGAGCCAGCGAGCCAGCGAGCTGAGCGCGAGAGGGGGGAGGGGGGAGGGGGGAAAGAGGAGGAGGAGGAGGAGGAGACGGAGAAGGAGACGGAGAAGAGGTTTGCAAACTCGTATTCTTTTCTCGTACTCGTATCTTATCTTACAATTATACGAGACCTCTCTTGTGCTCCTGTGACTGCCAGTCAGAAATGCGACGATCTGAACGATGCCAAGCAGCTGTGGCGACCCGTCTTTACGGTATATATAGATGCAGTACTCGTACAAATATAGATAGCAGCGCCACAGGGGAGTGTCACAGAAGACAAAAAAAAAAGAATCCGATGGCAGATGCGCAAGCTGGCTCGCGCGCGCGAACGCCTCCCGGACGCAGTGGCTGCTGGCGGCCTGCTTGTCGCTGTGATTCCTGCGGGAAAAACAAAGGGGCAGAGAGAGGTGGCGCTGGCGATCGCATTCCTGAGATTAAATGAGCTAATCTATATAAAGGCTAGCCCAGGTAACCATAAACGGCATGGTTCAGGAACAGGCAGCGCTGGCGTCATTTTCTGGCCAATCATAGCTCCAACAGCTGCCAATAGTGGGTTCAGCCATCAGGGGCACAAAGCAGACGATGTCCGCAGTCAAGGGGAAAAACACCGGCTTAGCCTCGATCGAGGCGGCAGCTGCTCTGAAGTGAAACGGCGGCAGATGGTCGTCTGCTCGCATCGAGCAGGGCGCGAGGGCTGTGCATGATTCTCGGTGCAGACGTTCGCATGGAATATGCACCTACAATACATAAATACATATGTACAATATGTACGTACCTGCATTTGTACACGTGCGCTTCGTCTCCCAAGCCGGAGCGCACCGAATCCTCCTGTGCCACGAAGACACACCCGCGAGGCACAGGTCTGGAGCCGCGAGGCACGGGACAGGGATGAACGGGCCAGCACGCGTACGTACGACTGGCAGATACGCGGGTGTCCGCAGGCAAGCCCTTTCACCACCTCCGGCTGCCTCCAGCCTCCAGCAGCCCTCCAGCATCGTGCGCAGTGACGAGTACGTCCTTAGCTGGCGTCGTATTTTGATTTTCCTGCATGGGTCGGCTGGCTTGTCGTGGCTGAAGTGGTCTCCTGAGTGGCCAGCTTCCCAATGGGGTTGTGCATTCGACCCGGTTTCTTCCCACCCACACGCCCCCCAGTCGAACCGCGTCGACGACAACACGCGCCTTTCCTCATTTCCCCTGTCTAGGCTGGCCCCTTCATGGGGGAATGTAATTTCGCCAAGTCCACCAGTCCCATCTGGGCATATGTCTGTCCCAAGGAAAAGAAAATGCCTTCTTCAGTTGCGCAGTGTTTTCCTCCTCGGCCTGTCCACCCCCCCTGTCCACTCCTTTCTCCACCGCTACTCGCACCCTGCCACAGGATCGCTGCCATTCCTTTTCTTTCTGCCCTCCTCCTCTTTTTCTTTTGCATTTTTGATCCTGCCTTCGCTACCCATCCACGCTCGTTTGCTTGTCATCGTCAAACCCTCACGACGCCCCCCCCTCCCTCCGTGCGCCGCCATCCTCCATCCAACAGGGAGCCAGTACTCTCTACCACGCTCTTTTGGGGTTTTGCGAGAAGAATTAGAAAGAAGAAGGACGTTCGCTTCTACCCAACAAAACCAAACGATCCATTATTTTTTATGACACAGAGTTGATTTCATCACGAATCACCACAACACGACAATGAAGACTATTGCTACGATTGCCGTCACGGCAGCCCTCGTGGCCGGCGCCGCCGCCGACCTGTCGAACCAGCACCAGCACATGCACCGTCATCGCCATGCCGCGCGCAAGGTCCTCGAGCAGCGCAGCGACACCGTCGCCTACGAGACGGCCTACGTCTACGCCAACGGCGAGTCGGTGAGCTCCGAGGAGGCCAAGGCCTGCCTGGCCGACGGCGAGTGCATCGTCCTGGGCACGTCGGTGCCGACAGTGTCGTCGACGTCGACGACGCCCACGTCGACGTCGACGACGGCCGCGGCGACGACGAGCTCGACCGTCCAGGAGGCGGCCGTCTTCATCGAGACGACGTCGTCCTCGTCGTCCGCCACGACGTTTAGCACCTCGACCTCGGCCACGTCGACGTCGACGGCGGCTGCGTCGACCAGCAGCAGCACGACGTCGGGCTCGTCGTCGAGCTTCCCCAACGGCACCATCTCGTGCAGCACGTTCCCCTCGGACTACGGCGCCGTGGCCGTGGATTGGGTGGGCCTGGACGGCTGGGCCGGCATCCAGACGACCGGCAGCTGGACGCCCGGCGTCGACATTAGCGACATTACCGAGCCCACGAGCGGCGGCTGCACCTCGGGCTCCTTCTGCTCGTACGCCTGCTCGCCCGGCCAGTCCAAGGCCCAGTGGCCGACGACGTCGCAGGGCTCGACTGGCCAGTCCATCGGCGGCCTCTGGTGCAACGACGACGGCTACCTGGAGCTGACCAACCCCAACTTTGACACGCTGTGCGCCGACGGCCTCGGTGGTATCACCATTGAGAACAAGCTGTCCGAGCTCGTGTCGGTGTGCGCCACCAACTACCCCGGCAACGAGATGATGAACGTGCCCACCCTCGTCAAGGCCGGCGGCTCCAACACGCTGACCAACATCGACGCCTCCACCGCCTACCAGTGGGAGGGCTCTTACACCAGCGGCCAGTTCTACGTCAACAAGAAGGGCGTCACCCTCGAGGAGGGCTGCGTCTGGACCAGCGACGACTACCCCGACTCCGCCGGCAACTGGGCCCCTGTCAACATTGGCGCCGGCACCGACATCTACGGCATCACCTACATCTCCATCTTCCCCAACTCGCCCACCTCGTCGGCCACCCTCGACTTTGACATAGTCATCTCGGGCGACATCAGCTCCGAGTGCTACCTCAAGGATGGCAGCTACTACGGCAGCGACTCTGGGTGCACGGTAAGACTCACTCACCCCCTTACCATGAAAGTGACCTTGCTGACCATCATAGACCGCCATGACCTCCGGCGGCAGCGTGACCATCACCTTCCAGGCAACTGGCAGCAGCTAAGCGTTCTCGCTCTGAGAATTCTTTTTGATGTGCATGCTGGTTGACGCGGGAGAGGAGTTGATCTTTTAAAAGCCCAAAGCTTTTTTTTTTTCCTTTGTGATGCGAGTGGTTTTCTGCTGATTCTTTGTGCGATTCTTTTTTGATTTCAATCTCTTCAAACCCTCCCAATTCACGGCCGACGTTTCTAGCGAACCTCTCGGGCTGCATGCGAAAGACGTAACGCGTCTTATGATTTTGCAGCGAGTTTCCGTTGTGACGGATTGGGGAACCCCAACTTCATATTTATCTTGTATCTTTGGTTTATTCCTGGGTCCTTTTTTGGTCTTATTTGGTAATTGTAAATAAAATCAACGATTGGTTTTTTATGAGCTGCCTGTTAGGAGTCGAAATACTAGCTCTTATTTCCAAACGATCCATTGGGACCTCGATGGCTTTTGTTGTTTTCTGCGAAATTTTTTGGTGATCTTTTTCCATTTGCTATTTTGCTTGACGTTGAGAGCTGTTAAACGTCCTCAAAGGTCTTCGTAGCTTCTTGGATTGTTTCGTTTCTGACGGACGTTAGAGTGAGTGCCAGGAACGATTGGTTCAGAGGTGTTGTATGTCACGTGCGGAAGAGCGGCACAGCGGCACAGCAGCGGCAAGGCAGGCACCAGCCACAGGGCGTCTTGGTGACAGGGTCCTTGCCGTCGCGCTGTGTTTGAGACAGTGGCAGCCACGTCTCCCCCCAAAGCTGAAGATGCACACGTAGGCAACTCTCGTTTGTCGCAGCATTCTTTTCTTCCACCACATTCGCACATCCGCGCGCATCCTGCCCTTTGCTATCCGATTTCCGGGCCATCCATCCTGTGCATTTCTCGAGCTGTCGATTCTCGCACCTGCCGATCTGCATTTCCAGGGTTTCTACCCGGCTGCAGCTTCTCTTCGTCCTCTTTTTTTGGCTCTCGACGAGGCTGCCTCTCCCCTCTCCCCCCTCCCTCCCCCTTCGCCGACGAACCCGCCTATGACCGAATTTACACTGCAGCGACGACCATGAGGGTCCGGACAGCTCTGCGGACGGCCTCGGCGCTGGCTGCGCCGCTGTGGTGGTGGACAGCTGTGGCGACGCCGGCCTGGGCCGCCCGAGCCGACCCTGTCATCTCGTACAGCCCCTTTCCCTACACCCCCCAGAACCTCAACTACTTTGAGGACTCGGACGTCATCATCTTCCACGACCCGGTGGAGGGCATCATATACCGGTCGGAGGATGCCGGCGTCAACTGGGCCAAGGTCACGGCCATCCCGGACCACGAGGCCGCGCGGCTGGTGATGCACGACTTTGACGCGACGCGGGCGTACGTGCTGACCGAGGGCATCACACACTACCGGTCCGAGGACCGCGGCAAGACCTGGAGCAGCTTCCTGACGGACGCGGAGGCGAGCGCCTTCCAGTACGACGTGCTGGCGTTCCACGCCGGCGACCCCGACCGCATCATCTTCAACGGCATGGACTGCGGCATGGCCAGCTGCTCCGAGACGGCCATGTACACGACGGACGGCTTCCGCAGCGACGCCAAGTTTCTGCGCGGCAACACGGGCGGCTGCTGGTGGGCCCGCGGCTCGGAGCTGTTCACGACCGGCGACCGCGACCTCGACGCCAGCCGCATCCTCTGCATCGTGCGCGACCAGCGCTCCGTCTTCAAGCAGGATCAGCGGCTGCTCATCTCGGACAACTTTTTCAGCGCCGAGGGCGCCGACGGCGTGGTGCAGGAGTTCGAGCCCAACCTCGACGGCGGCCGCCCCGTGCAGGGCATCACCAACATTGCGTCGGTCAAGCGCTACCTGCTGGCCGCGTCGTCGTCGCTGAACACGGACGAGATGGCGTTGTTTGTGACCGACGACACGCTGCGCTGGCACCGGGCCGTGTTCCCGAGCGACCACCAGCTCAACCAGGAGGGCTACACGGTGCTGGAGAGCACCAACTACAGCATCCAGATCGACGTGCTGACGACGCGGCCGTCGCAGCCCATGGGCGAGCTGTTTACGAGCAACTCCAACGGCACCTTTTTCACGCGCAACACCGAGTTTACGAACCGCAACATGCGCGGCAACGTCGACTTTGAAAAGATCTCGGGCATCCAGGGCATCTTCCTCGTCAACCGCGTGGCCAACGGGGACGAGGTCAGCGAGCACCCGCTCACGGCCAAGAAGATTGTCACCGAGATCACCTTTGACGACGGCCGCACCTTTGCGCCCGTCACGGTCAGCGGCGGCCAGAACGAGCGCCTGCACCTGCACTCGGTGACCGACCTCAGCAACGTCGGCCGCGTGTACTCGAGCCCGGCTCCGGGGCTGGTCATGGCCATTGGCAACACGGGCGAGTCGCTGGGCAAGTACAGCGACGGCAGCCTGTACATCTCGGACGACGCGGGGCTGACCTGGATCGAGGGCCCGACGGGGCCGCACAAGTACGAGTTTGGCGACCAGGGCTCCATCCTGGTGGCCGTGCGCGACGCCGCCGACGTGGGCGAGCTGACGTACTCGCTGGACCACGGGCAGACGTGGAAGACGGTGGACCTGACGGAGAACCAGGAGCTCAAAGTGCGGCCGTACATCCTGACGACGACGCAGGACTCGACGAGCCTCAAGTTTGTGCTGGTGGGCGACTCGGACAAGGGCTCGTTTGTGTTTGCCATTGACTTTGCCGGGCTGCACGAGGACACGTGCAAATCGGGCGACCTGGAGGACTGGTGGGCGCGCGTCGACGACCAGGGCCAGCCGTCGTGTCTGATGGGGCACACGCAAAAGTACCACCGCCGCAAGAAGGACGCCAAGTGCTTCCTCAACGACGAGTTCCGCGACCCGGTGGCGGAGACGACCGACTGCGACTGCAGCGACCTCGACTTTGAGTGCGACTACAACTTCCGCCGCGAGAACGGCGAGTGCGTGCCGGCGGGGCCCATTGTGCCGCCGGCAGGTGCGTGCCAGGGCCAAAAGGGCGGCGACGAGACGTTCCTGGCGTCGTCGGGCTGGCGGCTCATCCCGGGTGACACGTGCCGCCGCGTCAAGGGCGCGCAGAAGGACGACCGCGTGGAGCGCAAGTGCAGCGACGACTCGACGACGCAGCCGGCGCCGCCGGCGTCGGGCCTGATCCAGCACACGCTGTACGACCCGGGGCTGGCGCAGTACAACGAGTTCCGCAAGTACTACCTGGAGCGCGGCGACTCGAGCGCGGCGGGCGGCGAGACGGTCATCATGCGGCCGGTCGACGTGACGCTGGGCCAGGCCGGGCCCATCTTTGTGACGCAGGACCACGGCAAGACGTGGACGCAGCCGGCCGTGTTCGACGGCGTGTCGGTGTGGGACATTGCGCCGCACGCCTACTTTAAGGAAATGGTCTTTTTCGTGACGCCGACGGAGCGCGTCATCTACACCGTCGACCACGGCGTCACCTACCACGAGTTCATGGCGCCGTACCCGCCCGACACCAAGAACGGCCGCGTGCCGCTGGCCTTCCACCCGGACAAGAAGGACTGGCTCATCTGGGTCGGCCAAAAGTGCGAGCAGACGGGCGAGTGCTTCGTGGAGGCGTCACTATCACGTGACCGCGGCGACAACTGGCAGACGCTGCTGCGCTACGTCGAGCGCTGCGAGTTTGTGGGCTCGAGCGCGTACAAGAACCGGCCGGCCGAGGAGGTGCTGTGCCTGGCGCGCGAGCACGAGGCGGGCGGCAGCACCGAGGAGAACCCGGTGCAGCTGGTGTCGAGCCGCGACTGGTTCCAGGAGAACAAGGTGGTGCACGAGGCCAACGCCAAGGGCTTCGCCAGCATGGCCGAGTTCATCGTGGTGGCGGCCGAGGACCGCGAGAAGCAGAGCCTGCGGGCGCTGGCCAGCCTGGACGGCCAGACGTTTGCCGAGGCGCAGTTCCCGCCCAACTTTTTGGTGCCCACCCAGCACGAGTACACGGTGCTGGACAGCTCGACGCATGCCATCAACCTGTTTGTGGCCACGGAGACGCACGTCGACCACACGTACGGCACCATCATCAAGAGCAACTCCAACGGCACGTCGTACGTGCTGAGCATCGCCGGCGTCAACTGCGACAACCGCTTCTACGTCGACTACGAGAAGATCCTCGGGCTCGAGGGCGTGGCCGTCGTCAACGTCGTGGCCAACCGCGAGGCCGTGGCCAAGGGCGACGGCACGGCCAAGAAGCTGCAGACGCAGATCAGCCACAACGACGGCGCCGAGTGGGCCTACATGCCGCCGCCGGCGAAGACGCTCGACGGCAAGGCTTTCGGCTGCAAGCCGTCGCGCGGCGCCAGCGAGGGCGGCGACCCCAAATGCGCCCTGCACATCCACGGCTACACCGAGCGCGAGGACCACCGCAAGACGTACTCGTCGTCGGGCGCCGTCGGCCTCTTCTTTGGCGTCGGCAACGTCGGCGAGAGCCTGGGCGACCTGGCCACCGCCGACACCTTTATGACCACCGACGCCGGCATCACCTGGCGCCACGTCAAGACGGGGCCCTACGTGTGGCAGTTTGGCGACCAGGGCTCCATCGTCGTGCTGGTGCCGCGCTACGGCAAGACCAAGACGCTGTCGTACACCACCGACGAGGGCCAGACCTGGGCCGACTACCAGTTCGCCGACGAGGAGGTCGAGGTGCTGGACATTACCACGCTGCGGTCGGGCGCGTCGCGCAACTTTTTGCTGTGGTGCCGCTCCGGCGCCGCCTCCCAGCACGTCTACACGGTCAACGTCGACTTTACTGGTCTCACCGACCGCCCGTGCGAGCACAACGACAAGGACCTCGCCAACTCTGACTACTACCTGTGGTCGCCCAAGCACCCGCTGATGCAGACGTCGTGCCTCTTTGGCCACGTCTCCCAGTACATGCGCAAGAAGACCGACCACACCTGCTACAACGGATACAAGCTGCAGCATCTCTACGACATTGAGAACTGCACCTGCAGCCGGCGGGACTACGAATGGTGGGTTCTTCTTTCTTTTTCTTCCCTTCTTTTTCCTCCCTCCCTTTCTCTTTCTCTCCCGCTAACCGACTAGCGACTACAACTACGAACTCGACAACCACGGCCAGTGCTCGCTGGTCCCCGGCCTGGAGCCCATGTCCAAGACCCAGTGGTGCGCCAACCACCCCGACGCCGTGGACTACTACCCGCCGACGGGCTTCCGCCGCATCCCGCTCACCACGTGCGCGGGCGGCGAGGAATTCGACAAGCTGTCGACGCCGCAGCCCTGCAGCAACAAGGAGGACGAGTTCAAGCGCAAGCACCGCGGCGTGAGCGGCGTGGTCATCTTCTTTGCCGTCATCGTGCCCGTGGGCCTGGCGGCCGCCGCCGGCTTTTACGTCTACCGCAACTGGACCGGCAAGTTTGGCGCCATCCGCCTGGGCGAGAACGGCACCTCGCGCTTTGCCCTCGACAGCGACGCCCCCTACATCAAGTACCCGGTCATGGCCATGGCCGGCATCGTCGCCGTCGCGAGCACGCTGCCCATGCTGGCCACGGCGCTGTGGCGGACTGCCGCCGGAACCGTCGAGCGCTGGACCGGTGGCCGCTTTGGCGGCAGCGGCGGCTTCGGCGGCGGCGGCGCCCGCGGCGCCTGGAGCCGTCTGGGCCTGGGCGGCGGCAGCCGGCGCTTCACCACGCGCGACAGCTTCGCCCGCGGCCGCGCCGACTACGCCATTGTCGACGACGACGAGGGCGAGCTGCTGGGCGACGACAGCGACGAGGAGGTATAGAGGAGGAAAGGGAGAGAGTAGAAGGCGTGCACAGCTACAAGCGAGGTGCAAAATATACAAAGCGGGAGTTGGTTTGGACGGGGACTACTGCACTATATATATTAACTATGTGCCAGCGGACGGTTTCGGGACAACCTCTTTTTTTTGGTTTGGCTGGCGATGATTTTTTTGCCAGCAAAACTTGACAAACACGCAAACGGGCGGATTTTTTCTTACATTGTCTTACCACATCTGAATACCATTGTCGGGCAAGGGGAGGGAGAGGGAGGACGTGACTGGGAGAATGAGAGAGCTACTTGTACTATGTCATAGAGCAAAGGTGAACTGTAACGCAGCAGAGCAGTGAAGCAGTGAAGCAGTGAAGACCAAGGAGACCAAAGCGTTAGACCAGCGAGATCAGCGACCGGTGACAGCAAGTGCTGCCGCCGGCTACAAGTTATCTTACAGTGCGGGAAGAAGCGAGCCGGAGACCTGCCGCTAGCCTGACAACCCCAAGGGAAAGCTAAGTTGACAGCTGAGACACGGCCTGAGCTGGAGTCGTTCAAGAAAGAAAAGAAAATAAGACAGAGAAAAAAGACAGAAAAAAAAGCATGCGAATGCGAGTACGAGAAGCCAAGAGGGAGGAGGACTTGAATTTGAAGCAAGAAGTATTCACTTTTTTGTCAGTAAAACATAGTATTTGTACTTTACTTTGGACTTTTTGGGGGGGGGGCACAAAAACATGGCAATATTATCAAGACGTGTCTCAATGTTGCAGTAACCTTCCAAAGACTGACAACACTACCTCGGCGGACTAATACACCCTATTAGGGTGCTATCCTACATAACCACCAAAGCCTGTAAAAAATGATAACCCAAGTGAAATTGAAAAGACAAAACAAAACACCAGGTAAAAAACCTAAAAGATTGGAACACACTGAAGACCACCTTTTACCTCGCCCCGGGTGCGGCTCGTGCTCAGACACGGCAAGGCTTGGCGGGGGATACTCCTGACACACACAACGCCAGGGCACACACACACCTTACGGCACGTTTTTTTTTTTTTTTTCGCAGAGGGGGGGGTTGCTTGTTTGCTTGGGTCCCGGGTCCTGTCCCAGGGAGGCGGATCCGGCGGTGTTGTAAAGCTGTTTGTTAACTGCATGGTATCTTACAAATAAGCAAGATACTTTCTCTCTCTCTCGAGGTCCAAGCACACGAGTAGGATGATGTCTGCGTCTTTTTCTCGAGAGAGAGGGCCACCCTTGTCGTAAGATGCCTCCCGTTAACTGGCGGTTTTCGTGTCTTGGGGTGTTTTCCGTGTTTCGTGCTAGCCACCTGCTCCGGCAGAGGCCCTGCACGCGTCCGGTCGAGTCCAAGCCATGGGGAGAGAGAGAGAGACAGAGGGCCGAGAGCGAGCATGCAGGCACCGCTCACGGACCCACGACCGACGCCCCCCGGGACCGGTCAACTCCCCCCCCCCTCCCCCTCCCCATCCCTTGCATCAGCCAGGTGCGTGCAACACCCGCTCTCGCACGCCTTCCTCTCTCGCTCTCTCTCCGCACGCTATAATGACGTTTTTTTTTTTCAGGGGGGGAGGGTGGTAGCCAGCCCCGGCAGACAAGGGTGAGTCAGATAAAACCCCCAAAGCGGACGCACGGGAGGAAGAAGAAGCCAGGGAGATGTACGGCAGCCTGCAATTTGCAAAGCCTGCAGTTGCAGCGACAGTTGCAGTTGCAGAGAGAGGGAGAGCTGCTGGTCCTGCAATTGCTCCTCTCCTTCCCCTTGCGTCTTGTAAGGCATGGAAGACTCTGCTCTCTCTCTCTCTCTTATATCGTACCGACGAGTACGTATTACTCGCATGCAAGATGCTCCCACGCGTCGTCGGCAGGCCACATGGTCATGGCGTGCCACGCGGCTCCCACACGGACGAATCATGTTTCGAGCGGACCAGTCTCCGAAAACGGAAGGGAGAGGAGGCCGAGGCCCGAGGAGGAGGACCGGCCACGATCATAGTACGAGATGTTTCGAGTTTTTTTTTAGTTTTTTTTTTTTTTAGATAATAATACAGCATAATACGATGTACGGCTTGATGCAGCTTGAACCGGCAGGTAGAGGGGATATGCTCGCAGAGACACATTGCGTCGGTGACCGTTGTGTCGTTTTATTCCGTTTCTTTTCTTTTCTTTTTTCGTTCTCTTCTTATTTTCCTTATTTCCTTAATTTTTTTTCTCTCTCTTTTTCCCTCCCTGTCCCGAGTACGCGGGACCCTCTTCCGTTCCTTTTTTCCTCTTTGCCCGCTCTCGTACGACGACAACGGCTTTGGCGGTGCGCCTGCAGGTCCGGAGCGGCGCAAGCGTGCAGGAATATGCGGCCATGCCATGTCTGCAGGATGCAGCCAGACAGAGAAGCATGGACGTTATAGCGCCGGGAATGGCCCAGTCAGTCGCTAGTGTGTTTTTTCAGCACGCGTACGAGCAGCGTGGCCCCATTCTGAACGAGTACATAATACAAATATATATCGCTTGTTAAGCCAGGCCAGACGCAGGAAAGCGCCGAGTCGGATAGCCCGCACACACCCCATATCAGCCATGCAAACAAAATGACAAGCCGACGTATTTGTACTCGTAAAACTTGCATAGGTCAAAGCAAAATAGCAAAAATAGCAGAGAAATGAGAAAAAAATCACGAGCAATAAAAGAAAAGCCCCTGCCTAGCCTCCGTCTCATCCGACAGAAGAGGTCCCAGCAAAGCCTCGATGGCGTGCCTTTTACGAGGCGTCTGAGCACGGGCTATCTTTTTTTTTTCCTTCTTATTTTCTTATTTTCGTTTCTTTTTTCTCGGGTTTGCTTCCTTCATGTTTTGCTGCTGGATGCAATGCTACATATTACAGCGTGCAGCGCGTTTGATGTGCGATGCAATGCTACGCTGATGGCAGTCACCCAAGCAGCTTGGCTAAAAACAAGAGCTAAACATGGCACTGCCGCATTGACAGCAGGCCAGCAGGGATGGCCCGACTTGGCAAGACCGAGAGACCAGGGTCAGCTCTCTGGCCTTGCCGGGATCTCCAAGTCTGCAAAGCCGACGACCAGGGCCTCCCTTGCAGCACAAATCAGCATGACGCGCTCGCAAAACCACCCCCGGCTGTCATGATCTTTGGAGCAAAGCAGGTGAAAAAGGGGGGGGGGGGGGGGGATGGCATAGTTAACAAGCATGTACGGCACGGAGAGCACGGAGAGCACGGAGAGAACGAGAACCGCTGTGACGGAGTGTTCCGTATATTCCAAACAGCCAAAATGGAGGCAGCTGCTGCATTCATGTGTTGGTTGTATAGTACAAATATGTGTATATATAATATCTAATAGTCAGCCAGCGGGTTGGGGGTATTGATGGGACAAGCAATCTGTACGAGTAGACATTGCGCGGCGTCGCTTTTCGTAAACCAGATAGAGAGAGACAAGATGGAAAGAAAACCAGGGAAGCGAGAGAATGTGGTGATAAGCGGCGGCTGAACAAAGAAAAAACGAGAGGATATCGTAGAACAGACGATAAAACGCAAAGCAGCGCGCCGCTGGCCAAGTATAGAAGAAGAGTAGATAGAAAAAGTAGAAAGATCATCGTCGTAAATAAGCCAAAAATTAAAAAAAAGAAAAAGAAAATAAAAGTTATGGATAAAATTGGAAAGACGTAAACCGGTTGGTTGGTGGCAAGATGGAGATATCAAGAACGTCGCATACGGTTCCAGAACCTCTTGACCACGCCTTTCTCAGCTGCGTCAGGGCCCCAGTGGTCGATGCCGGCAAACATGTCGATGCTTTCTTTGGGCCGGCTGCCGGGGACAATATACATGGTGTTGGTGGTGTTGGTGTTGTTGCTGCTTCCTGCCGCATCTTCGCGCAGCAGGGTCTGTGACTTGCGGCCTAGCAGGTGGTGCGGCTGCTGCGGCTGCTGCTGGCCTTGTGGTTGCTGCCAGCCATAGATCTGGTCTTCGCACGCTCGCAGGTCGGGCCGTGTCAGGGTCATCCGCAGAGTCATCTCCCGTGATGACACCGGCACGTGTGCATAGCAGTCGGCCGGACGGTGTCCGGACGCGGGCTCGGGCGAGAGCCTCAGCGGCCGCAGCGCAGGTGGCTTGGCGCCCTGGACGCCGGTGTCGGCCAGCTTGGGAGTTTTGGGAGATTCCGAGTCGGGGACAGACGCGATGTCGCTGTCAAGCTTGTCGTCGTCGTCGTCATCGGCCAGGAACGTCCGTAGAGTGTCGCTGTTTTCGACGGCGCTATACCGCGTATTCCTCCGCTTGTACGGCGATACGTAATCTGGCCCTACACCATTGGGGCCCGATCCAGGGTGCACTTCCGAAGACGGGAAGCCGAATTCAATGGCCTCGTCGAATTTCTGCGGTGATGCCAGGTACACGCGCAGCTTGAGGCGTGTCTCTGGGTCCTGGTAGTGGGCAGCAGCCGGGTCGATGGAGGAGATGGATTCGTGTGTTGTGTGTTTGGGGGTGATCAAAGACAGTGTGCGTGACTTCCGCCGCGAGTGAGAAAAGGGCCCTGGAGGATTAGAATGGGAAGTGTTGGGCATGATGGGAAACGGTGAGGTGGGAGACATGGGCGAACCCGTATCGGTGGTAGGCGGCCGGCTGGACGACAGAGACGGCCGGCTAAAGGGCATCTTGGAGATGGACAGGTGGCGGCGGAACGAAGGTCGGCGATGCGAGTGCATCAGCTGCTGCTGGGTGGGTGATGGGAGCACCTCGCGCAGGTTGGCGTGGTAGTCGTCGAGGAAGAGCCTCAGGTCAAGGTCGTCATCCTCGTCTAGCCAGCGGAAGCTGTCGTAGAACGAGTCTGGTACAGTGCTGGGAGCCTTGGACGCCGACGCCACGTCGGACTGTGGTTGTGGTTGTGGTGGCGGTGGCGGCGGCGGCCTCAGACCCTGCATCATGTCCTTGTCCATGCTGGTCAGGGAGAGCGGCGACATCGGCGAGAGGGGTGAGGTGGGTGTCTCAACGTCCACACTCAGCGGTACGAGATGGGTACCTCCGCGGCGTCCAATCTTGTAGATGGCTTCGTCTGCGGCGTCGAGAATGACACTGGCACGCAGCTGTCCGGCGAGAAGCACCTGCTCTTCACGAGTGAACTGGCGCTTCTTGATCTTCTCGGGCAAGCTGGCATAAAAGTACGAGTCGGTGGTCGTGGTCGTAAAGGACGACGACTCCCTCAAGGCCTTTCTTCTCAAGCGGCCGGTGAAGTGGTCGGAAGCGCTTCGATCTTGGCGTCGGCGGCGCTTGAAGTGTTGAGCAGAGATGGCGTCGTAATGCTGGTAGATGCCGTCGACCATACCAGAGCCCTGGGCAAAACGAAGTCGTTCAAGGGTGGAGAAGTACTAGAGAGCGGGAAGAGGGGAGACGTGAGCTTTAGTACCAGACCATGCTTTGTTTTGCTTGACTTGCACATAAGCAAACCAGGGAAGGGGATGGGGGAGAGACCGGGGGGAGGGGGGGCGGTGACCAGGGAGGGGACATGGGCAGGAGGAAAAAAGGAAAGCGTTCCAGAGATAGAAAGTACGGGGTGGCAACCGCCAAGGGGGAGACCGAACGGCGGAGCACAGTGGGAATCGAGCGGAGGGGAAAGCAGGTTTACGAGGGGGGCCATGGGTATTGTATTATAGCCAGACAGCCCGAACGGTCAGCAGGGAAAGAGGAGAGGGGAGTGTACTTGGTATTGTGGAGAAGGCAAGCAAGTGGTCTGGATGCGTGCGTGTGTGCGTGGGCGTGTTTGCATGTGTGCATGTGTTTGTGTGCGAGTGTGTGTGGATGTCCATTCAGGGTATGAGTGGATGGTCGGGGAGAATGCTCAGTGTGAAGGTGCATGAATGGACGATGGACACGCATGTAGCCCTCCTGGAGGCACAGTCAGGTTGCGGCGGGTCTTTAACAAACGAGTAATAATTGCAGTCCATGGTTGCTGAACGCTGCGATCACCCATGGCTCATGCAGGAACAGGCAGACGCGGACGGGCACTTGCCAGGGGGGTTGTTTAACGTTATTGAGGTTTCCGTTTGCGGCAGCAGGATAGGGGGCACGAACTCGGCCACATGCTGCTTGCTCGTATTCTGGGCAGGAATTGTGCGGGAAGCGGAGGAAGAGGGCCGAAGGAGTCTGCTCTGAACGGGGGGGAAGGAAGGAAGGATGGGGAAGCCAGAATCAGCGCGCACAGGCACCCACGGTGCTGCAGGATGGCGCTCTAAGACGCCCTAAGACACCCTAAGGCGCCCCTAGAGTCCTTTTTTTTTTTCTTCTTTAGGGGGATGGCTGCGTGGGGACGTTGCACCTGCGAGCCCCAAGCGCATGCAGGTAAGTCAAATTGGCCGCGTTGGTAAGGGAGACGGCGGCCATGAAACCGGAGTCAAAGCCTATGCAGAGAGAGAGAGTAGTTGTGAGGCACGCTGCCGTCGCAGCCACATCTCACCGCTTTGGCTCAGTCCGCGTCTGCTCTGACTCGCTCTGACCTGTTTCGCCTCCCGATGTAGTGTAGTACTGCTGCAATGGCAGACGGAGCCATCTGCGGCGGAAGGGGGGAAGGGAAGGAGGAGGGCAGCAGTGCAGTGTAGAGTTGTGTCAGTGCGAAAGGGACCACCGCCCGACCTGCCGCAGCCCAACTCGAGCTTCCTGCAGCCAAAACAGCAGAACTGCCCAAAACAGGCACCAAAAGTCCCCCAACAATCCCCAACAATCCCAAAACAGCTAAATGTGGCTGCCTGGGAGCAGCAGCCCAGCAACTGCTGGTCTGTCGCTCGCAACGGGCAATTGTTCGCGTCCGCTAGTCGGCGATGCTCATTGGCGCCTGCTCGACAAGTGTCTGGTGATCCCCATCACAGGCAAGAGGATTTTCCACTCGCGCCCCGTTTGGGGCACCCGCTGGAGCCCGCTGGAGCCCGCGCGAGCTACTGGTGGACACCGCTTTCCCGGTTGCCGCTCAGCTAAAAAAGGAGTGGGTGGAGAAGGCACAACGGAGTGACGAGAGGTGATGAGAGCACACCAAAACGCGCTTGATGAGCCAGCCAATGGCAGCCACCCGACACGAGAAACTCGGAGCCTCTGCGTGGTGTGTGGGTGACACATCACATTGGCGAATGGCGTGGACTCTGCATCATCCTTCGTTTCCTTTTTGGGCGCTTTTTTCGGGTGCCTTTTTTTTTTGCTCGTCCGGAAAGTGTACGTTCTTGGAGGCGTTCGGCTTCCCGTGCCGTCTCTGGGTCTCTGGATCTCCGGGTCTGGGGTCTGGGATCCTTGGTCTCTGACTGTTAAAAAAAATCAACGTACCTTTCGCTGAATGGCCAGGGGCAAGGCCTCAAATTCCTCGCACGTCAGCGGCGGAGGAGGCCCCGACGAGAGGGACGCTCGTCTGCCGTTGTAGCTCGAGGTGGTGCTGGTATTGTAGCTGTGATGGCCGCTGCTGGTGCTGGCGCGGCCGACCACAGCGGCTGTTCCCGAAACCCCGGCCATGGCCGTTGCCGTGCATATTGGCGTGAGTCCAACCGCTGTAGCCGTGTCCGCCGCCGCGTCAAAGGCTGCAGTTGTCGATGCACCTGCCGCTGTCGTTTCTGCTGCCCCCTGACGATCTCGGTGGTGGTGATGCCGTGCTCTTGCCAGCCTGCTGAACAGCGGACTGGCCGATCTCTCGCTGCGCGCACTCCTAGCCGACTTGGGCCGCCACTTGCTGTCGCCGGCCGCCATGCTAATGCCAGTGGGTGTAGGGTCGAGACAAGTGCCAACCAGCGTGTTGTTGAAGGACAATGTCGGCGTCACGCTCTTGGATCGGCAGCTCTCTGGAGCTGCCAATGTCTTGGACGGCATTCTCTGCGGGCGGCCAGACGAGTCACGGGTGTGGACACGGACGTGCTGGTCTGCTGTCTCAGCTGCAGGCTTGTCTCGTCTTGTCTTACACGGTCGGTATGTCGGTATACTGCTGACGCTGGTGCTGGTTTTCGCCGAGTAATACGCGTAGCGTATCGGTGTGATATTCGTACCGGCCTGCCAGTGCTGTGGCTTCTGGTGCCCAAGATCGTAGACGAGGAGGAGGGGAGGTCGAGCAGAGAAATACAAATATGACTATGCCACAAGGGTTGGGCGAGGAGAAGGAAGAGGAAAGATGGGAGAAGAAGGCGAAAAGGGACCCGACAATAGGCTGAGAAGATGGGGGGCGTCCGAGGAAGAAAAGTGGAGGAAGCACACGTATTGTAAGATAGGTACCAGGTCTAGCCGCAGGCGCGGTTAACGGCAGAAGTCGCGCTGGAAAGGGGAATGATGTGTCGAGTGCTGGGTCATTAGCTGCAGGAACAAGTGTAAAAGAAAGTCGGGTAGGAGGGTTCTGTCGACGGTAGAGCCCGCGAGCGCAGAAGTTGGTTCGAAAGCTGGTTCGAAAGCTGGTTCGGAAACGGCTCCGGGAAATGGACCAGACGCAGATTCACAAGCTGGTGCCGAAGACTGACTGGTTCAGGATGCGGACCAGAAGCCGGTGTAAAAAGATTGGGTGCAGCAGGATCCGGTCCAGGAACAGAAGCGAGTGTGGTGCAAGAACTGCAGATAATACAAACGAAAAAAAAAAAGTATGCAAAATAAAACCAAGACACAGACGAACGGACCGCAGAGGAGACAGACGACAGGAGAAGCAGAATGAAAAGAATGAACAAAAAAAAAAGAAAAAACCCCGACCCAATTGCGCGCCCCCGTCCCAGGGCGACCAGGATCAGCACATGCTCGTAGTATTGCCTTGGGTCACACCCCCGGCTGAGGACGGGGAGCCAGTCCGCATCATCTTGCTCATCACATCGTCTGCCTCGGAGCTATGCCTGGTTCGCCTCATCTTGTCACGCTGGGCGCCAACATACGCACGGATGAGGTGTCCATAGCGACGAGGTGTCCACAGCAAATAATGGCGGTGTTTCTCCTCGTACTGGACCCTGAGCCACTAGCCACTCACTGGCTGGTCTGTCTGCATAAGACTTGCGCTTATTAGAGTTGGCGCGCACCTGCACTGGAGGGGGGGGAGGACCCGCTAATACAGGCACAGCTCAACGGTTTTCTATTCGTACTCGTTAGCTAGGGGAGGAGACAGGGGACTGCCCGTCCCCCAAGCTGCTTTCTCGCCGCCTAGCTTCTTCTTTTTTGGTCTCTCTCTCTCTCTCTCTCGTGCCTTCCGGGGTCCTCCCACTCTGCTGATTCTCAGGGGTTAATTTTGGCTGGTAATTAGCGTGCTAGCTTGGGTCGTAGTGCTGTGCAGACGGGCTGCTGGAAGGAAGAGTGGACCGGGCGCTTGCGAAAACAGACGGTGAACCTCCAGAATGAGGTGAGGTACGAGACTCGGTTTCGTGTTTTGTTATGGGCTGTTCTGTTTTTGGGTGTGTGTGTGCACGAGTGTATATGTATCTTCACGAATGTGTGTGTGTTTTCCTACTTTGGGGTATTATATTGGACTGTGTTCCTGTTTTTCTGTTTTCTTTTTTATTTTTCGTCTGTTTCTCTGCTTGCACGAGAGATGAAATATTACAAATATTTGTGCAGATCTGAAGGAGCGACCGAGCTCCCCTTGCGTTCTAAATCGGGCAGCAGCGATGCGTCGGGGCCATTCTGTTGTCAAAGCAGCAGATGCATTAATTTATTCAGGTGCCAACGCCAATGTAGTGGATGGAGTACGATATAGCCCGCCAGTACTAGCATCCATTACGAGTATGACATACAAGCCTGCTCTCCATGGTATGGGGGGGGGGGGGGGAGGTGGCCTGTCTCTGGAGCAGGCTGTGTTTCAATCCACTGGCGACGTGAATATCGGTAGGAGTTTTGTTCGAGTGTCTGCACTCGTAATGCTGCGTACGATACGTGAGACGAGAGGCGAGGATCGCCCGACGAGGCGACGCGAGATTCGGGGGGTCGGTAAGCCCGGATACCCGGCAGACGATCAGGCGGACAACAGCACGACAGAAAGAGAAGCAGTAGAGGAGAGAGAGACAGACCCGAGACGATTCGTCTCTCTCCCTCTCTCTATCCTGCTCATCGGAACTTGAAGCTATCGCAGACGTGGTGGAACTTGTTTCAGATTGGTTCAGAAAGCTGGCCTCTTTTCGGGGCTTTTTTCGTCCCATCCCATCGGCCCTGTTCGTCATTCTTTGCATCTCATGTTTTCGCCATTCTCTAGGCAGAACAGACGAGAGGCGTCCAAGCTCCCTATAGCTGAGACTCGGGAGACCTCTCTCTCTTTTTCCCCTGGCTATAGTTTGTCTGCCAACTGCCAGTGCAGACTTGAAACACAGCCCCCAAGCGACAAAATGACAGCCAATGTGCAAACCCTCGAAAAAGTGATATCTACATAACCGAGCTCCGAGGGGGTCGGAGCCCACCTCCCCCCTCTCCTCTCTCCTCCCCCTTGACACTCGCATTCCGGCTGACGAGTCATCTTAGTCTCTATCGCCAGGGCTGAGAGATTGAGGGAAGAGAAAAAAAAAAAATAAGAGAGCCGGTCAGCCAGCCCTGGGGCGCGCGGGTGGTCATCCCAGTTTGGGACCGACCCCCCCCCTTCTCCCCTCTCTCCTCTTAGAATAGCGCCCATCTCAGGTCCTCTGGTTCTCTGGCTATGCCGACCGTTTGATGACTGGGACCCACTGCAACTTGGCAGCAAAAAGACCCCAGCAGCCCCGTCGGTGGCCCTCTCTCGTCTTGGAGCGGAGCCACGAGTACAGGGACGGCTGCTCGTACTCCGTAGGGAGACCCTTTTTTTTTGTGTGCTATAGGACGACTACGAGTAGAGGACGAAAAAATAAAGGCTCTACTCGTCTCGTACTATATGATCGATGCGAGGGGGAGGGGGGGTTGCGACGTCGCAGACATGCACATATACCGCACGAGTTAATAGTCCGCGATATTTTCCGCCGCCCGTCGTCGCAGAGAGGCGCAGGGAGAAGGGGGGGGGAGGAGAGAGAGAAGGAGACCACCACCTTGGCCCTCTTTTTGGGGGTGAGTTTTTTCGTGTCTTTCGGAGATCACGGCTGCGCCCATCCTGTCGTCGCTTCGTACAAAATAAGATACGAGTACACAACAATGAGACGAGAGAAGCCCGGGCCGTGGACAAGCTTGCGTAGCATTCTCCCTTTCCGCTGGGCTTCCCGTCCAAATGGTTCTTGCGAAATTTCGCACATTTCCAAGGACAATTTGGAAAGCCTTTTTCCCAAGAGCCTTCGAGGCGTCTTCCATTGCGACCTTGCGCATGAAATCCTGTCCTCGTTGAGTAATTGGCAGACGTCACGGTTCCATTATGAGCAGCGCCCCAAACCCAGCGACATGGGAACCAGCTCATCTCGGCTGCGCGAGTAATAATCATACGGGGATGCAATCATTGTAAGATACTTTTTCTCGTGTACGGAGTACGATACGGAGCACTCGTCTCGTCTCGTAATACTCGTACACGCGACCAGGCAGAGACAGCTCTGGAGGCGAGAAATTGCAGGCTCTCGCGACGTGAGGCGCATGCAGGGGGGGAGAAGGTCACTACCTCACTTCCTCTCTACGAGGACAAGATTTCGCCCGCTGCAACGTCCAGCTGCGACGTCCGGCACGAAGAGGGTACGAGTGCTCGTACGTGGACGGTGCACCCGTGCTCTACGAGTACTAATACACGTACATACGAATGACCTTTGCCCCTTGAGCCATTGTATCCGCCGTACACGGTACGGCATTTTCCGCGGCACAAGGTCCTGCTGGCCTGTGCGGCTAGATAGTGCAGCTTCAAGCTGGATCCCTGTCGAGATACGATAATATTTGTATTTGTACGAGCGGACAGGTACAACTAATTCCACTGTTCTCGTACGAGGACGAGATGCATGAAATCGGACGCCACGGGGAATGGGGAAACAAGAAATTTTACGAAGACGAGAAAAAAGACCCTGCTCTCTCTAAGCTCCTCTAAGGCTGTGAGGCCCTCTTTTTGGCAAGATGGCGTTGCAACGATAGAAAGGGGCAAACTCTCTGCAGGATTCGGCAGAGAGACCGGAAAATATTTTGTACAGGCAAATAGTACATAAAACATCCTAGTGCGTTTGTGTGTGCGGTCCACAGAAGTAGGCGACCCCGAGCTCAAAAAAAGAGGGCACAGTGGGATGGGAAGAAGAAAAAAAGAGAAGAAAAGAAAAAAGAGAAGCACATGTCTTCTTACTCGTAATATCGTTCGTTTTAGTTGCTGTACCTTGGCAGCCCAAAGTTTGGTTGTCGTGGAGGGAGCTGTCCCCTTTAGTCCTCCATTTTATTTTCCCGGTCGCTGGAAACTGCACAGATATCCGGTCGTCGCTGCCTGGTTGGGAAATGATTGGCATCTCTGTACGAGTATGGTGTAGGCGCGCCGTCGGCAAAGGAGGGAGGTGGATATCGTCGGGATCGCACCAAGCCGTTTCGACGAGCTGCCGAAATCCGCAGCAGCGACGAATTGAGCACGGCATGTTTCAAGAGTCCATCTCGTCAGCCCAGCAAGAAAACGATGGATGGCAAGAGGCTCGAGCGAAAGCGCGCCACGTCCGCCGAAGCAGAGAGCAGCATATTGCGCGTACATACGCGTACGAGTAGTCCTCGTGCTCACAGACCAGCTGCGTTGAGAGAGCTTGTACGAGTCCGCACTGATCGCCTGTGCCGCTCTCAGTCGACCCGGTCGGTCGTTTGTGTCCGTGTACAAAGTCTGGCTCAGGCACGGGCTGCTGGGACCCGCAGAGCCCGCGAAGCGAGCTGTCCGCGCGCAGAAACGACCGAGACAGTCTCGGTGAGGAGGGAAACGACACATACAAATAATAGGGCTCATATACACACGTCGTCATAATTCGCCTGCCAGACGCACAAACATGGCAGTACTCGTAGGGCAACACAGATGCTCGTGGGTCATGGAGGGCCTCCCCAATGCTGATCTCTGGTTCAGTCCACTCGCACCCAAACAAGCATATTCGGGACGTGTACAAGTACGGAGTACAAGGCGAGGAGGACCTCCGGACACGCGGCACGACCGCTCGTATTTGCGAGCGTCTCGCTTCTTGCCTTATCCTACCGGAAGTCGCAGCCATGGAAGCGGTATCACGGCCACTCGGTCGTCCCTCGCTCTGTCCATTTTGCTTGTGCTCGTAAAATACAAATACGCTCACAGCAGCAGCGATGGCGGATGTTCTTCTCCGACAACATGTGACCAACACAGCAAATTAGACCGGCACAAGATCTGCATCTCTGTGCGAGTACTCATATTTGTGTTTGTATTTGTACCCGAATGTGTGCTGTGGAACTATATCAGCGCTGATGACGTGACATCATGGACAATAGGCTCATTTCCTTGCTCATATTGCCAGAAGAGGCACTCGGGCAGTTGCGTTATTCTAGCGGATGGATATTTGTATATCTTGCTTGTATTTGTTGGGAGCGGCGTTGCAATAGAGAGAACAAAACAGAGAACAAAACGGATCCCTTCTCTCGCAGCGACATTTGGGGACGCTGTGCCACTGGCAAGCCGTCTTCCGGTAATACGGGCGACATGGACCGCTGCTCTGCAAAAACACGGCCGTGTCCATAGTGGAGAGCTGTGCTGTGTCAGACCTGTCGGCCAGAGACACGGTTCCAAAGCAAGGGAGGGGAAGGGGGGCAGTTGGACCGCTGGTGTCCTGCATGCCCCGGACATGCGGCACTGGCTCCGGCTCTCCTTCGGCGAAGCAGAGCGGTGAGCTGGCAGTGTCTGTTGGGCCAGCGAGAGAACTCTGTGTTTTGCAACGCTCCAACTAACTACTCGTACAGCCGCCGAGGGTCGCTCCTTCCTCGCTTCCGCATTTGTCTTCCCTCCTCTTCCTCCTCCTCCTTCCCCTCCGGGCTCTCCTCGAAACCGCCCTTGCGCTCCAACATTCGATGCATGCCGCTCTTGCCGTTACAATGGGACTTTTTCTGTTGGCTGACGCGAGGACCTGACTGAAGCGTTCCCAAGATGGAAGGAAGGGATGCGCGTCTTGTTGGTCTTCTTCCTGCTAGGCAGGTGTTGTTGCCTCCGCGTCCTGGACGCTGTTGCCTCCCACTAGACAGTTGCCACTTGACTCAACTGCTGGATGTTGTTGTCATTGTCTCTCCCTGCCGCAGACTAGTCAGTCGTAGCAAAATGGCACCTGCCAGAAGCAGTCTAAGAAGAGCTTCTTGTTCCGCCGGCGGACGAGACAGCTCCGGCCTCTCCTCAGAAACAGCTCTACCGAGGCTGTTTTGTTGGCCGCCATGAGCGTGGTCGTAGACGCAGACTTTTTCTGCAGAAGCAAGGGAGAACCGCAACAACAACAACATCTCCCTCCTTTTCTTCTCTACACTGTGTTGGGTCATGCTTGGCACCGACCTTTTGCTCAGCACTGCAGATCTCGGCTTGTCTTGTCTTGCAGACGATTGTCATCGCTGGTGACCGTTTGCACCATTCCTTTTTTTTTCCCCTAATCTGCGCTTTCTCCGGGTCCGTCTGCTTCCTCCTATTGTATCGACCTGCATCCAACACGTCACATGTCACTGATCGTGCAGAGGCAATAGACAGAGGCAACAGGTCGTTGGATGTCTCTCCGCCAGGGATGTGCGCAATGTACTTTGCATACACTACCTAAACAAGGAAGGAAGACCATCGGAAAACGAGGGGCGAACGCAAGAGTATCATATTGAGAACCAACACAACTGAAAAAAAAAGAGAAAAAAAGAACCCGATCCCTGCTGACCCCTTTGTCGACCACCAAAGGGCCTACAGCGAGCTAACAGGCAACGACCCCGACACTGTGTCGATGGGATCGTAGTACTCGTACACCTTGTCTTCCTTCCCTTGACCGGTCACGGCTGGCGCCACGAACCTGGACACTCCCGTGCTGCGATCGTACGAAAGGTACGAGCAGGCCAGCCGCTTTCCTCCGCCGCCGAGCAGATCAACCACAAACTGAGGCATCACAAAGCCGGCAATGGAGCCGCGGATCTGGGTCTCCAGGTCCAGGATCGTCTGGAGCGGCGTCCGCAGGTGCTCGACCTTTTCGACCATGTCACACTGGTAGACGTAGTACTAGCAGAACGAGGTCAGGAGAGAACGATCAGCAGGCTGGTGATATCCGTGCTTACCGGGAAGATGTTGTTGTTGGCCAGCTTGCGGATGAGCGCCGACATGGTCTCGACGTTGTCGTTGACGCCGCGCAGCAGCACCGACTGGTTGCGCACCAGGATGCCGGCCTCCCACAGCTTGCGGGCCGCACGCTCCGACACCCACGAGATCTCGTTGGGGTGGTTAAAGTGCGTGTGCAGGGCCACCGCCTTGCCAGCCTTGCGGGCCAGCGTGACGACGTACTCGAGGGCGCTGAACCAGGCGTCGTTTGGGTCCAGGATGCGCGCAGGCGCCACGGCCAAGCCCTTGGAGGCAAAGCGGAACCGGCGGATGTTGGGCATGGCGACGAGGCGCTCGCCAATGTGGGCGAGCTGCTCCGGCTGCAGGTAGTAGGCGTCGCCGCCCGAGACGACAATGTCCTGCAGGGCGGGCTGCTGCTCAATGTAGGCAAAGACGTCGTCCCAGCGACGTCGGGTCGGCTTCATGGACGCCTTCTTGACAGACTCGGTGTCTCCACCCACGGCATATGAACGTGTGCAGAACATGCAGTAGGTTGGGCATACAGACGTGGCTGGCAGCCGCAAGGGGGGTGAGTGAATGGTTAGCAACAGATGAGATGCAGGGAGCAGGTGAATAGTCATGCCATTCTCGCATGCTGCAGCAGATAGGCAAGGTTGTCTTCACATACGCAGGAAGAGGGCCTTGTCAGAGTACCGCCAGACAAGCCCGCTGACAGGGGAGTCGGCAGTCTCATGCAAGGAGTCGAGCATCAGCTTCGGGTGGTTGGCAATCATTTTCGACTTGACGGGAAGGAACTGGCGGAAGATGGGGTCGTTGCGAGGGTTGCTCCAGTCGATCCGACTCAGCACGTACGGCCTGGGGCGTGCAGTTAGCTCTGGCATGAGAACCATGAAGGAAACGGACGAGGTGAGTGGTCAGTACGTCATTCTGGTTGACATGGTGGCTGTCTTGATGCCGTCAACAACATCCGTGATGAGGTCTTCTCGAGGCTGCATCTGCGAGCCAGCCTCGTCGAAAGGCACTTCGTGAGGAAGCACGGCTTCGAGGAAGGCGGCAAGCTTCTTCTCGCCCTGGACCGTGTTGGCAATCTGTGCATCTCGAGTCAGATCTTTTTTTTTTCACTTTAACAGTTTGTGGCCAGCAGTCAAAAGAGCATACCCCCCATCGGTAAGAGAGAAACTGGTCGGCTGGCACGTCGGCCCAGATAGGCACCTTTCGCCAAAATTCGTCCTGGACAACCTCTCCCGGCAAGGACATGTCACTGGTCGTGGGCATACGCTGCTCTGCTACCGCTGCCTGGGCCATCTGGGCCAGAGTGGCTACACCATGACCGGCCCGAGGCGACTTTGCTGCGGCCGGCACGGCAGACGTGCGGCACAGGGTGGCACAGCGCCGGGTGCTAAGAGCGAGGGCGAGCATGGTTCCTTGAGCGGTTAGACGTGGTCAGCGTGGAGGGTGCAAGACTGGCAACATTGAGTTTTATATAAACAAACAAATGAAACAAGCCGAACATGATCTGACAACAAGAAGCCGAGGTAGCGGTCGCGTAGATAGTGACATCGCCTAGAGATGACGAAAGAGGGAACTCACGTAGATCGGTGGTTGTTTCTCGGAATTTATCGACACCAGACAAGGACAGCCGTATTCTGTACTGCTGTCAGCTAAAATGCAACTAAAATGATGCGAGAAGTTTGATATCGAAGTCAATGTACCACTGAAGACAAAAATTTCCCTGTGATGGTTTGGAGTTGGAGCAGGATAGTTGATGTGAAGATCTGACTGAAATCAGCCAGGCGAGTGAGGACTTTGTTTCTCTGTTTATATCCCATCCACGGTGAGAAATGAACATGTTTCGATACCACTCTGGTGGCCTCGGCACAAACCCTGAGTATCCCAGCATGGTAAGCTCATGTTGGCATATCAAAAACATGTCACAACACAGCAAATGAAAGAACCCACTTATGATATCCCGGCGTGACACTTGCTGCATATGCAGAATCGTGTATGCGACTTCGTGAGATAAAGGAGTAGCAGCTTAGAGTTTCTGCGTGCTCGTGTGCATTTGAATAGCCGTGCTTTGTCTTGCAGGGTGTGCTGTCGCATGTGCTGCCTTTCTCAGCCAGCTGCAGCTGCAGTGTCGCGATCTGTGCAGCTAAAACCCCCTTGCACTTGTTGCGACAGACAAAACGACCCAACGACAGCACTATCTCTGTCGATGACAACATGTTAGCCTGGCTCTCCTCATGGTGGTGGGTGGTGTACAGCAAATGCAAGTGGAAAGACATCGAATAGTGACCAGGGGTCTTCTCTGTCTGTCCCTGTGACATATTTTCGAGGGAGATGCATCATATCCAAAACGAAATCACCAACAAAACACGCATATGCATCATCTCCCTGCAGAAAGCCATGGAAAATGCAAGAATGATATCCGTGACTCGGGTGTTTCGGTGCCCGAACCAAAACAAAGTCCGCGGTTCCGTCAGATGTCAAGAACTTTTCTGTCTCTGCCCCCCTTATCTGCCTGACCAGACACGAGCTCGTCCAAACCAAGACTGAGAAATAGATGTGCATGCAAGCTGGAAGCAGCCCAGGAAACACGCAAGGCAAACAGACAACACATAACCAGTAACATATGGCGTGCCGGGGTATGCCGAAGCTACCACGGCCACCTTGTAAAGACCAACAAGGAGGTGACAACATCCGTGACGTCTGTGGCAAAGAAGAACATCTGATTCTTACCTGAGCTTGTAGTTTGATATTGTTGGGAATTTGGAGATACGAATGCCGAGAAGAGGAAGTACGGGAAGCAAGACGTAGGGGAGGGGAGCCTGCTCTGACGAATATGAGCCAAATCTGATCAGAAGCAACACGCGAGGGGGAAAATGACATGGACGAAAATGCAGGGGGTCATGAGAAGATGGACTGGGTTGCCTTCTGGGTTGCCTTACCAAACCAAGAAGAGGTGATGCTTTCCTCGGATGATTCTGCAGAGGTAGACGGCACACAGGTTGCCCCTTGCAGCGTGACTTCGGAGAAGACAGCTGAGAAGACAGCCGAGAAGATAGAAAAGCGAGGAGGTACACAACCTCGAGTCAGTATATAAACTCGGGGTCCTGGAACAGAAGAAGCGAAGACAATATACGAAGAGAGACGAGAAAAAAAGGGTGCAATACACCAGTCTGAAGCTACCACCGACCTCTTTATATAATTTTCAAAGATAGTCAGACCTCCCCCCCCCTCCCCCCCCTTGCCCAGCAAGCCCTCCTCGTATGCCACCTCCCCCTCGAGCAGCGACACCGGACTAACGTTTCAAGGACGGACAAGAGAACGAAAAGAGGGATACGACTAAGACCTCTCTCTCCGCTCTCTGTCAAGTCTACCATGAAGGATAGAACGGGGGTGGGGCCCCTTCCGGGCGTGAAGTATGTCGGCATCGACTTTTCCTTTGCTATTGGCCTCCCTTTTATGCATGTGTTCCTCCACAGAAAAGCAAATATCGATGGAAAAGCGCACGGGGCACGAAAAAAAGCAAAGAAAAAAGAAAAGAAAAGAAAAAGAAAAGAAAAAGAATAGAAAAAAAGAAGCGCTACCCTGAGACTGGCCTCCACTTTGACGAGGTGAGAGATATCTTTCTCGTACTAACGCCAGCCTTTTCAAAAAAAAAATAAAAGACTTTCGTTGGAGGGCAGTCTCTCGGCGACCGAGCCCAGCCCCCTGGCGAGTTCACAAGGACAACAAGCAGACGAGAGACAGCAGAGAGACAAGAAAGGGGAGGAAAAAAACAGCCAAGAGGGCCGCCGCGCTGTTCAGAGCTCCCAGGCTGCTGCTGCTGCTGGCAGCAGCAGCAGCAGCAACGGGGCTAGTGATGCACACACTCTGACGCCCGACGCCACTGCCTCCTCCTCCTCTCCCATCGCCGAATACACCGAAGGCGCTTGCAGTAGCGACGGCAGAGCTGCATTGGTAGCGGTGGGAGCTCTCTGCCTAGCCATGGCCACGTATGGGCTCATGTCGGCGTCGGGCCTCTTCCAGGTGCACTGGCAGGCGCACCAGCTGCGCAGCCACTCGGCCACGGACATTGCCTGGATTGCCTCGATGCTCGGCTTTCTCAGCTGCCTGTTTGGCATCGCCAGCGGTCTGGCCTTTGACCGAGTTGGCGTGCGTGTCGTGCTCCCTGTCGCCTGCCTCGTGTACTGGGCGTCCTTTTTGGCCCTGGCCTGGTGCCGGACCTATGGCCATTTCATAGCCTGCTTCGTGGTGGCGGGCATCAGCTCGGCCGTGCCCACCACGGTTGCGTTTTGCGCAGTCGAGCAGTGGTTCTCCTCCTCCTCCTCTCCCTCTTCCTCCTCTCCCTCCTCCCCCCCCAACTCCCCCCCCAAAAAGGCCTTGGCCGTCGGGCTCGTCTCGACGGGCGCACCCCTGGGGGGCCTGCTCTTTTCGCTGGTCCTCCGTGCCCTCTTTGCCCGGTACAGCTGGCCGACTTGCATGCTCTGGCTGTCGTCGATTATTGGGATGTTGGTCTGTACCGGGTCCTTCCTTGTCAAGGACAATAAGAAGACGGACGGTCAGACAATGGTCCAGGAGGTTGCAGCGAGCGGAATCCCCGAGGAAACGCATGCCGCCAATGACGGACCAGCAGCAGCAGCAGCAGCAGCAGCAGCAGCGATGATAACGGTATTAGTCGATGCGGAGCCGATTGCTGCGGAAACTGCCGCCTGGTTGGACCTGAGCCACTTTGCCAATACGAGTTTCATCCTCTTTACCTTTTGCGTCTTTGGTCAGTTTCCCACCCCTCCCCCCCTCCCCCTTTTTTTTTGGCCGTCACATGCTTCCTCACCTGCAGTAGTCGCGCCAGTGCGTCTTCTCTTGTTGTTGACTTGTTGCATACATGTTGCTTTGGCCGCTAGTGTTCGAATTTGTCTTGTACACGCAATGGGGTTCGCTACCTCTGTTTGCCGCCCTCGGCGGTTTGGGCGATGCCTTTTTGCTGCAAATGGTATATAATTTGTAAGACTCTGTTGCTGTGTTGCTGCTGGTGGACAGGAGGCCACCCCCACGTCCTCGTTCCTTTTGCCTGCTTCTCGTTTTCATGGCGCTGACAGGCGACCTTTTTCGGTGAAAGGGGGGCTATCCTGGGGCGTACGCTCCCATCGTGGGTTGCCATGCATTGGGGCCCATTCAACACGATTCTTGGCATGATATCCATTGCAAAATTGGTCGTCTTTGCGGTGTGGGTTCCTTTTGGAGATCGCAGCGCGGCCGCCTTGTACACGGCTGCCTGTCTCATGGGCCTGGCTACAGGATCGTTTGTGCCGCTTTCCGGTTTGCGCAGTCTCCTCCTCCCTACCCTTGGAAACGTTGGAAAGGCCCCCGTTCTGACAGCGTGACATTCCCACCACCCTTGAGCAGCGACCTGTCTCAGCTGTCTCTGCCACGGCAGGGAATATGGAAAGTGGCTCGGGTCCTGTTATACGATAGTCGGATTTGCGTGAGTCGTGGACTCTGAAAAGGAAGGAAAGGACATGTAAAAGCAAAAGCGTTGACATTGTCCTTTTACACTAGAACCCTCGCCGGCAATCCGGTGAGCCAGGCCATCCTCGACAAGGCCGGCCTACGGGTATGCATCGCCTTTCAAGGGGCCCTCCTCGTGATAACCCTCTTGGTTTGTGCCGTCGTGCGCAGCATGGTTATGAAACGCTAGCGAGGAGTTTCCGTGGTTGTTTAGCAGAAAACTCGGCGAACAAGGCATCTGGGTCCCATGGTTGAAGCCAGGCAGATGGTGGGTGAGTGCAACTGTGAGAGCGGGGCGTGCAGAATTCTGCAGAATTCATGCCATTGTTGGTCGCTCGCTGCCCGTGTAGGATCTGAGCGGAAGATGGCAGAACAGACTGAATGACGAGGGAAGACGGCTGCTGCGTGACCTGCTTGTATCAGGCCGACTGGCTGGAACACGAATGGCGATTGGCGGTCGCTGTACAAACACATGAGAACTCGTGCCAATGCAGAATCGCCCACGATAGCACAGCTGCGAGTTCGATCGAGATTCTGTGATCGCTGGGGTGCTGGCATTAGCGCCGAGGTACCACTCCCCCGCGGGACGGCACAGGGAACCTTTGCGTGTTGTGCCAGACCGAAAAAAGGATGTAACCGGGGAAGCAGAACCATTGTTCCGATACATGGCCAGTCCAGGGTCTTGGGAGGTCTGGTCGCAATCCGTAAGGATGGTGCTCGAGCAAGCCCTGTTTTGATTTGCGCAAAGTCGCATATCTGAGTTCAGGCCGCTCTGTGTCAGCTCGGTTGGCTTCTCCTGTGATTGGTGAACATCATTCACAAGTTGCCTAATCCGGCGATGGCGCTGAACGATGGAAACTGAGAGATGAAAGGCGGCGTGGCTGGAGTTCATGGAGGCTACATTGTAGGAATAAGACAATTGGCACATATGAAAGGTCCAAATGGTCCGAATGCGGAGAGATGGCATACATGCATGCATGCCTACAAGACCTGGCCTTTTTTAGATAGCCATGGCGATGATGTCCCTCGCATAGACTACTGCTGGAACAGTCACTAAGCGTGCATGGCCTAAATGTGTGTATCGTGATTGATTTTTTTTTTTTTAAAGTTTTAATTTTATAGTAGAATTCAAAGTACAATTGCGTGAAGTAGAATCCGAAGCAAGTGTCTGCAAAGCAAAACCCAAAGCGAGCATTTGCAAAGCAAAATCCAAAGCAAGTATCCGTAAACAAGATCAAAAGCTAGTATCCGTAAAGCAAAATCCAAAAGTAAGTGTCCGAAATGGAATGCTAAGCAAGTATCTGTAAAGCAAAATCCTCTAAAGTACAAGCAGTTAAGAGTCCTGACAAGAGACGTTTCTTGGTGGATAAAGCAGCAGTCCGAGTGATGGACGCGCTTTTACACCTCAATCATTCTGCTAGGCTTTCTTTTCCGAGATGACCTGCGAAGACCGTCAGCCGGAGCTGAGATGGAAGTCTGTAGAGCGGGAGCCGATGAAGTAGAATCCGAGGCAGGTGCCTGTGAAGTCGAATCTGAAGCAGGTGGCTGTGAAGTAGAATCCGAGGCAGGTGCCTGTGAAGTCGAATCTGAAGCAGGTGGCTGTGAAGTAGAATCCGAGGCAGGTGCCTGTGAAGTAGAAACCGAGGCAAGCGTCCGTGAAGCCGAATTTGAATCAGATGTCTGTGAAGCCGAATCCGAAGCAGGTGTCTGTGAAGCAAAATCCGACAAGTGACGTTTTTTGGCAGGTGAAGCGGGTTTGGCAGGAGCTTCACGAGGCAGCGGCGTCCTGGTGGATGAACCGGTAGCCCTTTGAATAGCAGCCTCTGTGACCGAAGTCTTGGTGGCAGGAGCACATCTGGCAGGAGCTTCACGAGGCAGTGGCGTTCTATTGGATGAACCGGTAGCCTTTGGAGCAGCATCCTTTGCAGTCGAAGTCTTGGTGGCAGGAGCACGTCTGGCAGGAGCTTCACGAGGCAGCGGCGT